>OY720424.1:20371445-20971445 GCA_963082815.1 Melanotus villosus | reverse complement strand
TTTTAATAACAAACGCGTTAATTCGACAAGTAGAATTTTTTGGTCGTAAAATCGAAATTACGTTTTTGGTCCTCTTGTCAACTCCATCCGGAGACACACTGTATGTTGTGTGTCAAAAACTGTATGACATGAAATCTTTCTTAATTATTTAATTTAATCACAAATAAATTGAAGTACTTTTTTGTGCCCATTTAGAGCCCAAAAGGGGGCTTTTGGATTTTGTCATGTGACTTTTGGTATATTCAAAATTCGACATACTAAGCAGAACATCTCCAAATTCATAGTAAGTAAGTACAAATTTGAATTACCGGAATATGGCCAACTAACTGGTGTAATTCCATCTTTATGCCGATATACAAAAAAGGCACACCCACACAATGTGAAAATTATAGAACAATTTCCCTAATCTCCCATCCTAGCAAAGTTCTTCTCACAATTATAATTTTACCTCAAATCTCGAAGGAACAGGTGGGATTCGTGCCAGGAAAAGAAGCCCTCGATCAAATTTTAAATGTTAGATAAATAACAGAGAAATCACGTGAATTCAATCTGGAAATATATTTGTGCTCTATTGATTACGCCAAAGCATTCGGCAGCATTGACTGGGAAAAAATGTGGAATGTGCTGAAGGAAATGAAGGTTCCACGTCATTTGATATGGATGCTAAAAAGTCTATATCAAGAGAACACAGCTACAGTACAAGTTTGCAATAGCCAATCCGAAAAGTTTAAAACGTCCGCAGGAGTGTAGGTATATTGTCACCTCTGCTATTCAATGCATACAGGGTGTTATTTAATGTCATGCAGATATTTCAGGGGGTGATAGTACTCAACAAAATAAGATCTAAATGTTAATATGCACATGATCAAAAACGCGCCATTTTCGATATACAGGGTGGCGAAGTTTCAATTTTTTTTTATATTTTGCGTTTTGAGATAATTATTTGAAATTTCGTATAGCTACTATCTTTTAGAATCCCTACAATAAAATGTCAAAATCATCAGTTGTAGTATACAGAATGCTACAAAAAAAAAATTATTTTGACTACACTTGGTTTGTATTGATCGCTATTTTTTCAAATAACTCGAAAACGGTGACAGATACGGGAATAATGAAAAAAATCAAAAAGCTGGAGAAAATAACAGGGAATTCAATTAAGATATAAAAGTTTATACAGGGTGCTAAAAAAAAAGTTCCGGAAGGTAAAATTGTCGGTAACCCAAAGAAACGTAACACCCTGCATACCGCAACTGATGATTTTGACATTTTATTGTAGAGATTCGAAAAGGTAGTAGCTATACTAAATTTCAAATCATTATCTCAAAACATTCGGGAGAAAAACGCAAAATACGAAAAAAAAATTGAAACTTCGCAACCCAAAAATGGCGCGTTTTTGATCATGTGTATATTACCATTTTTTTCTTATTTTGTCGAGTACTATCACCCCTTGAAATATCTGCATGACATTAATTTACACCCTGTATAGCGAACATATAATGCGAATACGAATGAATAATCGGCAAGGCGGAGTGACCATAGGAGGATATAGAATCAGTAACCTGAGGTATGCAGGCGACACCTTTACATCCAAAGCAGACTGTAATGAATAAACTTATGTTCCCCAGTAAACAGCATAAAAAAACAGAGGTAAAACGAAAGTGACGATAATTGACAGAGCTAGAAACAATCAGCCTGATATAAAACATGTAGCTGGATATGAAGTGGTCAGTCATTTAAATTTCATAAATAACAAACAAATTACCAAACGTAATCGCGTCCTTACGTTGGTTGGGGGAACGAGGAGGAGGGGGAAAATTTTTCAGAAAAAAATTCGAAAAAATAAATTTTCCTTTATTATGCCCAAGATATGAAAAGCATTTAAATACTGACCTAATGCGATATTATTTTGCAATTCCAACCTAAGAAGATTTTATAGCATCGTAACAAAACAAACTATTTTTAATACAGAATAATTTTATTAAAGATTTCTTAATCTTGGACGAAAAAAAATCATATTTTTTCAAAATAGAGCAAGCGTTAATAAAAATTAATATTAATCAGTCAAACTCAAACATTCTTTCTTTCATTCTTCTAAACCCATATTTACCCTTTAGGGTGTTGGATATTGTTTGTCAATGAAACTTTTCCATTGTTTTTCATACAGGGCAAGTTCATCTATTTCTCTTTTTTAGAAATTCTTCAATTCTCTTCTCCCAGGTGTTTCGCGGTCTTCTTTTTCTTTTTGCTTTTGGCTTCCAGGAGTTGTTTTGATTTCCTCTCTGGCCTCATTCTTTTAATGTATCCGTACCAATTTAATTATTTTTTCTTTAATTTGTTCAGAATATTTTCTTGTTTTAGTTCTTCATATGCAGGGTATGTCACGACGACCGTCGAGTAGACGTTTCTTGAGAAGAACTTATACCATGAGATCGAAAAAAAAAAGATTCTGAGCAGGCCTTGTCTAGTACAACACGATTGGCTACACTGGTTCTAGAATGCCTATGAATTATAATGTGACAGTGACATTTCAAATATAAATCAGTTTTGCAAATCTTGTTTCCAGAATTATTTAAGTTTATCGTTGTAATACTAGTGAAGGATCACATTTTGAACACCTACTCTAACATGTATTCATCTTAGTTTTCAGTTTGTTCCCTAAATAAATACTGTTTTGTGTTTTAATTTATTTGACATTTATTAACCTCTAACCTACTGCCACATTTTGAAATCAGTCTTGCCAATCGTGTTGTACTAGTCAAGGCCTGCTCAGAATCATCTTCTTTTCGATCTCATGGTAGTACATGAATGGAAATTTGCAAAATCGGATTTTTGGGATATTATAAATTGACTGAGAATATATTTAAGATTGTACAACTTCCGGTTATACCGGAAGTAGACACTAACTTCGTTATTTCAAATAGAATACCCTGTATATATTTAGATATTCAGAATCGCATTTTAACGTCGACTGCAATGATATAGCACTATAAGGCTCTATCGCTAACAGTTCAGCAGTTATTCGATTGTTTTTGATATCCAACCTCACTTTGGACGAACACCAGTGCGAAATTAGTTCGAAGTAAGCGTTCCTTCTCAGGGTTTAATTTAAGGACTCTATCATCCATCATCCATAGAATAACTAGGATAACTCGACACTAGTGTCTACCAGTATACAGGGTGTTCTAAAATTGACGACCTCGATTTATTTCAAAATGTTTAAATGGAACGCCCCAAAATCGATATGACGGTTAGATAGCCACTATCATAAACTTTCATAAAATATCCAACTTGATAAGTCTATAATTAATACGTACGAAGATATTACAATTCAAATTTTAAAATTTCAAATTTATTTAGTTATCGGCTCATATGTTAGTTTTTTCCATTTTTCTTGACTGTGAAGGCAATAAAGCATGAAAAACTCAATTTTTCAAAAATAAACCCATATTTCCTAAGCTTTTTGAAGATGGGTTTTTTACATAATAGTTTTTCTAAGGTAGAAAAAAATGTTCTATGCAATAGAAAAGCTGAGATATGAGCCGATAACATCAACCTTTTGAAATTCAGTAACTTCCAGCTTATTAATTCGAGACCTATTAAGTTGGGTATTTTATAAAAGCTTATGACAATGGCTATCTAACTGTCGTATCGAATATGGGGTGTTCCATTTAAAAATTTTGAGAAAAATCGAGGTCGGCATTTTTCGATTACCGTGTATACTTACTGGTAAACGCTAGAGTCGAATGGTCCTAGCTATTCCATAGGTGATAAGACTCCTTAAATTAAATCCCGAGAAAGAACGCTTATTTCTAATTAATTTCGCAGTGACAATCGTTCAAAGTGAGGTTAGATTTTTTAAAAACAATTTAATAACTGCTGAACTGTTAGAGATAGACCCCTACACCCCTATTCTATTTGAAATAACGAAGTTCTGATATAATCGGAAGTTGAACAATCTTAAAAATATTTTCTATCAATTTTTAATATCCCGAATTCCCAAAATCTTATTTTACAAATTTGCATTTATGTACTATAAACTTTTGTCAAGAAACGTCTAATCGACGGTCGCCGTGACATACCCTGTATGTAGTTTCGTTTTTATTTTTGTTTAGTATGGTTATTCCTATTATTGTCCTAAGGAACTTCATTTCTATTGCCCTGATTTTATTAAGAATGATATATTCTTTAACTGCAAATATCTGTATTTTCGTAAAAAAAGTGATAATTCCACTTTATAACTTATAGAAACCCCTAACTTTTTCCGATTAGTCATGAAAAAAAAACTGGTATTTAGAAATAAATTTGTTCTTCTTAATTTCTGAGAAGTATTTTTCATTGAGACGAAGTGGAATTAAAAAATAATTTAAACTTTGTTCAAAACTATAATATGAGAGCTTCTGATAAAATCATTCTGCAATAGAAAGTTTTGTTGTAAAATTAATTTTCGCACGTTAGAGATAGAAGGAAAGAATGTTTTTAGCCTTTTTCGTTTCAGAGTTCCAGAGTTTTTGAAATTTTTGCAAAGCAACCTGTTTTTGCTGATTTTGTTGTTAAGTAAATTAAATTTACAATAACTTAATGTAAATCACATGCGTATATCCAAACAACCTCTTCTTAATCTTTAAGCAAGCGCAAAGCACTACTCCAATTTATTTTGAATTAACTAAAATAACAAAAAAAGCCACACCTAGTACAAAACTTTTGGTACAGATTGTATGGTTTATGTTATACTATTATTCAAATAGTAGAAATAATTGATTAATTTTTTTTCTGATATAAAAAAAGGTTTCATTCTAAACTAGCCACTGTGATATAACGTTCAAGTAATTGTTACAGGTGCCAGTGAAGTGATTATACAGTGTGTCCCCGGATGGAGTTGACGAGAGGACCAAAAACGTTATTTTCGATTTTACGACAAAATATCATTCTTTATAAAAAATTTTGCTTGTCGAATTAACGAGTTTGCTATTAAAAAAATTAGATTAGATATACAGGGTGTTAATAAACTAAGCTAGAAGCAGAGTATGTGGCACCAAATCGAATGCTCAGGAAAAATCAAAGAAAATACCTATAGCCTTATTACCACCATCAAAATTTGAATAAACTTCGTTTGCTAGTGCTAACATGGCATGTTGCGTAGATAGCCCTCTTCTAAAACCGAATTGCCTGTCAGTCATTATACTACTACCAGTTAAATGCTTGAGCAGCCGTGAATGGTATGCTTTTTCAAAAATTTTTGAGAAACCAGAAAGCAGCGAGATTGCTCTGTAGTTTTTAATCCTGCTGTTATCGTTTTTCTTATAGATTGGTTTAACAATTGCTGTTTTCAAGAAACTAGGAAAACTTCCTTCATTGAAAGAGTCATTAATTAACTCAGTCACTATATGAGCGATAAAATCCACAAGCATGCTTCATTAGTGAGCAAGGAATATTACCAATGCCAGCGGAATCCTTATTACTTACACTCTTAATAATTGTGTAAACTTCTGGAAGAGTAGCAGGATCGAGGAACATTGACGAAAGATTGGTTTCGTTGCTGTTGAATGATGGTGAAAAATTGACTGTAACATTAGAGTTTATAAAAAAGTTATTAAAGCCTTCAGCGGCTTCAGTATAATTATTAAAGGATTTGCCAGATGCATCACAAAACCTTTGGGGATACAAAGATTTCTGGTCGTGACTTACTTCATTCCTTATAATGCCCCAAGCAGCCTTGGATTTATTGGCAGCTTTCTCATATATTTTGAAATTATAATTTCTTTTTGCCTGTACAATATTCTTCCTATGGTTAATAAGAAGTGTTTTGTACTGGGCATAAAGATTAGGATCATCAACACGTTTACATATAATTAAGTCACACAAAAACATGAAATTCTCGTTCCAATCGATTAAATTTCGAAATAAATCTAGTCATCCGTATAGAAAACGGAAACCCTAGAATTATACGGGTGATGTAAATGTAAATGAAGTTTCTGTTTCAGTTTCAGCATCCAACCATAAGAGACATAATACTGATAATTCAGGACGAAGTGATAACAGGAGTTAACCCTTTCACTATTATAAGCCCTTTAATTTAGAGTTGGTATAGTTGTTCAGAATTATCCTTTCCTTGCTGTCAAACCTACGTGCTTTTACTAGTTGTAAACTAATGTCTCCTTCATAGTATACGTATACAAGTCGTACTGTTTAAGGGCTATGTAAACCAATCATGCATGGAAATCGAGTTCGAATTCACCTCTTTTTACAATTTCTCCTTGTTTGGGTTAAACAAGAGCGATGTATTTTTAGCCATCATTATTCATTTTTGTTTTATACAAAATAAAATGAGGACAATACTTTTCAAAATTGATTTTATCAGGATAGTATTCAGCTTGTGGATTACAACTTTTTCGGGGGAAGATAACAGGATTGATTTTAGCAACAACGAAAATAATACAATGAACCCTTTTTTAGCAGAGAAAGCGAAAACCAAACCCCAAATCTATGGCCAGTACGAGGGCATTGTAAGGAATGTTTTTCATGATTTAACAAAAATATTTTGATACACATCAAAAACAGTTATAGTAAGAGGAGTCAACAATCAAACGATCGCACGGGACCATTAGTTTTGAGACAAAATGATAAATACTTTGAAATCAAATAAATAGTTTTTGTGAAAAAAATCAGTTTTTTCTAGTAAGATTTCAAAGATGAAAAAATGAAGTATGAAACCTAAAAAAATCAGTTTTTTCTAGTAAGATTTCAAAGATGAAAAAATGAAATATGAAACCTAAAAAAATTCAGGTTTATTTTGGTTTTGGTGTTGAAAAACGAGCCAAACCTAATTATTTGTATTACAAACCGAGAATTACATATAAAATTAAAACAAGGCGGAGCGTGAATTTACTAAATAAAGCTGATTATGAAACTGAACTTTGTAAAGTAAACTGGGGTTTCACATTAATATTAACTACATGCATATCGTTACGTTCACTGAAACCGCATTCTGATGCAATTTTCACGTTGGTTAGTTAGTAAAACAAGTTCAGACTGAATTAGATCGGATTTTATGTGAAATGTGAAAATTAGAGCGTTGGTTAATGCAACTTTTTTATTTTTAATTGTATGAAAGCTGTGTTATTCTATTGTTTTTTTTAATATTTAAAAAAGGTTTCTTTATTCAGATTTTCTTCTAAAAGTCCGAGTTTAATATGTATGTAATATGTCTTTAATTAAAATTAACTTTGTTATAGCCATTGAAAGTAGAAGATCAAGGAGAATATTTTCCAAGAAAATTCCAGTAAACATAAAACATTAAATATTAAAAATAAGAATAATTTATGTGTTCTTTTTAAACATTTATGTTACTTTACAAATGTAAGAATGTGCTACTTAACAAACAGAAAAATCTGAACTGTCCAATTTTAGTTAAGCTAAATGCGAGCTTACGACCGTTTTCCTTTGTTTCGTGATTCGTAACAAACTTCATAACGAACAAAAAATAAAGTACTACGTACATAAAAAGTCTACGAGCCTAAATCCGCATCTTTCTTCATTTCGTCCCTTCTGAAGCTATTATCATTAGGGTATTGCGAATCGGGAAAACCCTATTTATAATCAGTTTTCTCGACCTTCTTGTATACTTCGGTTACTCACAAGATCCCTGATTTCAGTTTTTAGACGGGTTTCACGGTCATAGTCACGTGGCATTTTGCCATGCACTTGACTTACTCAACTCTGCTTGTCTGAAACTTCGGAGATGTGATATAATTGACCTTTCGAATTGAACACGAACGTTATTTGCCTTTTCAAAAGAAATTTATCCAGAATTAGATTTTTTGATTTTATATTCTTATGAATAAAAATGGCGATAATTGAAAGTAAATTCGACGGATTAAAATGCAAAAATGTAAAATTAATACAATTCCTGACAGAAAATCTAATTAAATGCTTTGAGAAAAAATGGAAAGTTCAAACAAAGGAAGTGTTTTAAAAACGAGTCGATTAATAACATCGTTTTTTTACAGTTGAAAGCTAATTAAAAGTGCTTCGGTATTTCAATCCTAAAAGAAGAAAACCGCGCCAGCAGCCGTGAAAACTTCCACATAAAAGAACTTAAGAAGTTGATTACGTAATCGATTGGTTGCGCTTTAAAAGAAGAATCGCTCCTGTACATGACAGTTTACCCCTTTTGTAGTCAACAGCAAGGTGTTAGCCGTTTCTCGTATATTTTTTTATTATGATAAGGGCACGTTGTCTACACACGTTTCAAAAGGAATATGTTCTTGATAAACTGAACGAAAGATTGAATAATGCCAAAGATTTTTTTTAGCAAAAACCTGAGCAACGTTTTTTAAAAGAAATATTGGCAAAAATTTAGGTTGATAGAGCTAGAGCTTCTATCTAAATATTGATTTTATTATTAACTGTGGGATACTTCTTCTGAAAATACAGTACAGATTTATTTAAATTAAATGTATGCAAAGGAAAAGAAAATAGGAATGTTGCATACGAAAACAGTTCGTATTTTTGTATGAAACCTCAAAATCCCTGTTTTATGTGGGTTTACCACGCTATAATTTGAATGTCACATTTAAAACAAGATTAATCACAGCAATAAATAAAAACTAAACAATCTATGTGAAGTCCTTACAGTTTCATAGGAAAATACATTAAATCTGGCAATACAAAATTTGCCCCTTTTTTACTGAAATTAACTCGTGATTTTATTTACATATTTATATTTTGAAATGAAAATTCAGATACATTCAGGCTTTTAAATAATCCCTTTAATCTTTTCAAGGAGTTCCAGGAAACTTTTGAGAAGCTTAAGTAAATTTTAAGTTTAATAATGCAGGTGTTTGTTTATGTAAAATTTTATGAGTCTAAACATCACGTATTCCGCTCTATTTCTGTTTTTTGACTAAAGTTTATTTGGAATTCGATAGTAAGTTTAAATTTATCCGTTTTAAATTAGTGCTCACTTCTCCTTGATTTTAGACTTTTATTTAATTGTAAAAATCAATTACAAGTAATATGAATTTCAAAAATTAATTCTGGAACGTGTGGTTAATATATTTATTGAAATGATTTTTTTTCTTTCAGGTAAGCGTCGAAAAGACAGGCTAAAAATTACATCAGAAAGGTGTCAAGTAAGTATGAAATTTGGTAAATGTATGAGGTTTAAGTTAGTTACATTTTCGCAGCTGTATATTGAGCTTTAAATCCGATTTTTCACATATTGCAGTTCTCCAATATTCGCGAATGATGATATATTCCAATTTAGTCTGAAACGAGGTTCCTGAATCATAAAAACGTATGGAGTAAATACCAGACACATTTTTTGTAAATTAAATTATGCTTAACATAACATTAATTTAGTAAATTTTCAGGGTATTCTTTGTAATGAAAGTTTCTCATTAGAATTATCGAAATTGGCGAAAACTTAGTTATAAATTAAAAATGTATGTAAAAAGCTAATATCACTTTAAGTTAGATTAACGTAGAAATAAATAAAACTATAAAGCTGCATTACTGCACACAAATATGCCTTAAAATTATTCTGGTTTAAACTTTATTAGTTTTCGTTAAATTAAGCTCGCGATATCACAATAACGTTAAAGTGTAATATTTAACCCAAAACAGCTGGAACTTACCCATTATTAATTATGAACGAATGCCGTACGTGAACCTTTGTTATTAGTTTGTATATTACAGAAGCTTCGTGCTAAATTAATAAATTTTCTAATAGTCGTATTAGCTATTAGTGAAGCAATTATTAACTACTAATTTCACGCTTTTGTAAACTATAATTTAGGTGTTGTAATAAAGTTCGTTCCTTGAAGTTTTTAATTACTGGATTAGATACAAAACTCTTTGGAAAAAAGTTGTACAAACTTTAAATTGATTAAGCATTCAGGGTGGTTTTTATATCAATTTGGAAAAATGTCTTTCTATCCTTTTCCGGAACATTTTCTTTCCTCTCTTCCCTAATTCTTTCTTGATTGTGTCCATCCACATGAACCTTGCCTCGTTGTCTTTTATCTCTCTTCTTGCTTTTAATACTTCCATCGGTAACTTCTCTTCTCCCATGCGTAATGCTTGTCCGTACCATGTGGTTCTAGGTCTAATTCCCCTCTTGTGGCTGTGTTTCTAACTCTGTCCCCTTTTTTCTTCCTACCACTCGCCATAGGGATTTCATCTCTGCTGCCGTCACTTTGCTCTCATGTTTATCTTGAAGTGGCCAGCTTTCTGCTTCGTACGTCAGTGTGGGTAGGTAGACTGTACAAGTGTAGTTTGGTCTCTTTACTAAGCTCTTTTTTATTAATTAGTTTATTTATTTGTCAGTAATACTCTTCACGCTTTGGATACTCTGTTCCTTATTTCTTCTTCTAACGAAACTTCTTGGCTTATTATGTATGACTCCTAAGTATTCCTAGCTTTCCACTCTTTCTAAACGTATCCCTTAACATTTAATGATTGTATTTTCATTTTCTTCTTTTACTGTGTTCTTGCCTATTCTCATTACTTTACTTTTTTTGTGTTTATTGTCATTGCTACTTTCCTTATTGTATCGCTCCAGTTGTTTACTGCTTTTTGTAGTTTCTTATTATTGTCTGCTATGAGTACAATATCATCTGCAAATACCAAATTTTGTACGTTTACCTGTCTCATATTTCAGTTCCCCTCTTTTATGTTCAGTCTATTGTCCTTGCTACCTTTTATTATTTCGTTCATCATTATTATGGACAGTAATGGGTCAAGTGAGTCTCCTGATTTTATTCCTATTCTTATTTTCTGAGTCTTGTACTCGTATTCTGACTACCCCCATTGTGTTGTCCTATAGTCTTCTTGTGAAACTAAAGGATATACGAGGCAAATGCACAAATAACAGAAATGAAATTATTACGAATTTTTATATAGATCTACATGGTTCCAAGCGACATAAATGAACAAGAATTAAAGAAAAAAATGTAAATGTCATTTCTATCGATGCAAACGAAATAAGAATAGTAATACAACAAATGAAAAATCGCAATCTAGCAGGAGACGACGCTATTTTGACAGAAATGCTGTGGACAGGGAGTACTCCATTTACTAATGAACTGACAAAACTCTTCAATAAATGTTTGGAGCAGGACGTTATCCTACAGAATTGGGCAAATGCAACTGCGGTGTTAATTCACAAAAATGGAAATATAGAAGATCTGGGAAACTAGAGGCTCATCAGTTCGCTAAGTTAGATCTACAAGCTTTTCTCACGAATCATATTCAACCATTTAACACGCAAGTTAGACTTCTACCAGCCAAATGAACAGGAATGGTTTAGAAAAAGGTTTAGTACAATTGAACACTTACAATCAATGAGAATAATAATCGAAAAAACGACAGAATATAATGTATTCTTATGGCTGACCTTTATAGACTAGGAAAGTTTTCGACACCGTGGAAACATGGGCAATACAACACGCTGTTAGAAATGCCAGGATCGACTACCGTTACTCTAGTCTAATGAAGAACATATATGATAAACCCACCTTCCAAGTACAGTTGCATAAAAAAAACAATAAAATAAGTGTAGAGCGAGGAGTGAGACGCAATGTCTCCTAAACTATTCACACTGATGCTGGCAGAGGATTTAAAAGCAGTTAACTTACAAGATAGAGGTGTGCGAGATTATGTCACCTGATGTTTACTGATGACTTAATTATAACAGCTAATTCAAAGGATGAACTTATTAGTTTGATTGAAGGTATTCACGCATTCCGAGTCGGTCTACATATAAAATTTCAGAAAACTAAATACATGACCATAGAAGCCGGCAACGATT
The DNA here is from genome assembly GCA_963082815.1 of Melanotus villosus. Classification (NCBI taxonomy): domain Eukaryota; kingdom Metazoa; phylum Arthropoda; class Insecta; order Coleoptera; family Elateridae; genus Melanotus; species Melanotus villosus. The sequence continues at coordinate 20,959,636 of OY720424.1, read as the reverse complement.
AACACATAATGCTATGAACAAACAAAATTGAAAAAGTCAATACAAATACAAATACCTCGGACAACCTAACAATAGGAAAGACAAACCTAGAACTGGAAATAAACGAAAGAATTCGATTAACCTGGGCAGTATATGGAAAAGCGAAAGATATTCTAGAGTTGGATATACCACTAAGACTCAAATCCGAAGTATACAATCTACGTATATTGCTAGTAACATCATACGGTGCTGAAACCTGGACATTCACGAAAGCTATACTCAATAAACTACGAGTAAATCAAATGGCAATAGAGAGGAGAACACTTGGTATATCGTTAAAAGGACAAAAACAAACGAATAGACCGGGGAATGACAAAAGTAAAGGACGTTGTAAACCATATCGCGTCAATTAAGTGGAATTGGGCTGGCCACGTGGCGAGAGATCAAGAAAAATGGAGAGTTAAACCAAGTTAATTAATATTACCTATAAGGCCTGCCCACTTTATTTAGCCAAGACGCAATTACAAAGGACGATGGCGCCATTTGCGGTGAACTATACATTTTTTAAGGGAGAAATGTATAGTTCACCTCAAATGGCGCCATCGTCCTTTCAAATTGCGTCTTGGCTAAATAAAGTGGGCAGGCCTTATATGTAATATTAATTCAGCGGACCTTGGTTAAACTCATACGCTGGATACCATGGAGTAACAAGCGAAGTATTGGTCGTCTGCAAACAAAATGAAGTGATGATTTAAAAAGGGTCAGAGGCTTAAACTGCTATCAAGTAACCCAAAATCGCAACACTTGGAAAAATCTTAAGGAGACTCACACCCAATGGGCAGAAAACAGCTAAACAAAGAAGAAAGAAGAATAGTCTTCTTATGGCTTTTCTCAGTTTCTTTGAAATCCACACTTTTTCCAGTGCTTTCCATAACTAGATTCGCTCTTGATATTGTGTCAAATGCTGCTTGCAGATCTTTCCCCTCCTCCATTTTCGTTTCTATTGTTGTCCTTATTGTAAATATGGATTTTTATAGATCGGTACTATGGGATGTGTTCTCCTTGATATACTTGTTGGCATATCTTCCAGATCCATTTTTCCAGTTTTTCTCCTACGTACTTTATCATCTTTAGATTTATTCCGTCTTCCTGCCGCTTTTCCTACTTTCATATGTGAAATTGCTTCTCTTACTTCTTCTTTTGTTATTGTGTTACCTTCTTCTTCATCTACTTGTTCTGCATCTGTGGGATGGTTTTGGAAAAGTGTATTCACGATAATTCGTTCAAAATAGAATAATTACAAGAAAAAGAACTATAATAATTTAAACTTGGCGCTGATTATGTATTAACGAACATCCGCAAAGCGTGGCCTTTTTGTTCTGTTAAATCGCATCGTTATGTTTTTATAACACAAAGAATATTGATTTCTGACAATGAAAATACCTAAAGAATTCAGATTTAGTTGAACAATGTGAAGCACAAAGTGATTTAAATAGTTAAGTTTCAAATTTTAATATGCAAACTTAAAATTAACATTTTTGAACTTGCATTAAGGCAGAATATTTATCAATCTATATGGCTGTTAAAGCTTTATAGCTCAATCAGGATTCAAATTTACAGCTTCAAACTGAGTTTGAATTATTAAATCTATAGCTACTTTTAAAACCGATATCTAAGAATTAAATCTGTGGATTTAATTTTTATTCTTTTTCAGTGCTTCACAGATTTATAGCCACTCACTTGTTTGAATTACCAGGTTCGATAAGTTCCTTCCATCTTCAATTTTAAATTCAAATTCAACATGTCAAATTGACGGATCGTGCAAAAAATATATTTTTTATAATTCTATGTAGGTCGTATCTAGAGCGGTTTAGGAGTTGAAATTGTACGTATCAACTGTCTTTGATTCACTCTAGTGCCAAAAGGGCTCATTTACGGACATGGGCTTATCAACAAAAATTGCTTGTTTTGGTGTCCTTTATAACCACCCAAAGTTTGTCGCATATATTTAGAATCACCCTGTATTTTACCAATTCACCACTCTCAATATAATTAATTCTTTATCTCCGTTAATAAAAAACTTTTACTACATTTTTTTTTAATTACCCATCACTACACATCACGAACTAACATTCCTCGCAATTATGCGTATAAGTCAAGAATCACCCTGTATGTTGGGGTTAATCATGTACAGACAATATAAATAAAATACAAAGTAAAATACGTAATCATACAGTTGTTGTCTTCCAATTCCTAACCTCTATTTCTCTCGATCATACGCTAGGCTAGATGTTCATCTAAAATCCTGCTTTTCATTGCTGTTCTAACTCTCTCGTTCCAAGATTTACGAGGTCTTCCTCTTTTATTTCTTCCCGGTGGTGTCCAGCGAAACAAACGTTTGGGCCACCATGTTTTAGCCTCCATTCTTAATAAATGTCCGAACCATTTTAAACTTCTCTTTTCTATTCTTCGCGTTACAGTTTCAATAGCTCACATCCTGTTCCTTATTTCTCCGTTTGTTATTCTTTCTCTCCTAGATACTCTACTACTTCGTGGGTAGTCCATTTCGAGTGCTTGCAGTTTTCTCTTATCATCTCTCAGTGTCCAGACCTCGCTCCCATAACACATAACAGTTTCGACCATAACCTGTCCCATTCTTTCCTTGTTCTTCTTAGTTATATTTTTGTCCCACCATAACGAATTTAAAGCACCCACAACTTTCCTTGCTTTTTGTACTTTGTCCTTAATTTCTCGCTTTCCTATTCCATTAATATCAATAGCAACACCAAGGTACTTAAATTCTTTAACCTGCTTCACATAACTATCATCATTCAGAAGTACGCCAAATTTTGCATTTGAATTAATTACCAGGTACTCCGTTTTATTGAAGCTTATTTGCAGACCCCATTTTACATAGTCTTCATATAAACGTTTTAGCACGAATTCTAAATCGTATGCATCTTGAGCAAATATAGCCTGATCGTCTGCAAAATTAGAGAGGGTAAATAACTGGGTTTCATTGATAGGTAAACCCATTCTTTCATATCTGCGCTTTCAATTCTTGAGAGCCATCTCCACATATATGTTAAAAAGCAGGGGCGATAAACGTTGAAGATGTTTCCAAATATTTAAATAAAGAGCTTCGAATCTTATTTAAACAAACATTTTAATTTAATATGGGATTTCAATTTACATATATTATATTTGGCTAAATTAATTAAATTCTAGAGAGTCACCCCGAATTTAAAAACTTCATGATTCTACACTGCGCCAATAAATTAGCGGAACACTAAGTAAAATGGTTGTATTTTCTTTTTAAGCATTCAAAAAACATTGAAACTCAGTAGGTTGTTAACTTTAGTGTTCTAAAAAAAGATAAGTAAATAATGAACAATTCGACTTTTTCATTCAACGAAAAATAGTCGCATAAAAAACAGAGCATGATAAGAAGTCGTGTATTGAATATCTCCAGCTGTATTTTTATATTTAGAAATAATCTAGTGTGCTTCGGTTATTTATATTGTCATTAGAGTGTATGACAGTGAAATGAGGCATCTAAGCGAAGTTGAAGTTGCAAGAGCCATAACATTAATTGAAGAAGGGCACAAGTATCGTCATGTTGCAAGACAACTTCATGTAAGACCTTCTGTTGTAGAGGTGGGAAGTTCGATTCTTTTTGGTGAATCAATTCATTTAAATCATTCGTTCCAAGTGATTCGTTCACAAAGATTCGTTCTTAAATGGTTCACTCATTCACTCGTTTTGTTTAGACTAACGAGGACTAACAAAGGAAGCAGTATTGAATTCTCAGAAATCTAAAATTGAATAATTTTATGTTTACATCGCATAAATATACAAGCTTATTTGTAAATATATCTCAATGATTTTAAAACTATTGGAAAGCTTATTCTTTCTAGATTCAGATGCTGCCACAATTATCTCAAAATTGTTGTTAACAAATGCTACATAAATTAATTAAACTAAGCGTACGCGAAACGCGTAGCCGAAATTTCAACATCGAGGTATTTTTTTAAACTATTTCACATAGATGGGTAATTATATCGTATGAAATGGGTAGAAAAGAATGAAGAAGTTTTTAGTGGAAGAATTACTTGCATAGCTTTATTGGCATAAATGTGCGTTTCACGCAGGCCCGTAGCCAGGGGGGGGCCAGAGTGGGCATTGCCCACTCTGGAAGAAAAAGTTGCCCACTCTAGAGAAAATCCTAGTGTTTTTTTAACGACACAGAACACAACAATTAATTTAAAAATTGTGTTATACCGGTGTCAATGAGACCTGTGGCACCCCTATTTTCTAAATTATATTTTAAGATATCAAAATGGAATTTGGTATATGTAATATACTCTTTAAATTACATTTTTTGACATAGAGCACACGTTTCTGTCACTTCCGGTTTCTCCGAAATTGCCCTAAATTTTGTTATTTTAAATGGAACACCCTGTATATTTACACATTTTTGGAATCTCCATTTCATTCTACGTATATTAGTATCAAGTTTGAAACATTTTGATGGCCAAGTAAATACTGTAGAAGAGTTTATTTATTAATCTAGGATGCCATGACCTGCTTAAAATAAAAGTTAGGGTAGGGTGTAGGGTCAGTGGGCGATGTTATTAATAACATCACCGGTCAGGGTAGTCAGGGTAGGAGTGTTTTAGAACTTCAGTTGTAGCAAGTCTGTCACCTGTTTTGTGCATTTCTTTTGTTGCAATTGTTTTGAAACCCAATGTTTCGAACTTGATACTACCATACGTAAAATTGAATGGAGATTCCAACAATGTATAAATATACAGGGTGTTCCATTTAAAATAACAAAGTTAATGTTAATTCCGGCGAAACTGGAAGTGAGAGGAACGTATATTCTATGTGTCAAAAAATGCCATTTAAAGAGTTATATTACACATACCAAATTTCATTTTGATATCTTAAAAAATAAGAAAATTATAGGGGTGCTCCAGGTTTCGTTGACACCCTGTATAGCGTGGTCCATAAGTAATAGGACACAGACCAACAGTAGATTCGCGAAGCCAGAATATTACAATTTACCTAAAATTACCTTAGACCAAAAGTTAATATTTAGTGAGATACAGGGTGTCAAAGTCGAAATTTTAATTTTAATTTTCTTCTGTAATTTCTAAAGTTTTCGCAATATTTATATGAAAATTGGTGAAACTATCTTTTTTGGGACGAAAAACAATAATCCGTTCTCAATTTTAATGTAGCTTTTAAAATAACCTATTTTTGCTACACCTAATACCTTTTTTGTACTTTAAGTTAGGGCAGATCTAAAAAAATAACTTCCTCATCTTTTCTATTATAAAAAAGGTGTACTATTACAATGTCTCTAAACTTCATCGTTTTCAAGATATTTGCGATTGAAGTAATTTTACTTAAAAAAATTCCTCCTCTAAAATTTGAGTTGCCCACTCTAAAATTTGAGTTGCCCACTCTAAAATTTAGACCTGGCTACGGGCCTGGTTTCACGCATGGTTTGCCAAACATAAATTAATTTAAATAATCAACGCCAAAAGAGAATTATAATTACTGATTTACTTATTTGCCATTTTACATTAAATTTTGAATCTACTTTTAAGACGGAGAACCACCGCATTGTCAAATTTTACACCATGGAATCCGATTTACTGGTCAATTTTACGTAGAACTCGAAACTCGAACGAATTGAACGCTGAATCTTTTGACAAGAATTAATACCCGATGGTTCCGCTGGCTTCGATACCCAGTCGAGTGAATCGATTCATTTTAAAGTACGGCGGCTCCGCAGTCCGCGGACTTCGATGCCGTGTCGAGTGAATTAGTGAATCGATTCACTTGATAGTAAGGACTCGATTCATTCGATTCAGTGTACTGATTCGTTCTTTTTGAACGAATCGTTCACGACCGACACACCTCTATAATCTGTTGTATCTAGGGTTTGGAATCGGTACTTAGATACAGGAAGTTATGGTAGACGAGCTGGTCAGGGTCGAAAACGTGTGATATCCCTACAACAAAACAGATTTTTGCGCAATTGTGCGCTTAGACGACGCACATATACTGCTAGAGACCTGCAAATGACCTCAGAAGAGCTAGTGGAGTTCAAGTTTGTACGGAAACCATAAAAAAAGGTTGCGAGAAAACAATCTAAGATCCAGGAGGCCAGTCCAGAAGCCACAGTTGACTATGGCTCACAAAAGGAACAGACTAACGTTCGTTCAACAACATGCAAATTGGGGGGTGGCGCAGTGGTCCTGTTCTCTTTAGCGACGAGTCCAGATTTCGGTTGATACGTTGTGATGGTCGTCTTCGAATTTGGGCACGTTTAGGTGAACGTCACCGTGAAGGACTGGTTCAGGAGGTAGACAGGTTTGGAGGAGGATCTGAAATGGTATGGGCTGGCATCTCTTTTAATACAGATATTGTTTCCATTCCTGGACGAATGAATGCTGCCCGATACATAGAGGACGTTCTCACAAACCATGTGGTACCTGCTAGATCCTTTATAGGCCCCGGATTTCTGTTCCAGCATGATAATGCAAGACCACACGTAGGAAATCAGACAAGACACTTCCTGGAAGAACACCAAATACCAAATCCCAGTTATGGACTGGCCAGCTCTTAGCCCAGATCCCAATCCTATTGAGCACTTATGGGATCAGCTGGATAAGAAGATCAGAAACCGCCCTGTGGCCCCAGAAATTCTTCAACAGCTTTTGTTAGCTCTTCAGGAAGAATGGGTCAACATACCTCAAGAGGATATCCGGAGATTGATTGAAAGTATGCCACGGAGGTGCCAGGCCATCATTCAATCTCGTGGAGGTCATACGCGTTACTAGTCTTAGTTGTTGTAGCCATTAGTTGTAGATTTGTAAGCGTAATATTCTATAGTTTTGACAATTTGACTGATTAATTGCGAATGAAAGTTAGAATTGTTCATTATTTACTTAAAACACTAAAGTTATCAACCTACTGGGTTTCAATGTTTTTTGAATGCTTAAAAAGAAAATACAACCATTTTACTTAGTGTTCCGCTAATTTATTGGCGCAGTGTATTAAAAAATATATGAAATCAGATAGTTTCATAATGAAAATTTGAATTTAATAAAACTCCTTATTTTAGTATCATTGATATTAAAAATTCGAGACTAAATTTTGGATTTTACAATTTTATTGAAAAAAATTTCTAATTTCAGATAGTTCTCGTGGATTTTACAATTTCAGACTTTAAATATTTATAAAAAAGTTGAAATGTACGAATTTAGTTCTGTTACCATTTAACAATTCGAGTTGGACTCCCATTTTATGATTAGTATTTAAGGTCACCGGGATGGAAATATAAAATTTTGAATTTAAGTATCTTAATGAATACAAATTTGTAATTTCAGTAGATAGATAGATCAATTGAAATGTAAGATTCCATCTCGTTTTATAACAAAATTTTGAATTTGAGAATTTTTATGGATAAAAATTTGTAATTTCAAAATAATGTAGTACCTTAAAAGATTTCAAACAGCTTCTTATGCCAATTTCTAATTTAAAAATAATTCAGTTTCCTCTCTATTCCCAACTTTTCTTTTCGTTTTAAGGAGTTGTCATCGTGTATTTACATATTTAAATTTACTACAAGAATTCACATGTCAAATTGAACTCGACAATTAATTTATACGATTAGAATAAAATTAGTAAGATGGAAAGACAAGATTTTGGATTTGAAAATTTTAATGACGACAAATTTTTAATTTTAATATTTAAGTCTTCAAACTACTAACAAAAACCACGTAAAAAATGTAAGAATTCATATCGTTTTATATCAGAAATTCCAAGCTGGACTCCTAATTTAAGACTAGATATTTAAAGTTCCTAAGATGAGGAGACAAAAATTTCAAACTTTTAATGAATTAAAATTTGCAGTTTCAAATAGTAGTTATAAATATAAAAATTTAAAACTCCAAAATGTTATTAAAAATGTAAGAATTTACATCGTATTATATTAAAAATTCGATTTTGGTTCCTAGATGAGGATCAGAAGTTAAAGTTAAAAAACGATGGTTAGACTAGATTTGGATATCAGAATTTTAACAAAAAAAAAAATGTAATTCCAGAATCCTTCTTGAATTTAAATCTTCAAATTATTATTACAAACAATGAAAACGTTTCATATTCAAAATTCGGTTTCATATTTTAATTTACTATTACAATTTAATGCTCGGTACTAAAATGTAAAAAATAAAATTTTGGATTTGGGAATAATAGTTAATTGTCGCGGTCGTGGAACAGTTGGTTAAGCGTGCGGCTGACCACTGAGACGGCCCGGGTTCGATTCCCAGGGTCACACATACACCGAAAACACCCGACCGCTTCCCTCGGAAGGCAAGGGCAAACCACCGAGGTATTTCTGGTTAGTAAGTTCTCGTTGGAGTAGAAGCAGATATTAAGACTGGCTCAGGTTCGATCCCAGGGTCACATGTACATGGAAAACACCCGACCGCTCTCCTTGGAAGGCAGTGGCAACCCACAAAGGTATTCTGCCTAGTCTTCCCTGGAGTAGAAGTGTAAGCACTTCTGCTTTTTCAGAGCCCACGTTAAGCTGTAGGTCCCCTATGTCTGTAGGCTACTTGACACGTACACCACAGACATATGGAGAGAAGATCGGCAACACTCTGTAAATGGCACGCCACTTCTAGAGAATTAATAAAAATTTATAATTTCAGAGGGTACCTACCTACTTATGGATTTAAAAATATTATAATTGGATCTAATAAAATACAAAGAATTAGAATTTGAAGTTACTATGCGATAAAAGGATGAAGGTTTGGACTTTTTACGTTTAACAAATTTTTGTTAACAATTCATAACTTGAAACGTAAATAGTGTAATCGTTTTGTGTTATATTTAAATTTTGAGTGTAATATTCGAAGCTCGAAGCTCGAATTTATGATTAATAAAAGTGCTTTTAACCCATTGTTTATAAAAATTCCGATTCATATTTTGTTCCATGAACTCCACTAATGACAAAGAAAATACAAGTTTAATCAAAGCTCTAATAAAATCGAAATGTTTGATATAACATCGAAACTAATTACACAAATGTACACAAAACAGGGAAGCTTCCCACAATAACGTGTAGAACAACCTACAAAACAAACGAACTGTATGATTACGTATAGATTAACGTCTATAAATGTCAGCAACCAAATGTTTCCCCATGAGAAATCCACCTGTTTGCCTCCCACAACTCTGCCGCCAGATATTACAAAGCATATGAATGAAACGTCAGTGATAAACGAATATTCGACTCTTTCAGCTGAAAATTTTGCCCTTGACTTTTTTCCGTTTGCAAAGTTTGAGATATGTTAAAATAAAGATTCCAATTTTTAAAAAATACAATAATTAAAAAAAATTAAAGCATTTTTTGTTTATCATTGTTATCGATAAGGGAATATCTGATTTTGGAGTTTTATTCATGAACCTCGGTAAATATTATGAAAACATCGATATAAAAGGATCAACATTTTTTTAGCTATCAGGAAAGCCAGTTCAATCTATCTGTCTACATTATACATCCTAGTGAACCCGAATGAATATTAAATCCCGAAGTTATACTAGGGGGTTAACATTTGCTTCCTTTTGTCAGCCCATTTTTCATCTCGCCGTAATTCCCTGTAGTTTTATGCATATTCGACCCTTTAGCTTTTTTAAAAATTTCCTTACACGTGTTGAACAAAGGTTTCAATTTCGTACATGAATTATTAAATGGACATTCTCGTTCTTGATGTAGATACAATGAAGTCGGACATTTCTTTTTTTATATTATCCACCAGTCTCAACGAGCACGTGACTAAATCTCAGTCGAACCTTTTTACTTTATACGTGAGTTAACAAGCACTGAATATCAACGAACACCAGACTTGCAGTATAAAACTTTTACGGCGCAATAACTTTTCGGATTTTTAGTATTACGGTGCTTATTACGAATTAACAGGGGGAAACTTATTGAACGCAATGTTATAAAGTTCAGGAGATAGAAACCTTTCAACATTAGTTCGTAGTTCAAGGTTTGCCATTTTCGTCTAAACCTGAATTATTAAATCTCATTTCGATACAGGAAATGATGTTAGTTTTCTATCGTCGATTTTCTTTACCACCTTAACAAAATAACGATGTAACGCTACAATTTGATGAGAAAAGGAAATTCAGACAGATTTATGTTTCGTGTTTGTAGGTGCGTCCAACATTTTTTGGAAAATTGCAAGTTATACTTTTATTATTTTTTGACTGTGAGATTCAAATTTGAATTCGACTGAGTTCGAAAAGTTAGATTCCCATTAAGTCTAAAACGCAGGTTCTGGGTTAATCCAGTGGAACGTTGAATAACTCCGAAAAATCACAACAATGTATAAAAACCAAATACGTACGTGAGTCGTTTGAAACGTAAAGTAACGAAAAAGAAAATGTTCGCATTTATTTTTCAACGTTTTCTCTATTGAGTTTGACACGTTTTGCCCAACGATGTCCCAAAGTCATTATCAGTTACATTACATTCGTTTTATTTAAACATTGCGCCCACAGATGGCGTTTGATCGTTAATGATTATTGCGCCGCTAGATTGATTAAGTAATCATTTCCGGTAAATATAAGTAAAAAATCATTCTCTTATTTTAATAAGAAACATGGTATTTTTCCGGGACTTATAATGTCAAACAATACAGTTTATATAAAATGATTTCTCCTGGTGTGCAAAATAGCCATTCACAGCTGAACCACTTCGTTGTCGGAAAATCGTTGTCCTCCAAGCCATCTTTTGAGGTTCGGGAACAAACGGAGGTCAGACGGGGCTAAATCGGTAGGGCGGATGATACTAAACAAACCTTAGTTTATGGATTTTAACCATGGAAACCGTTTACATGTGAACAGGTGCATTGTCTTGACGAAAGAGGATTTTTTTGGCAAGGTGCGGTAGCGTTTTCTTGATTTCTTCGCTCAAATCTTTCAGCAAACTTGCATAGTACTCTTCGGTGATTGTCCTTCCCTTTTCTGAGTAGTCAATAAAGATCACACCTTGTAAATCCCAGAAAACCGATGCCATGACCTTGCCGGCAGACGCTCTTGTTTTCGCATTTTTTGGAGCAGGTTCCCCCTTGATTGTTCTTTCTGAAAAACTTCAAACACTATCTACGTTTATTATTACTTTTATGATTTTTTTTTATAAATAAATATAAAACACGAAATAAACAAATTTAGACGCACTTTATTAAATTAAAAATGTTATTTCATGTATGGTTTCACAAATATGGTTATCATTTTACGAATGTCAGGGCGATTTTAGTTTAATATAACTAGAGCTATTTAAAACTATTTTATTTGTGAATGTTTTATTCCAAAGCTCACAATAATTTAATATTAAAATTACCTACATTTAGGAATAGTATATTATAGACCAAGGTAGAGAAGACATTTTTCTCAGCCGAGCAGTATTATTTCCCGACATGCGAAGCATGGAGGGAAATAAGTTGTGAGGCTGAGAAAAGTCTTCTCTACCGTGGTTTATATACTATTTTTTTCACTACTAGCACCTTTATTCCTTTTAATTAATCATTTTTACATAAATAAAAAATAAAATGACAGATGCGTATATTTATTTCTAAATATCCACAAAAATCAAATAGCCTTGCTTGAGGTTAATTTCAATTGACATTTGGGTAAAACATATTTAAAATAGGCACCTCAGCGCATAGCAATTGTTTTTATTATTAACCAGTAGTCAATAATAAAAAATTATTGACCACTAGGAGAGAAATTCATCTTCTGGGCTCGAAAATAAGGTCAATAATGACATCTTCTAATACTAGTAGTGAAAAAAATACGTTAAAAACACTCTTAATGATTGAACGAATGAATTTTAGATACCGACTGATGTATCGATATTGGTTTTTCCCTGGCTTTTGTAGATTGGATAAAGTTTGGCGATCTTCCATTTATCGGTATAAGTATTGGTCTGTAATGATAAATTAAATAGAGTAGTTGGTTTTGTTAAAAACTCTGGCCAAGCGCTGTAAACATAAACAGGTATTTCTTCAAAACCGATTCAATTTAAAAGCGGTCATTATTCGTACTGCTCTGCAACACTATGAACTGCAATCATACAAAACAAACAAAATACAAAGTGCAGTAGTTCAAATACAAACCAGCCTTTATACACTAACTATAGCAGCAATTTATTGCCCTCCAAGGCATCGCATCTCTACCGAGGAGTACGAAGAATACTTCGACCAGCTTGGTAATAAATTCATAGCCTTTGGAGACTGGAACGTCAAACATACAGCATGGGGATCACGACTAATCAACCAGAAAGGGCATTTCCTGCTAACTGCTCTCCAAAACTTAAACATGAGGTATCTATCCACAAAGGAACCAACTTATTGGCCTAGCGACCCTAATAAAGTCCCAGATCTCCTAAACTATGCAGTAATGAAAGGAATAGCCAGGACATATTTAAACATTGATTCAAATTTTGACTTATCTGGTGATCACTCACCTATCATCGATCATCATAACGCTGAGCTCAAATGTAATAATAAAAGATAGCCCACCTAGACTATGCTCTAAACACACCAACTGGGAACTTTTCAAAAAATTATTAGATGAACGTACCGATCTTCGAATTAGAATAAAAGAACCTCATGACCTCGACGAAGCTACAGATTACTTAACGGTATTAATACAAAATGCTGCTTGGGAATCTACCCCCACCGAATTTAATCATCACAAAAATGATAACATATCTCGCCATATAAGAGATCGTGTAACTGAAAAGTGGGGAGCACGTTTCAAATGGCACAGAACGATAAAGATATAAGATAAAAGTATATTTAACAGACTTACCCACAGGCTACATGCTGCACTAAATGAACAACGAAATGAAACCTTCAGGTATTACGTTACAAACTTATCCAGCAACGATCAAACCTTATGGAGAGCTACCAAGAAGTTTAAAAAAACAAATGTAGCAATACCGCCAATTAGAAGAACAGAGAGAACTTGGGCCAGATCCGACAATGACAAGGCAGATGTCTTTGCTCAGCATCTTGCGCACGTTTTTACTAAACAGAGATAAATCAAGCCAAGTTACGTTTACTAATAAACACAGCACATGCCCACAAGTAACATTCAACAACGAAGTTATACCAGTTAAAACAGAAATTAAATAGGAGTATTTAGGATTGCACTTTGATCAAAAACTTGCCTGGTCATCACACATCAAAATCAAAAGAAAACAACTAGACCTCAAAGTTTAGCAAATACAACATAATACAAAGCCATGCTGAAGCCAATCTGGACGTATGGCAGCCAGCTCTGGGGATGCACCAAGCGAGCCAACACAAAAATTCTTCAGCGTTTTCAATCCAAGACACTCCGTATAATGACAAATGCACCCTGGTATGTTACTAACCAGACCCTTCACGAAGACTTGAAGATCCCTTACATAGCCAACGAAATCCGCAGATTAACAGCCGCTTACCTCCCCACTCTCATGGGCCATGAGAACAACCTAGTAGGTCAACTGGCCCACCAACCAGCAACTCCTATGAGACTGCAGCGTCACTGGCCACACGACCTCGTCGAGGAACCCAACTAGGATCAATTCCCAATTTATTCAGGAGTAACATCGCTGGATGGATTTTCTTCAAGGCAATAGCATGAATATATCCACATCATTTACTTATTACTCATGTAATTGGAATAAGAGTAGATTGTAAATACGCACACGTAATTTAAAAAAAATAAAAGCTATCTGAAATTGTCTAACATATAGCCACTTTGTTAATACTTATTAAAATCACCTTTTTGGTTCATCGGGGTTCATCTTTGAGCATATATTGAATGCAAATTATTTGCAAATGCATTACTTATTGCTATAGTTAGTTAGTATCAATACTTGACCTTGTTTAATGTTTGTTTTTCTATTAAACATCAAACATTTTCTCGCTGAACCTGAAGCGATTCTTCAGCTTTTACACAAAAAAAACACGATATGCAAGATTAACAACGGGTTTTACATTTGCATAATTATTGTGAAGACCGTTGTTAAATGGCCAGTTTTTGCCTTTTTTATCTAAACTATTCTGATATCACGGAATAATGCAAGAGAACACTATGAGGGATATTTACATTTTGACAGCAGCACCAAGAACAAGCAATTTATGGACTGGGTCTAACAATTATCTTAGATAGATAAAAAAATTATAAAATTTATCAACGGTACTGATTATATCATTGTAGTCAGTTCTTCTCCAAACTGGTATAGATGTCTTATTACCCTCACGATTCTAGATCTTCAGAGCTAGCTACTTCCTAGGATACATTCCAAAAGCCTGGTTAAGGTGGTGTTTATCCCCAAAACGGGCTGGCCTTCACCTGAGGGACTAAAATCCTATAGCACCATAAGTATTGCCTTGTTTCTTCTTAAAAGTATGGAGAAAATGGTCAACTATCATATCAGAAACGAAATTCTGAAATGAGCAATTTACCTATCAAAAAGGAAAGATTAGTTGGTGTTATAGAGAAAACAACAAGAAGTAGTCATGTGTGTATTCATAGATATAGACAGAGGGAGCCTTTGATAAACCCTTCTATGAATCAATACGCAAGGCTGCAACAAAAACAGGAATAGAAAGCTGGATTATCACGTGGATAGAAGCAATGTTAAAAACCGGAAATTTGAGGATAATATAAGGCGATATTACAATAATTATAGGATACCCGCAAAGCGGCGTTTTATCACCGCTGTAGTAGTGGCCATTGGTTACGGACGAGCATCTGACTCTGACAAAGCCGGATAATTATGGCTTTGACACTCAAAGTTATGCTGACGACCTGGTTGTTACTAAAAAAAGCAAGCATGATATTGCCATACCGAATCGCATACAAATAGTATTAAATAAAATAAGTGGTGTTCGGAGGAACAACTTAGTGTAAATACGAACAAGATCAGATTGTACCATTTACCTACTAAAAAGAGGAAGCTACATTTAAAAGCTCCCAATTTAAATGGAACTGAACTACAATTTTCTAGGTTAGTAAAGTATCTGGGAATTATCCTAAACCAAATACTTACCTCGAACCTGCATGTGGAAAATTTTCTTGCAAAAGCTACAATGACATTATGAACGTGCCAAAAGTTATGTGGCAAGACATGGGTACTGAAGCCAAAAATGATCTATCGGTCTTATGAAGTGGTAGTGAAGCCCTTATCACCTATGCTTCGTTGATGTGGTGGATAAAAGCTGAGCAAAGTGTAGCACGAAGCAAGCTATCAAAATTACAGAAACTTGCTTGTCCATCATGTCCCACAGCAGTCAGGAAGCACTACTAAACTTCTTTAATTTGCACTTATATGTGTATCCTTTTCCAGGGTTTATCTTCAGGTTCTCCCTTTCACACCACCTTTGCGTAATATTTACTGCCCTTTAAAAGAGGACCGCAATGACATTCGGGTTTTTGCCCTTGATTAGGATGACTATGTCATCCGCATATCCTTGGGCGTAAAACCCCTCATCATTGGGTCTATTCACGAGATCGTTCACTATCAAGTTCCACAGTAAAGGGGATAAAACTTATCCCTGTGGCCATCATTTGGTAGCAGAGACCTTGAGGGATGTTCCCCCGAGGTCAACCTATATTTGGCGACCCTATAGCATGGTTTTTATCAATCTGTTTATGATGCCTTCAACCCCTTGTCTTAAGGTCGCTGTAGTCCTGTAGTTATAGATTAGAAGGAGGGTACCAGAAGATCGATTCCCGGAGATTTATAAGGTTGGAAGGATTTTACAGTCCAGTGTACCTTTATTTTTTTATTGTAAGTAATTACTTTTCTAGCAAGTCCCCAGTCGTCCCTCGTAGGTTTCTCTGAGAAGTCGCTAGGTATTGGCTATTCTATCTGAGCTTGATCATCAATTAGTGATCCTGGAAAATGCGTCTGTAGGAGTGTTTCCCTTTCGCTGGTTGTGTACTCTTCTGTTGGTTTTAGTATAATATCCCCAACTAGAGTTGAAAGGTCCTACAGACAGAACTTTGTGGAGGCGTGCTATTTGGGTGATGTTTTCAACATCCCCACAGTAATTCCTCCACGAGTCTGTTTTGGCTTTTTTTAGAGCTTTACTGTAGTTGGTTAGAGCTTGGGCATGCTGGTCCCACTCTCCGATTCTTTTCGCTTTGTTGAAAAGCCGCATTGCTTTCTTTCTCAGGTTTGCCAGGTGTTCTTGTTTTGCTTTGTGATTACTGGGCAGTTATACTCATATGAGGTTAAAATGGCGTCATTTATTTGTTCCACAATGACCTCAATATCAACAGTTTGAATTTGGGCTTTAACCTGGGTTAACCTACCACGAAGGTCTTCCCTGTAATTAGCCCAGTCAGTCTCTTTAGCGTTTCGATAGGTTACCGTTTCCTTTTCGAGATCTACTAGTAGATTGATGCTTCGTTAGGCACGTGTCATTGCATAACTCTGTTTTGGATCTTTCCGATATTGAGTTAAAGAAGTAGGGTCATTACCTCGGTTAATTAACTGTAAGTCATTACTTACCACATATTCCAGAAGATCGATGCCTCGTGGATTTGTGTCCGTGGTGCCCCATGCAGCATTGTGCAGTGAAATATATTATAATTTGAAAATTTGACTTTTATTTCGATGAAATTGGCAGGCACTATAAACCATTTTAGACATTTAACACCTACTAAATCCTTTTATTAATTTTACTAGAATTTTGTAAATTTGATCATAACGGGATTTACTTACTTTATGCATAAAAATTAAAAAAAGTATTTCAGAAGCATTTTTTTTACTAAAATTAAATCCCACTTTCTCATCTTTCTTTTAAAAAGCCACGTATGTTTTCGATATATTTCACTCATAGGCGACAGAGCTTATTAGCGGTGTCTAGACGATGATGAACCCATTATTCCAGAAAACAAAGAAAAATTAGGGAGAAAATTCCTCCCCTTCAAGTAACTAAGTTTGTCTCGTAAATTTAAAGCTAATAATAAAACGGTTTCAATCAATTTAGACCCAAACTAAATCACCCCTTTGGAGATTCACGCCACGATAAAATGTAATTTAGGTGAATTACTTTTGTGTGTTTAGCATCCCAATTTGAATACGTACGTGGGGTTATCCTACGAATTCGACAGGATTAAAACGAACCGGTAAACTTAAAAGAGGCTGAAGGTCGCTTATAAATCTGTAAAAAATATACATCAAAATTAGGAGCGAGTGGATTTAGGGTCATGGGTTAGGATAAGATGTATTTTTAGGAGATTCCTGAAATTAATAGAACGTAGTAAATCCTGCTTAAAAAAATTAAGTTCCTCAATCACAATTAATTGTTAAATAATCCGAATCGAGTCCAACGTAGTATCGACCTGACGAGATTAATGGACCGAGGATTAAACGAGGATAAAAGGATCAAATTCTAAGCAATCATCATTAAAAGAAAACAGGGAACTTTAATGAGTAACAAAAATTAACTTGAAGGAAAACAGAGACTTTTTAATCTATTAAAAGTGATGCACAGTCGGTGGTTTTGATGGCGTGTTCGAAAGCTGAGGTTATTTTCTGTTCGAGTATTTCCAAACCTTCGTTCCTTAGCTTACCGACGATCCAGGATTCGACTCGTTCTGTTAACCAGCTTAGAGAGCCCAGTCCTGAGACATCCACATCGATATCACTGTAATAAAATTCGTTAAAGATTCATACAGCATACAAAACAGCGCGCAAGTTATGAAGCTTCATCTATGTCGTATTTATGTGAAATTTTGCTAGTATTTCAGATGGAATTTTATCTATAAACCTGAATATACAAAGAGAGAGGTAGTCAATTGTCTATTTATAGATTAATTGAAAAATCGATGTCCTATCTATTGAGTTTACTACAATATGTGTGCCCTTGAAACGCCTAAAACAAATTTAACTGAAAGAATTTGGAAACAATAACGGAACCAAGGTGAAGTCAGAAAGAATTTATACAAAAAATCGTGCGAAGAACAATATTTAATTTTAACAAGAATAGAGTAGATATAGAAAAGATGTTTTTCTATAAACACAACATAAGATCTGTGCCAAAAATGGATCTGATTTACAGCAAGTAATAAGTTAGTATGCAGCAACTTCGCATTGCGGCATGGAAATTTCATAACAACCAATGTGTGTAAAAGATAAAATAAATGCTTCGAAATTAAATAAGTCTGTTGAAAATGTACATACGAAACGCTAAGATATATAATTTACTTTATTAATTTAACAAATTTGGTAACATTCTCGAAATTAAACCAAATAAACTAAAATCCATCTTAAGAATCTTATTTTTTGTGGTCACATTTATAAGCCACAAATATCTTGTTAAATAAATTTAGTAACCTCAAAGGCAGCAACATCAGAAATTCTGACTCATTAGATGCAAAAAATAAACATGAAACAATATTATGTAATAAATCATCGACCTGCGTACAACAGATTTATTAATAACGCACACGTTTTAGCATTTTACTTTACAAAACTTTATTTTTGGTTTCGATGGATTATCTCAAAATTATGCAAATCTTCTCTTTGCAGTGATAAAGCTACTGAATTGTTTAACAGTTGAAAAGTTTAAACCCGACCAACTAAACTAAATATAATACTCGGAACGTACATTTTATTTATATGTATATTTAGAATTTTGGAGATTAAACTGAAGCTGAACTAAATCGAAATACGTGATGTTGATATCCTAACATTGAGGTATTAATTAACTTTACGAATGAATTAAATTCCAAGGATTAAAGTATTTTTGAAAATCTCAAGTGAATATAAGAAAGTGGAGATATCAGTCTGAAACGGTTCCATTCTTAAAGTTTAATAAAGTTATCGATCTGATTTTGCAAGACAATTGCACCTAAAACTGTGCACTGCAGCTGCATTTGGAATGAAATTAATTATTAAAGCTCAGCATCCATTTGCATCACCGAAAATCCTTCATTAAAAATTAACTGAGTTAATCAAAGTACCTAAGAGAAAATTCAAAGCGTCATTTTTCAAACTAATAAACAAATTAAATATAAATAAAAGGAAAGGCAGGAAACAACTCATTTAGTATTAAAAAACTTCACATCAGAAGCTTTTTTTGTTCTATCGTGGAATAATTCCACCACCCACCGTATTAATTGGAAGTTTATAATACAATCTGCAGAATTTACATTGAATTAAGTCAAATAGCATATGTCTGTTTATCTTTTTAGGGGTAAACAAAATCAGTTTGCTATTTCAAGTCGAGACAAAGATGCTGGTTGCTCATTAGGAGTGTAAAATTAATTCGAATCCGAGTGTGAGAGTTGTTAAATCTTTCCATGCAAAATTCGAGTATTTGCTATGACAAGAATCGAATCTCAAATCAGGATTTGAATCTCGAAAACTAAATCTGGATTCAGACCCTGAATTTCTAAATTTAACTGGATTTAATTTTCCAATATCGATTTCAGATTATAATTTACAATTTGAATCCTCAAATGTGCATTAAAATTTATGATCTCAGATCAGGCCTCGAAGTTCGAATTTTGAGTGCAAACTCGATTTTCGAATTTCCAATTTAGATTTTCATTAGAGGAACCTACTTGGCCTTCTACCGTTTGCAAGTTAAAAGGTTATAGAGATATTTTTATTCCACTGAATGATTTTTGAATGTAAATGTTAAATGCCGTGATAAACAAATGCATAACAGCTAAGACCAACGAAGATATAAATATTTTTATTATTGATAGATTTTAAGCACTGGATTTTAAGGTCAGCGGCAGATATTTAGTGAAAACACTGATTTTCATGCAAATAAATCAGGTGTTTTGTTGTAGATGTAAGAAGTTGCATGGGTTAACATTAGGAATGTGTAATTGTCTAAATATTAACGCATGCGGTATGGCCATTTTACCTTGTAGCTTATAACCCTTTATTGGTTATCAATAGGCAACACACATTACACGCCACAGGTAAACCTTATGAAAGCAGTATAGGTGGTTGTCTATCCCGAATTAGTAGAGGTTGCGAGATAAAATGGGCAGCTTGTATTTATTGGATATACGCAGTGAAAAAATAAGTTCACCGTCTTACTTCTTATGGAATACTTAAACCTGTTACAACTTACAACAAGTCAAATGAAATTATTGCCTGTATAAACGGCAACAATACGCATTTCAGTTATAAAGTTGCTACCAATTTTTAGATTGAAGTAGATTTGTTGTAAGAAATGGCGAAAAATTACTTTGTAAGAACGTAGAACAAGATGAAGCTTCTAAAACGTTATCAGTATTATGTATGGATTATCCTGGGTTTGGGCTAAGGTGGAAGAACATAACGTTCCGCTCATTATAGTAATTATTATAATATTACTACTTTGGCCATGAAAGCCTTCGTAATTATCAAAGATTATCTTTTGGTGCTGCAATCCCATTTATCTGAGTTTTCTGGAATAACATGTAGCTGATATCCCAAGATGTGCAAATTATTTGGAGGAGACTATTATATCTGAAGAGAGCATCGAAGATATTAGAAAAGTCGTTATTTTATCTAAGATCTGAAGAAAATTGATTTTATTGTAATAAACGAAAAGGTGATTTTTAGTACGAAAGAGAAAACCTAGGATTTCATCTTAAACATTGAAGGAATTAAGCAATTGAATATTTTATACTCAAGTTATCAAGAACTTGCAAAATTCTTAAGAATTTTCCAAGTCTTAAGAATATTGAAGAATTCCAATCCTTTATAGGTGCAACATTATATGCAATTGGAGTCGTTTTTCAGTGGAATAAAAAGACTTATTGTGTTTGTCACAAAAGCAATGATTGGACGAAATAGCAGATAAAGTCAGATATAAAAAGAAGTTCTTACTATTATATTTGTTGTTAAGAAGTTTCATCAGCTTATATACGTGGCAAGGTCCAAAAGTTTTCGGCCCATACATGTTAGGAAGTTTTGTTTCATTGCAGTTAAAATTTTTGGGCTTTAGCATCAGTGGCACTTCAGCTAGTGTTGCAGGTAGATGCTGTTGCCCAATAAAATGTTTAAACTATAAACTTGAGTTTCGTGCAGTTTTAATTTTTTTTATGAAAGCCGGGCAAAAGTTACAGGACGTTTAGATGCTGCGTAGGGCGAATCTTCCCCATTTTATTCCACAGTGAAAGAATGCTAAGAAGGAGAACCTTGATTGAAGATGATCCTTTACAAAACAGACCTGCAGAAACGCTTACTCTGAAAACATTTACGATGGTGCAGGAAGGGGCGCTAAATGAGAAGCGACTGAAAAGTAAATAATTATCAATAAGGTATTGACTTTCAAAAACCACAATGCTTCAAATTTTACACGACCATCTTAGTTCGACCAAAGTCAGTGGAGGTGGTTTCCAAAACTTTTGAGCATTGTTCAAACAAAATGACGTACAGTTACAGTTAAGCATTCTAGGAGGAACGATTGATTAATTTATCATGGAAGATGAAAGTATGGTTCCGTACGCCCTGTATAAATGGAGATCTATGAAGTAGCGGTGTCCTGGAGCCTTAGGGCCAAAAAGAACAAAAGTGACCAAATCCAAAAAAATAATCATGGCCACCCTCCTTGGAATTTTCACGGAATTTTGCTAATTAACTTTATGGAACGAAATACTAGAGTTACTGGTGCATATTATGCGCCATTAATCTACAAATTGTATGATCCATTCAAAGAAAAACGCCGAGGGACGTTGATCCAAGAAGCGAGATTTTAGTGCACACTTCAGTTGCTGCGCAGGTTGTATTTAGCAATGCTGACAACAGGAATTAAATCACTAGCCGTATAGCCCAACTTAGCCCCTAGCGACTACTTTTTTTCATTTCTGCAGTTTTAGGCTGTTTTAAGGGCAACCATTATTTTTTCAGTGGTATGGAAACGCTAATTAACTGTTCCAAAAAATATTTTAAAATAAAGGGTGATTATACTAAAAAATAAAAATTAGTGTTTGATCCTATTACCACTTTAATATCACTAGGCTGGAAATTTTTGAATTTTACCACGTATGTATATGAAAGATATTTTGAACTAATTACAGACCATAAGGCGGTGTTTATCCTGTTGACAATAATGGTACAATTTAAGGTACAATTGCGGCCACATAAATGGAAACACTAATTTTTACATTTTGTAAATGCGCTTTTTTCATGTTATTGAATCATAGTCATTATGTGGTCGTTTTTGACAGTTTTTAAAGTCAATATGATATGAAAGACACAATTACAATACTTAAAATCAATAAAAAGCGAGTAGTATATTAACGTTGGTGTTTTAATTTTTTTTGTCCGCTATTGTACAACGATGGATAGGGTATAAATTAAAATCATAAAACTAAACTGGCTATCTTAATGAAAAAAACATGGTAACATAGATAATTCGTTGAGATCACCTGGTCTTTTTAAAAGTTTGATTTCTCATGTTTACATATTGAAACGGAATTAGAAGATAAAATATAAAAAATTCTAGAAACTATGTTGAGAACTTACAGGATCACTCTTCATAGGTTCAAATCCTGACAGCGTCGTGAAAATTTCAATGAGTTGTCGAGGTTTTATGATTGCCCAAATAACCACAGCTGTGGAATTAAAAACAAACCACTGAATTCCCAATTCACCTTAAAACAATTTATTACAGAAGCTACTTTGAAGGATATATACAGTGTGTTCCAAATTCAATCCCCACCATTAGGATCTCGGAAACCATAAAAGCTACAAAGTTGGTTAAATGGGGAAAGTTTTAGGAATTTTAATACTCAATTCATATCACGGAGTTTTTGAAGACGAGCGCGACTAAAATACATTTTTTCTTTATTCGTGAGTAGGCTATGATAAAAAAAATGTATTTTATTCCCGCTCTTCTTCAAAAACTCCGTACGTGTGACACATCACTGAAAAGAGAAAAAAGAGCTGAGTTTAGTTACGACAAAATTCAATATTGCGTCCAAATGTAAATCAAAAGTAGTTGTTCATAGAATAGAAACAAAGCGTCATAAATATAAACATATGGTACCACCCGATTCTCCGCAAAAAAGTGCCTTCAGAATGTACAAGTCTTGAAACTAATAATTTAATACTTTCCGAGATATTTTGGAAAACAGAAAAAGTTGGCTGTGATTTCTCAACGGATATGAAATGAGCATTAAAATTCCTAAAACTTTCCCTATTTAACCAACTTTTTAGCTTTTATAGTTTCCGAGATCCTAATGGTGGGGATTGAATTTGGGACACACTGTATAAAGAAAGATTTATTGTTACTTTGTAAAGATGCCCATATTTCGGAGAAAAAATATCTTTCAGTATACATAATGAAGTAGTTGTGTTGCAGACAGATTGCACAGATTTTGCTTTTCCTATTTTATTATAGGATTATTCGCTGCAATTGTTTTTTCCTCTATCTTTTGCTTCGTTAATCTTGATCTCTACAATTCTATCTTCGGTCATTCTGATTATGTGCTAGTTCTAGGCATTTCGCCTTTGTAGAGACTAATTTTCAGGGTCTTCTATCTTTGTCGGATTTGATCACTTCGAATATGGTCTGATTTTTTGGTTCGCATTATTCTTTGCAGAATTTGCACTTTCGTTGCTTCAGGAATACATTTGGGTTCCATAGTGGCAGCTTTTTTTCTAGCATAAGTTATACTAAAAACGAATTCCATTCTTAGCTTTCCAGTTTCGGATTAATCAATGTACCATTCTCGTGCAAATCATTATAATTTGAAGACATATCCCAAATATCACGATTTGCAACATTAAACTTTATAAAAACCAAGAATTATTTGTTTGGTACTGTCTTTGTTTTAAATAGTAGTAACTACATCAAGTTTATTGCTGTTTGATGTGAATAAGTCAAGGTTTGTTCTAAAGTTTTTAGAATAGCACGAGAGAAGTACTTTGCTTAATTCAAAACTCGGCAGTTAGGCTAGAATGTGGCAGTGTTAGTTTGCATATTTTTAGCTTTGATTTCTTCCGCAGGAAATTTTTGAACCAGATACCTTTAGGCAGGTTTAAAGCTTTCATAGCTTAATTGAATTGAATTAGTGTGGTGGTTAATTCTACTTATTAATTGAAGTTTATTACTTGTTGAATGATCTTTTTTCTTAGTTGTTGATATATTCAGATTGAACTTCTTATAAAATTATAAAGTAATTGATTTCGTGTATTCCCTTGTCTAATTCCGTATTCCTTTAGTAACTCGAATTATTTCCATCAATATATTATTAATTTTTTTATCGTTCCAGAAATTAGTTTTGAAATTACCACACAAAAGAAAATTGTGCGTACTAAACAATTGGCAATGTTATTGCTGGCCTGAACTTGATAAATAAATGGATAAATGGTAGAAAAACATGTGACTCATGTTTCACAAATATAAGAAAATAAATTTCTAGGTAGATAAAACAGAATCTTGGGAAAGAGCTTACATTGATTTTACTGGACCTTTTTGGAATGATTTGTGGTTAATATGTATGTGTCGTTGCAGTTGCGAAATTCCATATATTATTCAGATAAATTACCATCACAAAGAAAATAAAGAAGATGGTTTCAAAAAATGTTTTTTAAAACGACAAAAAAATATACCTATATTACGCCCTATCAAATAATATCACCTGTCTTATATCCTATCAAATAATGGAAATGCAGGCACATTGCTGGAACTTGAATGACTAAAATATGGTACCACTTCAAGATTCCTTCTGTTACTTTCTGTTACTATTTCAGGGTTGCTTTCATAAACGTTATCGATGTATTCTATTTTTCAAAAAAATTACTTTTAATTCTCGCCGCTGCAATATTATAAACCATCGAATTAGAAAAAATGTTTCTTTAAAGTACCAAATACGTATTGTCAAATGTAAAAATTCATTTATTGCGCTACAAAACGGTTATTTCGTTTTATCAAACCTAATTTTAGCTTTTAATTTCACTAAACGTGAAAAATTGGAATGAACATTTAAAATAGAATACCAATATTTATTTTGCAACACTTCACCAAACGTCAACAGATCAACCAACTCGAAGTGTGTTTATTTTGGAATGGGTTGTTATTTTTCAATTTTTAGAAGGGTGAGTGCTGATATTTACTATATTACTCCGTTAATAAATTCATTTTTAGTACTTATACTTCCTGAGAATATTAACCTACTTTTTTATACCTGCGATTTGGAAAATTTCAAATTTAAAAATAGAAAAAATTTGGGTTTGTGTAAGGTGGCCCTTGAGTTATTAAAAATAAACGTTGGAAATCTTTAAAAGAGTGCGTTTAACAAGTAATTTTACAGCATCGTTAAAGGAAGTTTAAGGGTTCTTGCGAAAATGTAGCGTGAATTTCAGTTTGTAATTTTTAAAATCAGTTTGCACAGTTTTGCACATCATTTTAAAAACAAGTACATGGAATAATCAACTTATAGTTTAAAAATAGCCTGAAGACTGAGTTATAAAAATGTCAAACAAACTCCTTTACTTCGAAGAATAATTTTAAAATATAGTGCAAAAAAGTCTTGAAAAAGAGCTTTAATAAAAGTCTGTTCGTTGTATGGAAGTTTCATTTTAAAAACGTTCATTTGTGCTGAAATAATCTATTTAATTTTCTTCAACGAACCGCATTTGGGTAACACGGTGATCATAAATAAGATTAAATCGAACAGGCAAACTCCTTCCACCTCGTTACCTTAAGGAAATGAAATGGGAACGCAAAATTCCTTTCGCTTCATTAAAAACAAAACGGAAGTTCCTTAGGTATGCGGAAATCGAGAAGACGGAATTCACTACTTCTAAGATTAATTTATTGAAACAGATGCGTACAGAATACATACCAAAAACTTTTAAACTTCAGTAGGAAATTCTTCAAAGATAAAGTTTGTATGGTTTTTCGTGGATGTTAAGCTCGTTAAATAAATGGGAGTTTGCAAATTTAAAATTTATGCTTTTCCAACTTTTGCAGCGTAAATATTTTTAATATTGGATGGCGGTGAAGTTTATTTTTGTTTTAATATGGGTGCCCTAATTTTGTCTAAAAAAATTAATTGGCAATTTTTAATTGAAAAATTCCAAATATCGTAAGTTCGAAGCAATAGCAACAGTCACCTGTTGCTTCTCCATGTTTTTTTTCCAGAATAAATTCCAGTATTAACGAAAAACATACCTACGTTCATTATCAATTCTGTTTCCGCTTTTGACTGGAAATTAATTCCAATAAAATTTTCCGCTTTTAGAATTTGCAATTATTTCCGAAAATTCGTCTGCTTCCCTCAGATATTAACGATTTTCTAAATAATAAATTCAATGATCGGCTGAAACTTATAATAAAATACGATTTTAATATCCTGTTTTCATTTACAAAAAAAAATCAGATTAAGTTTTCCGGCGTAAATATTAGATTTACGAAAAATCGTCTTCGGTGCTTAATTAAAACGATTAAAAAGTCGACTTTTAGCCATTTATTATCGTGTAATGTAGATTAAATTCCGCGAAGAATAAGAACTCGGAAATTTATGAAAAGAGAGATGAAATTAACTGAAATTTATTTTTGAAATCAGGTCTTGGTGTAATTTAAAGTAAAAGGCGGGCTTTAAAAGGGATCTCAAATGACGGATATAATTCTTCTTCTTCTTCTTTTCCCTTTCCTTTTGCCCTTTCAGGCGTCGGATTGTGAGTCTCGGTCTTCTGTAACCCATTTCTTCCATGCTTTCCTGTCTTTTGCTAAACTTTCCATCTCTTCCTTTGTTTTCCCTTTTTTTCTTCCCTGTTCTTCTATTCCGTCTAACCATTTTCTTCTAGGTCTTCCCCTTTTTCTGTTTCTTGGTTTCCCACCTTTCATTATTCTTTTTGTCAACCGATCGTTGTTCATTCTTAGGACGTGCCCGTACCACATTAGGTTTTTTTCTTTAATTCTTTCTATTATTGGTGTTTGATTTATTTCTCTCCTTAGGGTTTCATTCATGACGTGGTCCCATTTTGTTTTCCCTGCTATCTTCCTGATGTGTTTCATCTCCATCGCGTTAATCTTGCTTTCATGTTTTTTCGTCCATGTCCAATTTTCCGCTGCATATGTGATTGTTGGGATTGTTATTGTGTTGTGTATATTCTTTTTGGTTTCTCTGTCTATTTCTTTGTGTCCCAGTATGTGGTTTAGTGCGTAATATAGTTTTGTGGATTTATTTGACCTGTTTGTTATTTCTGCGTCTATTTTTCCATCATTTGTTAGTACTGTACCCAGGTAGTTGAATGTTGTTACTTTTTCTAACATTGTGTTCTTGTTTTTTATTTCTTTGTTTATATTTTCTTTCTGTTTTTCATTTATTATCATCAGTTTTGTTTTATTGTTGTTCACTTCCATTTTCATTTCTTCTATTTCTTTTACCCAGATGTCAAATAGTTTCTGCATTTTTTCTCGTGAGTCCGATATCAATACTACATCATCCGCGTATAGTAAGCTACTTATTGATATGGGTTCTAGTTTGTTATATCCTACTGTCGTTTTTATGTCTTTTTCTCTCTTGGTTTGTTTTACTATTCTGTCCATTATTATCACAAACAGTAGTGGGCTCAGGCTGTCCCCCTGCTTTATTCCTTTTTCCATTTTAAATTCTTCTGACCTGTGTCCTGCGATTTGTACTTTTCCTCTTACTGTTTTAAATGTGCTTTTAATTATTTGGGTAAGTTGTGTTGGCACCTCTAAGTCTTCCAAGCAGTTCCATATTGTTTGTCTGTGTACTGTATCGAACGCTGCTTTCAGATCGATGAATATCAGGTAGAGCTCCTTATCTCCTACTATTGTTCTTTCTATTAGCGATTTTAATATATAAATGTTGTCACTTGTCTGTCTTCCTTTTCTAAACGCCATTTGCTCGTCTTCCAGTTTGTGTTCTACGTATGTTCTCAGTCTTTTTTCCAGTATTCTTGTATATAGTTTTAGTGTGGTTTGAGCTAGGCATATTGCTCTGTAGTTCTCACAGTTTGTTGTCTCTCCTTTCTTATGTATCGGTATTATTAAGTTTGTTTCCCAGTCTTTGGGGATTCTCTTCAGTTTCCATGCTTCTTTTAGCATTTCCTGAAGCCATTCCTTTCCATCTTCCCCTAAATATTTAAGCAATTCTGGTGCTATTTCGTCTTCCCCGCTCGCTCTTCCTGTTTTAACCAGTTTTATCGCTTCCTGTATTTCTTCCTTTGTTATCTCTGGTATTTCTACTATGTCTTCTCTACCTTCCTTTTCGTCCTTTAGTTCTCCTCTAAATTTCTCTACGTAGAACTCTTTCCAGGCTTCCAGAATTTCTGCTATTTCCACTTTGAGCTCTTGCTGCTTATTTTTTTATTGTTTTTATTTCTTTGCTTTTTGTCCCTCTTAATCCTTTCACTATTGTCCAAAACTTTCTTGTGTCTACCTTGTGTTTGTCATTTATTTCTTGTCCAAACTCTTTCCAGCTTTCCTTTTTCGCTTTTTTGACTGCTTGTTTTACCTTGTTCCTCTTATCTATGTATTTTTCTTTATCTTCTTGGTCTTTTGTTCGGATATATCTCTTCCAAGCCTGTTTCTTTTCTTTCACTATTCTTTTTATCTCTTCAGTCCACCATCTTGTTCTTTTGAGGTTTTTATTTACGTTTCTTCTTCCACATACCTCTTCCGCAATTTTTAGAGTAGTTTCTTTGAAGTGGTTCCATTTCGTCTCCAGGTCTTCTTCCTTTTTTTCGTTTATTAATTTACGAAATTGTTTGTTTGTCTTATCTTGGTATTCTTTTTGTCTTTCAGGTTCTTTTAGTTTGTGTATTGCAATCCTGCTGTATGTAATTTTTTCGCTCTTATTTACTGTATCTCTTAGTTTTGCTGTTACTAACCTATGGTTTGACCCTATTTCGGCTTCTTTGCTCGTTTCTATGTCTTGTATTGATTCTCTTAACGATTGTGTGAATACTATATAATCAATCAAACTTTTTGCGTCTCGTTCCTCTGCTACGAAAGTGTACTTATCTTCCAAGTCTTGTTCCTGCAGCGTGTTTCCTATTAACAGGTCGTTTCTCTGGCAGAAATCGATCATTTTCTTCCCATTTCGGTTTAGCGTTTGCTCTCCGTATTTTCCTATACATCCCATACCTCTGTTTTGGTCGTTCCCTACTCTTGCGTTCCAGTCCCCCATTATTATGGTTGGTTCTGTTTCCTCTCTTGCTTCGTCCAGTATTTCTTGTAAGCTGTTGTAGAATTCTTCGACTTCCTCTTCTGGTGTACCTTCTATTGGTCCGTATATTTGTATGATGTTTATTTCTTGTTGGAGTTTTATTGTCACTAGTATTATTCTTGAGTGAACAGCTTTCCATTTTATTATTCGTTTGTTTAGTTCCTCTGTTATGATTATTCCTACCCCTTCTTTTGCTCTCTTTCCTGTATCAACTCCGGCATAGTATATTATATGTGTGTTTGTTAAACTTGCGCTTCCTTTTCCTTTCCTCTTTGTTTCGCTCAGTCCCATTATTTGTATTTTGTTGTCATCCATTTCTTCTGTAATCTCTATCTCTTTCCCATTGATTGTATTTATGTTCCACGTACCTATTCTAATTTTTTCTGTTTCTGTTTTATTTATTTTACTTTTTTCTTGTGTTTCTGTCTTTTTCCTTATTGTTCTCCTTTGTCCGTTTCCTTTGCCGTTTGTCTTCATATTATTTGTTTCCGTCCGGTTTTTATTTTCTATTAGTTTTTTGGGGTTTGCTGGTTTCGATTTGTCTTTGTGATATTTCTAAGTGTTTTATTTAGTTCCTCTTCATTTGGTCTTAGTGTTTCATTTCGGAGGGGTAGTTGTGCTATTTGTGCCCAGTTCTTCCTTTTTGGGATTGCTCCTTGAGAGGGGCTTGTTTCTTCCTCTGTGGATCTGCCTCTTTTCCTTTGATCTTCTATTTCTTTGTTTGTTGTTACTTTCCTTGTTCCCTTGTCATTTCCTGTTATATTTTCTACATTCCACTCTTCCCCATTTATTATTAGCTTGTCCTTCTTGATTATTGCCCTTAGTCCCTTTTTTCTGGCTTCCTTCAGGTGTGGGAGTAGTTGCTTCTGTGTCTCTCTTGTTTTCTTATCAAGATCTTCCGATATTCCTATTACTGTTCCTGCCAGTTTCTTTGTATTTCTCATTATTTCCCATTTCCTCAGAATTGTTGTAACCCCCACTTTTGTTGGTCTGCTTTCACTTCCCTTACTTTCTCCAATTCTATTGATGAAGTCTATTTCATTTTCTTCTATTTGTATCTCCATTTTCTTTCCTATTATCTCCATAACTTTTCCTTTTAGGGTTGTTAGATCTTCCTCCCTGCTTTCTGGTATTCCGAACATAATTATGTTTCTTTTCCTTGATTCATTTTCTAGTCTTTCTATCTTCCTTTCTTGGTTGTTTATGGTATCCTCCAGTTTTTTTATTCTGTCTATTTGGTTGTTCATGTTTTTGTTTGTCTCATCTATTTTTCCTTCTACTTGCACGAGTTTTCCTTCCATTTGTAGTAATTTATTCATGATGTCGCTTAGTGTTATTTCTTTATTTCCCTCCATTGTGTTTTGTTCCCGGTATATATTATTTGCGCGGGTTGTTGTAGTGTTGCTTTGTTGTTTGCTGCCACTGTGTTTGTTTATCGCGTTTCGTTTGCCGCGAGGTACCCGCACTTTTGTCCGTGAATTTTCTTTAATGCGGCTCTGTTTTGGTTCACACAAATGTGCGCCGGTCCGTCGCGTTTCGCGTCACGCCGTTGCCGATTACCCGTATGTTTACCTATCAGTTCCTGCAATTTATTTCACTGTCTATTTGCTACTTAATTCGCTAATCCTACCTTGGATTTAGGTGTCTCTTGATTGTTGTGTGTTTTACTCCCTTTTGCACTCACTTCTTAAGTTTAATTTGTCATGTGTCTATTATTTAATTTAACTTTGCACTGAAATCACTTTATCCCTGTCACTATTTCCTGCACCAGGACCGGACTCCCAATCGGATATAATTGAAAATACGAATTAAGAATAAGTGGCCCATAAAGTTCGTCGATTTGATTTTTAAAAAACGTGACTGAAAAATGAGAACTCGGATTATACCTTATAAAATGACGGTTTAAAAATAAAATTTAGACAGATGAGAACACACTTCATAAGAGAAAAAAAAACGTTGTTTTTTTAAAAAAATGCTGGATTTTTGCACAAATCAAATTTACGGTTATAAAAATTTGTTAAAAAGTTGGTACCATCGTGTTCAAAAAATACTGGTACAGTGTGTTACTGCAGACACTTCCAAAACTCAAAATTTGATATAGACACTTCTTTTGTGTGTAAATCGTGTAACGGTTCATTTTCCGTTATATTATTTTGCTCCTTTCAATTGCTTATTTACGGTGAATGCATTTATTGAACCTCTATTTATTATATATTCACTGGTAAAAGATTACGTAGTTAGTGACTTTTTGGTTTTGAGTAGGTTTTCTGATTTGGGGAGAGAGCGTCATGCGCGTTTGGGGATTGGCGTTGCGTTCTAGAACTCTTGGCTTTTTCCGTTTGGGTTGTCTGCGAAGCAGTTGAGTTTGGTAAAATTTATCCCGAAGTTACTTATTTAATTCTGATGGAATTTTCGTAATTATAACTTCCGAGATTTTCGGTTTTGTTTCACGTTGTGAAATTATTTTTTTAGAAGCACCAAGATACTGGTGGTAAGTGGAGATTTTTGTCTTATCATTGAACGCACGTGTTAATGGCGACTTTGTTACAGCTTTCTTTCTTTTCGTTTGGTTTTATTTTCCATTACTTTACCGTACTCCGGCTCTTTTGGTTTTTGCCTTTTTGCGGCTGCATTATTTATGGAGTTGAAGGATGCGGTATTATTGAAAAATTATTTATCATTGCTGGTTATTCGCCACTCGATCGCTTGGAGGATTCAAGGTCGGTGTTTATTGAATTGTTAAGTGTCGTCGAATTTACCTGATTTTATTCCATTTATTAAATTTCTTAATTTTTAACTTTGCTTTACTTAAATATTTGTACAATTGAATTTTAACGCCTTCAGCTAATTTAATTTGCATTAATATTAATTATTTCATATTCATCTTTTTCGCTTCACGAAATAAATTTATATTTTTGTTGTAATATTCTGTAACGCTTTAGGTTGGTTTTTACATTTTATTTTATTAGCATAACGAATTTGCGTGTTTTTTTCAAGGTAATAAGCTTGAGTTTAAACAAGGCTATTGTTATATATCTTTTGATCGTTCATTTTTTTATTAGACTTGTTTTCACTCAGGTAATAAAGGTAAGCGCTTATTTATTTATTTTTTATTTATCCACCTTGATCGTTTTTTTTTTCATTCATGTATTATCCTTATTGAATTCAACTAACGTTGATATTTAGTTTTTGGTTCAGTTTATTTATTTTGAAAGTAACCTAAGCGAATTGTTTTGTATGTTTGATTGAATATTTTTGGCTTTTATTTTGTCTATTGTTAAATACTTTGAATTTATTAAAATTACTTATCTGTATTTCTATATTTTTTTTGAAAACTGAAAAGTTTTCTGGCGCCCAATTTTTTTCATTTTTTATCAGTATTCACTTTATGAGTTTTAACTTTGATAAGGCAATCCTCGGCGATCTACGGCCCTCGCAAACAACTAAGTTAGTCGGCGAATTCTTTTGAGTTTTTTTGTAAGTATACAGGTAGGTGATTATTTTTCTTTGTTTCGCTTTTACCTGTTATAATCGGATATGTCAAATAGAGGTTAAGTATTTGTCAAACTGACAAGTTTTTTAGATTTTTCATTCATAGAACTGTCACGTTGATGTTTCATGGTCATAGCCTGCTAACGCAATTGATTATGTGGCTTCAAACCAAATTTAAACAGCCAAAATTTCGCTGTACCAGTATTCTTTAAACACGGTGGTACGTTCATAATGCATTTTCAGAGCAGTTTCTTTGAATAAAATCATAAAAACAAACCAAATCCCTAACCCTTATAATTTCATAAAAGTGAGCGTCAAAATAGGTGCAATTATAAAATTTTTGTTAGAAATTCTTAGATAATCCAAAAAATGCACTTTCGCACATTTTTCTATCTTGAATAAATTTCACTTTTTTTTCTTTGTGCCTTTTTCAGTCTTAAAAAAGCAGCAAAAATAAATTTAACAAAATATGAAATAGAATAAAATTACTTGGGGGTTTCCAAAGAAAAACCGTCGCAATTTACAGACAGCTAACTTCGATCTACGATAAATCATGATGATAAATAAATGACCTGGAATATACGAAAAGTGCTACGGGATTTGCAACCGAGACCTAGCTCAGCGTAAAATAATAGCAATCTTTTACTGCCGTTTCCTAAATTTTGTTGCAAAAACACAGATTAATCTTTTATTTTCGAGAAACACAATTTTAATAATTTTCGAACGTTAACAACAATGCAACTTTTGAGAAATTGGAGGTTAAAAATACCAAAAAACAAATAAAGTTTAATTACAACGGAATCCCTAGGTACGAAATTAATTTTTCCTGCAATTAATTATTGAGTTTACCGTTTCTGATTCTCTCATTCAAGGATTTTAAATTAAGAACCAACCTTTTTGGGTTTAAGTTTCATCATTCAGTTTTCGTTGTTGAGAAAAATCAATAGACGAAAGGCAAATGAAAGAAAAGGTATTCCCTCAGCTGCATGGCCTTGCCAATACGTGTTTTCTATGGCGCACTAGAGCTTTACAAGTGGGTAAACCAGAAGAGCTCATTTGCGAACTGAACTTGTTTCTTTTTTATTGTTTATCCAACAGTAATAGTTGTTTTGGACGTTTTTTGCAGTGGGCAATTCGAAACAGGAAAATTAGTACGTTCTGGCCAAACGTTTTTTCATTTTGTTTTAAACTGAGAAGATACCAGAGGGGAGAACGAAAACCTTTGTATAAAAGTTAATATCTTTTTTCAACGATTTATTGAAGAGCATAAAGTAAAAACAAAACGAAATTCAAATTATATTTAAGCATAACTTTAAAGGGAATTTAGTAATAACTAACTGTAACCTCTTTTATTTTTCGGTGTGAAGGCTAGTGCGTTAGCGGATGTGTTTTTTACAGCTGCAATGCACAACTTGGCTCCTCGTCTCTGTGAGTTACGTGGTTGATGTACCGTTTAACACCTACATAGTGCACCATGTGTATAGTTTAAATGTGTGTACGTGCAGGACCTTGTTACTCTACCTCTTAGGCTTGCATAGGACTCAATAGCGACCTGCAGACTGCAGGAAAATCTTTCCCATCGGGAGATTCGAACTAACGACTAACATAACGTTAGCCTGGCGCTCTACTACTACACCACCGTGGCAGTAGTAATAATTAAAGAAACAGAAAAAGTGTTCGTGCGTGGCTTCCTTAAGCTTTAAATGAAAAACTACGAGGGGACGATAAAAAATTGTTGGCCTAAGTTTAATATTATCGTGATGTTTCTCTTCTAGGCGTTTCCACGCCTCTCTATTTTGTACTGTTGGAACCCAATCAGTCGAGATCCTTTTAATGCCGTCGGACCATCTGGTGGATAGTCTTCCCCTACACCTGTTGTCAACTCTTGGTCTTCATTCGAGCACTTTCTTAGTCCATCTTTCATCTCTCAACCTTGCAATGTATCCTTCCCATCTCCATTTAAGTTCTATGATATCATCTACGCTTGTTCCTCTATGCAGTTTTTCATGTTTTATCCTGTCTCTCAGAGTTATATTAAAAGCTCCATTTTTCTCTGTGTTATTCTTAACTTTTTTTGCTGAAGCACCATATGTCAGGACAGGCAAGACACACTGGTTAAACGCTTTTCTCTTGAGGCTTCTTGAGGCTTATCGGTATGTTTGATTTCAATATATATCTTGCTGTATGCCGTCCACCCCCGAGCTATTCTTTGTAGTTCGCACGTCTGGTTGCCTCTGTGGATCCTCATCGTTTCATATCCCAAGTATACATACTTTACAACCATTTCAATTTCTTGTTCTCCTATTTTTATCGTTTTTACTGGGTACTAAGTTTGTCATCATCTTTGCTTTGGTGTAATTTATTTTTAAGCTTTTTAACTTTTCTTGTTACATTCTGAAGCTCTTCTAGCATGTCCTTAGCCTCCTCTAGGTTGTCCGTTATGAACACTATGTATGTATTAAGGTTTTCGCCATCTATACTAATACCTCTGTTTTTCCAATTTAACGGTTATAAATAATTTCGGTGACATAGTATTTCCTTGATGGACTCCCCGTCTGATGTGGATCCTTTTGGTGGTAGTATGGAGATATGCAGTAGTAGCTGTTGCGTTTCTGTACGTATTTTTGATGAAGTCCTGCCTGCCCTCTAGGCTGGTAGAATTCTAATTTTCTTTCCAGCCTAGTTGCGAATATACGTGTATATATGTAACTTGTAGATATGGTTGAGTAGACTAATTGGCTTATAGTTTTCAAGGTTTTTTGTGTCTTCTTTTTCGTGCAGGGTGATCATCACGGCATTATTTCATTCATTGGGCATTTCTTGGCTATGGAGGTATAAGTTGAATAATTGCTGTAATTTGTCCATCAATGTTTCACCTCCTTGTTTTATGGCTTCTATCACTACTCCATCCTCTCCGGGAGCTTTGCGATTCTTCATTTTTCTGAGAGCATAATTTATTTCTTTTGATATATCTGGAACATCTTCCGACCCTTGGTTTATTACCTGATCTGAGACATTCATAGTGTTGATTGCTGTATTCTACTATGTGTATTAATTCCTCTCTGTTCGTCGTAATTCGCCCGTTTTCATCTTTTAATTTTATAACTTGTTTCCTTCCGTTTGTTAGTTTTCTTTTTAATATATTCACGCTTTTGTTCTTTTTAATGGTTTGTGTGACTTGTTCATGTTTGACTTTCCGTAGATCTTTCTTTATGGCTTTCGAT
Source organism: Melanotus villosus (assembly GCA_963082815.1). Taxonomy (NCBI): domain Eukaryota; kingdom Metazoa; phylum Arthropoda; class Insecta; order Coleoptera; family Elateridae; genus Melanotus; species Melanotus villosus. Next base: position 20,923,688 of record OY720424.1, on the reverse strand, counting down.
ATGTGTCTAATTATAATTTTCATAATAATTAAACAATCAACAGTGAGACATTAAGGAAAGTTAAGCGTTCTTGGTTTGTTTAAAGTTTTGGAAATGTATAAGGGTAGTTAGAAAAAATAATGATTAAATTCGTTTTTACCGTGTTTAGGAGGATAACCCAAATTGAAGTAATTGTGTTGCATAATAAAGTAAACTAGGAAACTAATCATTTTGTGTACAAATTCTTTCGCCGGGAGATTTTTATTAAAGAATTACAAGTCAATTACTATGGTCTTACAACTTTTAACGAAGTTCGCTTTATCTTATCGTTCAAAAGAGCATTTTCTCGCGATATTTACGATATCGTTCGCAAACTTCGATTAATGGGAAGTAGGTACTGTTATGCATGTAAATGAAGCGATCACCCAATCGGATTAAAGTTCCATAACGAGATCAAAAAGTAAGTTTAGTTAATATATCCATCGAAGCACGAGGACGTCGTCGTGACACGGTATCCGTTACCAATTAGTAAAGCCACCTCGGGTAAGATAACCAATTACTTTAACGAAATCAGTCACAGTTTCTGTCCCGAAGTCCCCTGTGACCTTCGACCTGGAAGCCATTTGTGGCCCAAGCTTTATGTCAAATTAAGGACCGAGAGGATTGTTGTGTGAAAACCATGGGGAATTCACGTGGGAACGTAAATCGATGGGGGACGATAATCATGAATGACACAGCATTTTTTTTATAGCGAAAGATGGCCATGCAATAATTTAATACCATGCGAGTAAGAAAGCATGCACGTATGTAAACAGGGAACTTACTCGACAGAACGAACTTGGATACGTTCCAGCTGGGCCAGACATTGCTCATTGCTTTTAGATAGAGAGACTTTCAGAAAGATTTTGTTTCGATAAATTGTTGTTCTGATACTTCCTTCTATTACGGCTTTCATGTATTCGCTCCTGTACTTTTCGTATCCGTGCTGTAACAACAAAATACGAAGATAAGCAGACCAATTCGTCTTTGTCACTTAATCGAAGAAAACCGAGGGGAAGTAACGGATTTGAGATTTCCTGAAAATATTTGGCACTCGTGTGGAAATTTGGCAAACATCTACGGAAATTACTGACGTTAACTTTCATAATTCCGACAAATTTTTCCGAAAACATAATTAGTATAAACTGTTGATAAACTTAGAAACTTAAAAACTTTAACCTTGGCGACGATCTATCAACAACCCAAATATTTTCAGAGTAGCTAAATACGTTCAATAAAATCAAGAACAAATTGAACATCGAGCAAAATTTAACTTACCTTGAATTCTCTCAAATTAATACTGCCAAAAATAATAACTTTCTCGTCATTTTCGTAAAGGCTCATATCTTGGCTTCTGGTAAGCGTAGAAAGATCCTGAATATACCCGTCTTTGGTTTCAAGCGTCCCTTGTTTTTGTCCCGGCTGCCGCCCTCTAAAAATGACACTTAATGGTGGTGTTTTTAAAGTTCTGGAACCCTCAGAAACGATCTGACCTTTAGCGGAACATAACAGGGAATCCAGCAAGCGATTCGCTTTCAGCGCCTGTTGATGTGCGTGCTCTCTGTAAAAGAAAATGAAAATTTATGCGGAATTTCAGACTAAAACGAAAATGTGATCAAATTAAGTATTATTTGTTCCAAAAGTTCAACTCATTAAAGGCACTTATTGCAGCAATTCATTCGAATGGAGATAGAATGGAAAGAGCCCTTACGCATTCGTAGATAATTTTGAGAAAAGCTGAAAATTTAAATTGTAGAGCAGTAAAAAGGAGCGTAAAGACGATGACTCCGACGGCGAGACATATTTAATCGATTGTGCGTGTCGACATTTTAAGAAAAAAAGGATCTTTTTGTAATAGTGGTTACAAATTGTTTTACATAAACTCTTTGTTGGAGCAGTTGATAATTAGAGGGGCGGAATTTATTTCGTTTGGATTCGTTGAAGGTTGGAATTAAAAATTCAGTATAAATATCGGATTTAACCTTCGAAAGAGGAAAGCTGAAACAGACGGAAAGAGATATCATAAATCACAATCAAACGAAAAATCTATTTTGCTATTTTTCCCTCATAAACGGCAATTCCACACGGATGTTACTGATACGAAGACTGAAATAAAAGCTATAAAATAAATTTATATCACAACAATGTTTATTAAAATTTAGAAGGTAATAAATGACTACAATTTCCGACACCATAAAAAAGAGAACTTATGGTTAATATCACCAAAGGAATATCCTGAAATGTAGGTTGCATCATTATTTTTCAGGTTATTTGTATTCAAGCTTTGTTTTCTTAATAAGGATTTTTTTACCTAGTTATTTGTTTTGAAAGTAGGGTTTAAATTTCGCAAAAAAACTTTTCAGCGTCTTTTACTTCAGTTAAAACTCAATGATTTCGCGTTTCTTTGTTCTTGTTAAAAGTCAAACTTATCAGATTATTGCATTCTTTGAGGTCGGTTTAAGAGGTTCCGGTAAAGGGGACCATTGTTTCAGTGCTTCCTTTGATTTTATTTCATTTAATTGGCTGAAAGGATACGTAGCAAACAAAAATCAAGTTTCGTTTTCGGTATACGGTTTTAATTATGATTTTTTTAATTAATACTGACGTTTTGGCTTCTCTTCAAGGAAATTTCTAACTTTGTTGTAGTTACCTAACTAGTGTGGCCATAACTTTGTTATGAAATTGCTCTTAGGACTTCCATTATAGTTACTAAATTACTAACTGTGTTCCTAAGTATCATAAAGGGGGACTTACCTTGCTGAATTTCACCATTTTTACTATTGGGTTGCAGAAATAAATATTTTTGACTTTTTCTAATCTTGTTCCCAATAGTAACTTAAGTTAAATTTCTAATAAGTAAACACTTCAACTGTTTGATTTGTGCGTGCTTATTAGATCGACCTCTTTTTCCTTCTTTTAATGGCCCGGTTCTGTTTTTAAGCACGATTTCTTAGAATTACTTAATCTCTCAAGTGATGATCTCAATAACAATAACGAAAACAAATTCGGGATAATAAATAAATCAAAAATACATTTTGATAAGTTAAAAGTGCAGTAATCACGTCGTTGTGTAATGGAAAAGTTTTCAGAGTTCTTGACCATCCAGATTGAAAAGATCGGCGTTTTAAAATGTATAAGTTTAATGCTTTCATAAGCATCAATATTTCAACGTGCTTCAAATAAACACATCTAACTAAGTTAACGGAATACGTGATATCCTTTTCTACGTTAAGTGCACCGCATACTTAGCCGCTAAGTGCATACAGTTCTCAGTATAATCAATTTTATGGCAACATTGGTGATTGCTCCAAAATTAATGCCAACACTGACATGTGCAAATGGAAAAGCTACCATTTTTAAATGAACTGACGTTATGATATTCACACGAATGGCTGAAATGACAGAAGTGTTTATGCATGGTGTGAAAACGTGCGAATTTTATGCAAATTAAAAACTGGTGATATGACGTTTAATTTACCCCCATCATCAGGAAAACAGTATGTAAAGTTTAGCCTGATTCGCTGGATCTTCTAATCGTTAATTACGAACCTTTTTAACTTTTAGTTACGAACTCGTTCACCTTACAAACTTACCGTAATTCTGCATCGTTATCAGCTAACAGTTCAGTTACGGAATCTTCAACGATAACAGCTCCTAGTTGTCTGTGTAGCAGATTTGTAATTGTATTGGTCAAATCAGGCCAGAACGTATTCGCCAACGTTTCTTCTGTAAAGAAAATTCACAAAACTAAAGGTTAATTCAGCAAAAAAAATTAAATGTAACGTAACAACGAGCACGTAAAATCTCAAAAGGAATATGCAAATGTCAACCCTGAAACTTTTTCTTAATGTCAGGCAAACAAAATGGGAGCTCGTCTAGACGCCTGTCAACGAATTTTGGTTAAACAGTTAATTAATTTTAAACGGGGGTTTAAATTGCCGTAGAAGTTTAGAGCACTAAATGCGATTTATTTATCTTATATTCAAAATACATTTCAACTCCTTAAATTTAATTAATTAAAAGTTCGGGGGAATTATAACAACTTTTGAGTAGTCACGTATTATTCACTATATATTCTAACAAATTTTTCTACTCTAACTTAGTTCCTGAAAGTTGGTTTTGTAGTGGAAGGAGACTAATAAAGTTTGCTGTGTACAAATACAGTCAACGTCCACTAAAACTAAGTTAAGGGTTCAATATTTGTTGAAGGGGCTCTAATGCTTTGGATAAACAGTTTACAAATGTTTTAGGCGCAGAATTTACTGTTAAATAGGTGTTATCCTTGTTGGAAAACTTGACTTTTTTGTTTTTAGATTAATTTAAATTGGAGCAGGACTTTAAAAACAAAATTAAAGTGGTCTCGCTTCCTTTAGTAATCTACTTTCGAATTTTTCCAGTAATCTACTTTCGAATGTTTAGTCAGAACCGAATTTGAATATTTCCCCAAAGGAGTAAATCCTTAAAATTTTATTTATAAAAGTTGAAAATGTTGTACTTGTTGCCAAAAAGTTGTAAATACAATTTGAATACGTAATTAAAATACGTAATTGTCTGAAGTTAGTAAGAGCTTCTTTCTTTATTAGCCCATCACACTAGATAGGGTAAAGGCCCCCTTTACTTGTTAGTGAAGGGTTCTTGGTCTACTCTCCCCGGTCCGGTACAACTCGCCGCAGCCGAGTCGCCGCGGCCGACACGCCGCAGCGGAGTCGCCGCGAAGCCCGACTCCCCGCGGTCCGTCTCGCCGCGGTCCGACTCGCCGCGAGGTATTATAATTCTAAAAACTTTTTACATTTACATTACATTTTTACACTTTTTTCGAATCTACCTTATATTTTGAAAAATAAGCATTATTTAAATAATTTAAAATAATTTTTAGAATTCGTCGGGTGTAGGATAAATTTGGATTTACCAAGAAGACTTGTAGAGGCTTTAATATTTAGGTAATTAACAGTAATCATCTTTAACTGCTTTAAACGCATAGACATTGTTATCGCTATACCTGGTTTTGCTTTTGGAATGGCACTTACAACATTCTATGACTCACATGCCACCGATGAAATTAAAGAAATATCGAGGTGCGGACGACAGGATTTTAGTTATAGTGAGGGACTATGCAAATAGAAATATTATAGATTATTTACAAGGTATAGCTCATAACTACGAAATGGCTCAGTAAACAATATAAATAAACAACTTTACTGTCAACGCTGTTGTTTTATTTCAATGTTCACACCGTAAACATTCGCGGCGAGTCGGTCTGCGGCGAGTCGGACGGCGGCGAGTTAGGCCGGCGGCGACTCGGCTGCGGCGAGATGTCCCATTTCGTACTCTCCCATAGTGATCGGTCCTCGTCTCCTCGTAGGAGAGAGGTGCTGCGTTAACGACGGAGCAATAGACAGAAAAAGTGTGACGTCACAGGCCCTGATTCCAAACAAAAAAGAATGCCATGTAAATTCCCATAAGAGAAATTTTAAACCAGCCTCAAATAAATATTATGGATATTTAACGTATTTGGAGCCAGTTTTGGTAATAACACAGAGTAAAACTAAATTTCACATAGGAGCAAATTGTCCGTATTCGATCATATTTTTAAATGATTTGCGTTTAAGAAGGATTTAGGTTAGGTTGTCCGCCGTACCTATGTAAATTCAACATTTGAAAATGCATTTGCACACCGAATTTGTAAATGTATTTCTGCCTGGAGTGCCTGGTCTTTGCTTGTTTGTTCTTCGTTTTTGTTGCTCATCTTTGTTTATTTCTTATGTTTCTCTTGGTCGTTATTATTATTCGTTTGTTTATTTAAGAAGAAAGAGGCATTTTCAAGACTACTGATGCAGTTTTTCATATTGTATTTGAATGTGAAAGTACCTACCTATAAAAGATTTAAATAATTTTCAATTTATTATAAAAAGTGATAACTTCAGTTAATCAGTACAGTAATTCTTGTAGATTTTGATTTCATTTAGTAATATTATTATAGGTATTTTCAATAAACAGGAAGTTAAGCTTCTCGAAGACAAAATGGACAAACTAGAGAAGCAGCAAAGGAAAAGGAACATTATTATAAAAGGTCATGTCTTTAAGGATAATGAAGGTAGTGCCGAGGTTGAAAAATTTATATCAGAAAAACTAAAGGTTGAGGTGAAAATAAGGGATATTCAGAAGATAAAAGGAAAAGAAGGGAAACCAGCAATGTCAATAGTAGAAGTGGATAGCTGGGAGGATAAAGAAAAAATTATGAAGAGTAAGAACAAACTGAAAGGGACTTACTGCTACATCGACAACGACTTAACAAAATCAGAAGCACGTATACAAAAGGAAATAAGGAACAGGGCCAAGGACGAAAAAGAGAAAGGTAACACAGTTAGAATTGGATACCAGAAAATATGCATAAATAAAATTTGGTGGAAATGGAACCTAATTAGGGACAAGTTAGAAAAAACGGAAAACGAGCAAAAGGAACAAGACCCAAAAAACTGACAAAGAGAAGCGAAAGAAGGAAGGAGGTACTGATGACGACAAAGGTGAGGAACTGGAACAAGATTGACACCACATTTTTGGTAGGGACATGGAATGTAAGGGGGCTAAACAAAGAAGGCAAAGTAAAGCAACTAGTAAAGGTAGCAAACGAATACAAACTGGATATATTAGCAGTGCAAGAAACCAACGTAAAGTACAGTAAGCAAACGAAAGTACATAACTACTTGTTCTTCAATTAAGGGGGGCAACAAAATAGGCTAGGCACAGGATTTCTAGTGAGGGAAGAGTTAAGAGCAGCTATAACCGAGAGTAAGAAAATAAATGAACGAATAAGCTATATGAAACTAAGGGCCAGATATAGAAAAATAAGTATCGTAAACATCCATGCCCCAACAGAAGAGGCCAAGACAGAAGCGATGAGGAGTTCTATGCGTTGTTGAACGAAGTATATAGCAAGATCCCTAGTTTCGATATAAAAATCATCATAGGAAACATGAATTCCAAAGTAGGGAGGGAAGAAAGAAACAAGAAAGTAGCGGGGAAAACCAGCCTGCACGAATACGTCAATATAAATGGCCAAATGCTGGTAAACTTTGCCGCGGAAAGGAGGCTTATCATTAAATCCACCATGCTTGAACGTAAAAACATATACAATATTACATGGATAAGTCCGGATGGCAAAACCTTCAACCAGATAGACCATCTTTTAATTGAAGGGATGCATGCAAGTACGATCGAAAATGTAAGGTCGCACAGAGGAGCAGATCTGGATTCTGACCATTTCCTAGTACGTGCAAAAGTAAGGAAAGACATTTCAAAAATGAATACGACTAAAACAAGTAGGAAAGACAAATGGAGAATAGATTCACTAAAATATGAAAAAATTAGAAAAAGCTATGTACTAGATATAGACGCATATTTATACGGGTGGGAAGAAGTGGAAGGAATTGAAGGGAAATGGGAATATCTAAGAAGGGCAATCACCTCCTCGGAAGATAAACACCTGAAGGAAACTAATAGACAAAAAAGCAAAACTGGGTTCGACAATGAATGCAGCAAAATAATACAAGAAAGGAAGGAAGCCAGATTAAAAATGTTAAAAGAACAAACAAAAAAAGCGCAAGACATTTATACAAAAATAAGGAATAAGGCCCACGCGATATGTAGGGAAAAGAAAAGGAGGCACCAAAGAGAGAAAGTCGAAGAAATGGAGGAAAACCACAACAAAAGAAACGTAAGAGAATTCTATAGGAACCTAAAAACACAAACGAAAGGATACCAACCAAGACAATTTTGTTTCAGGAACGTAAGAGGCGAACTAATTATAGAAGAGGAGGCGGTCTTGGAAGCATGGACCACGCATTTCAAGGAAATTTTCGTTAGTGCATACGGAACGGAAAAGATAAGTATCATGGACCAACAATATGAACAGGAAGACGAAATAGAGAAGCCTACGCTAACAGAAATAAAGGAAGTAATCAGCAGAATGAAAAATAATAAGAGTCCAGGTTCCGATGCGTTGTCAAGCGAGTTATTTAAGCTAGCGGGGGAACATTTAATCGAGAAAATGCATAGCCTTATCTTGGAAATATGGGCTAGGAAACAACCACCCAAGGAATGGTTAATGTCAGTCATACATCCCATACATAAAAAAGGAAATCGACAGCTGCTGGAGAACTACAGGCCCATCTCACTTTTGAACACTGCATACAAGATCCTATCGAGTATAATAAACAATAGGCTACAAAGAGAGTCTGAAGATATTATTGGAAATTATCAGCCGGGTTTTAAAAAGAATAGATCAGTAATTGATCATATCTTCGTGGTAAGGCAGATCCAAGAAAAGTGTGACAATAAGAATAGAAACCTGCATGCAATGTTCATAGACTTCAGGCAGGCCTTTGACAGCATCAAAAGAGACGCAATATATGAGGCAATGCATAACCTAGGCTATACGAAAGAACTGATTGACCTGGTAAAAATGACCCTACGTTTGACAAAAATTTTGTAATTAATCTGTCAAAATGTGGACGGTGCAGATTTTATTCGTTGGATCTGCATACATCATATTTTTCCTAAAAAGTTGAATAGCTCTGCAACCACTGATCCTAATTGCAAAATCGAAACACTACGGGATAGATAATTGACAGTAGAATAAGAATATTTAAAAATATATAGGGTGTTCTATTTAAAATATTTAAGTTGCATACTGGCAGCCGAAAAGGAAACATCCTGTAGAATTTTAGATATTTTATGGTTACAAAGAAGAATCTAATAAGCAACTCTTATGTTTAAAGTTTTTCTCTATCTAAAACATTTACGGAGCTACATAAGAATATCGCACTAATTTTACACCCTGTATATGTATATATATTTTCAATAATATTCCTTGAAGTTCAGGAGAAACTATTAGTAGGTAGATAATTTAATATTTGCAGGCGAAAATGATTGATAAACGTGTGATAAAATTGTCTTGCAGTGTTAACGTTTTTAAAGATGAAGGAAAATTAATTTCCAGAGGGAAAAATGCTGTTGTAATGTTACCAACATGATATTTGACGATGGCCTGAAAACGTTAAAGGCTAAAGGGCTGATTAATATGAGGGATCGACACTATAATTGTTCATTTGAGTAAAAACAGTTTTTAGTAAACATATTAATGAAACAGTTGATAAGTTAGATATACCTACCTATATTATATTTGAAATTGTAGTTAACTACAGTAATTAAATGTGCATGCTAAATCAGCATGCTTCAGATTTAATCCAAGTTTCATATAACTGATTTATAATATTCCATCCCATATAATATGATAATTCAATATTTTAAATATCTTATATACAGTATTAAAACGGTATACTTGTTTGGAATACCTGTATACATATAAATTAATTTATCATATTGTGCTATATAGGAGAATGCTAACAATACCACTTTAATTTGCGGATCACTCCCACCATTGAATTCTAAAGCTGCAAGACCTTCTTTGAGTCTTAAAATGGCCTTGAGCAACTTTCTTCATTCTCCTTATCAGTAGCTGAAGACCCCGCTTCCGAATTAGTAAATAAAGATTATTCCATGGAGCAAGTATTATTACCTACTTTCCTAAAATCAAGTATATACCTATAGAATCAAGTAGCTTTCTAATAGGTATCAATGAAAATTACTTTTTTATTTATTTATGTTTTTATTACCAGAAATTAGTACCTATATAAATCAATTATGTTTTCTTACTACCTATTATACGATACCATACCATGCTATACGTTAACGCACCAGCCTCGACACCGAAAGTTATAAGAGGTTACATACATAGGTACTACCTATTCAAAATTTCATTTTAGTATTTGAATCTTTCAAGTCAAATTTTTAAATCCTAATTATACAGGGTGATTTATTAGCTCTCTGACAAACTTTGGGAAATGAAACAATGAAAGGTGGTGCTATTGTAACTAAAAAATGTTATATGAACATAGGTCCGATTCGTCTTTTCGTTAAGAAGTTATAAGGCTTTAAAGATGAACATGGTTTAAGCCATAAAAATTTACAAAACAAAAAATAGGTAGTACTGAATAATTGAAAATTTAAAAAGTTGCAGTAGGTGTTCAAAATGTCCACCTGCAGCTTGCATGCAAACCTCACATCGACGAACCAAAGATTCCGTAACACGACGTATAGTATCTAGTATCTGGAATATCTCTTACATGATTAGCTGCATCTTGAATTCTGTCAAGTATGTATAATTGCTGGCGGGTAGTAATTTCAACTTGGTATACAAGCTGCTTCATTGCTCCCCAGAAAAAATAGTCTAATGGTCTTAAATCTGGTGACCGTGGTGGCCAGTGTACTGGACCTCCACGGCCGATCCATCTATTTGGAAAATATGCAATATATTTTTGAAATAAAAAACCAAAGATTATGACATAAACAATAATTTTTGTTTCAAATACGTTAAATATCTATAATGTTTATTTGAGGCTGGTTTAAAATTTCTCTTATGGGAATTTACATGGCATTCTTTTTTGTTTGGAATCAGTTCGCTCCCGCTATGGGTCTGTGACGTCATCACTTTTGCTGTCTATAGGGCTTCCCAATTCTCCTGATCGTGTGGGGCTGGAGGGGGGGGGGACACCTAGCTACCACTACCCGGGAGCTAGTAAAGCTAATGAGATTTTATTAAAAATTTTACAAAATTAAAGCGTCCAAAAATTTTCAAAATCTTTGCTTAAACTGCTTAAAGAAACAATAACTTTAATCAAAACTTACCCACTCTATTTTCTGTAATTTCATTAACCACAGGATTTCCCGCTTCATCGCCATGATAACTAACCTGAAACTTTTCACATTAAATAACCGGAACAGACCAAATTTGAAAGCCTTACAGTCACTGTAACATCCTCTGGTGTGTATTCAATATCGTAATGTTCAACTACGAAAGAATCCTCTCTGATAAACAAGCCGATCCTTCCTGTTGCAATTACATTTTCCAGAGTTACTCTGAAAATTGGCACTTTGTAAAGTACATTCTGTTAAACGCGTGGAATGAATATGTAGTAAGAGAATACTTACGCTATTTTCCCAATATGTGTTATCGGTAGGAGCTTTTGCAGAGTCCTGTTGTTTGCTTCATAATCTCCTTCTACCCTTAGGTTACCCAGATTTAAGGTCACTGTTAAGGTCAACATGGCCAAATCTGCTGATAATTGATTTACTCTAAAGTCCGGCGTTCTTAGAAGTTTTAAGTTTCTCAATTCACTGCAAGTATCGAAGAACATTATGTAAACAACATAATAAATATATAAAATTTAGTCGTGTTGAATTCGTGTGAAAACCTGATATATTTGAATTTCCATTACAATTTAAGTCTGGCGAATTGGAACGTTCTGTTATCAAAATATACGAAAATGACAGCATTCTTTAAAATTTTATCGGAAAATTCAAAGCGTAGGCAATATATGATATCGCTGCATCTCAAGAACAGAACAACCAATTCTATTTTCAATGACAGTTATGTAAAGATAGTCCGCACAAAACTTCGCAGTTTTTTAAGTTTATTCCTGTAAAATATTTGTTTTGAACATTTAAATTTGTTTCTACTTTCCCTCAGTAAATAAAGTCTGTTTTTGTTAGAATAAGGCCTGATGTTAATAAATACTTATTTACCAATAAATAAACTTTGATTTTTAGGTCAAATAGACTATCAAAAGATTTTTTTTCCAATTTTAACAAATAAAAGGTAGGCATAAAAAACATGAAGACCAAAAGAAAATCCTCCTAATTAAAATTTGTAGAAGCCTCTCTAATTTCGCGAGCTAAAATACGGTATTACTAAAGTTATGAAACCACGACTCAGTTCATAACACATGAATGTAGTAATAAGCGTTTAAATGCCTAAGTTGTTGGAATTATGAAATCTATAAATGTAAACTAAGCGAGGAGACCAATTTGTTACATAGAAAGTGTTCATATTTTATACTGTTATATCTTTATATTTTATTGTGTATTTAAATTGTGACAATGTGGCCAGTAGAAATTTCTTTGAAAAAAGAATGTATAAATCAAGCTGGGTAAGTTCTAAAATTATATTGTATTTGCTTGGTTAGGTTCATGTAATATCTTTACTATTCTTGGCGTTTTAAAAATTCTAATGAGGAGGGGAGGCCCGGTGATGTGTTGAGAGCATTCTAATTTAATGAAAATTTCGTTGGTGTTGTGAAAAACCGTGAGTTAAGTATAAGTTCGGGATGATTTCAAAATACTTTGACAGGAGAATACTTCAGAATAATATAATCCTCAAAGAAAGTATTTTTGAAGACCTCTATACCCTGCGATCAATAAAAATTTTGTTCTAACAGTCTGTACTCTCAAAAACCTGCGAAATACAACTGTCACAACCACGTTCTAAGGTTAGAATATGCACTCTTTAGCAATGTAGCCTTATTTGGTAAGTTTCATGTTGAAGTTTAATTCTTAAAACAGTTATCTACTGTTAACTGTCGACACTTTGAAGTGTTTTGACGATTAAACTTCGGCGTGAAACGTAAAAGAAACTCATAACATAACCTCCAATAATTTGATATTTAATCCAAACGATTTACAATGGCTCATGTTGCTTACAAAGGGGTAAAATTTTGTTGATCACATGATAGTAAGAGAAATGACTGATGCTTCTTCTTTAATTTAAATTGTTTGGAGTACATTTTGCTATATGTTTTCTTAAAATTTCTGTCCGAAGATAATTTTAAGAGCCAAATACTTCAAGGTTAAAATTCTAATTATTCCCGAAAAACTGCTTATAATTCCTGAAAAATGAAATGTAAATCTATAAACATCTTGAAACAGTATTACGGTGTTTACGGTTAAGCATACAACTTCAAACACAAAACAAATAATAGAGTTTTCACAAGCGTTTGAGTTATTTTTAAAACTGTGAGTTAGAGGTTAAAATTAGCATTTTAATAATTTGGAAGATGAAAACAAACCAGTTTCTACTGTACTGTGTCATTTTAACAGCTTAAAAAGTCCCAAAAAAATTAGAGCAATTGATTAAAACGCAGCCTTTCACTTTCATATTTAAATTTTAGTTTTGAAAGCTACAGAATCCACCGTTTATTCCACAATTTTTCGCTTGAATAGACTGTAAAACTATAGTTGTAAAAAGGGTTTTCTCGTTAGAGAAAAATGTAATTCAATTAACCACAAATGTTTGTCAGCAGCTCCATTTCCGAGTTTTCATTCTTGAAAGTTTAACATAAAGTTTATAAGGGTTTTGGTGATTTAATCGTAGCAAAATAATCTGAATTACAGTAAAATATCACCAAAAAATTTGTTTGAGGGGATAAATTAAAATTATCTATTTTTAGTTCAGGTTTTATCCTTCAAATTCGTTTCAGAATTTGCTTGCATAAAGTTATTAACATTCAATGAAATAATACCTTTAATTTGTCATTCAGGTTATCTTAAATTTAGATTTAGGAAACATCATATGGGCGTAGGTTAAAGCAAATTGCAGTTCAACGCTGAATATTTAATAGTAATGTTACTAAAATGATGCACAGTAATTGTATGGTTTATAAAAGTTTATTTAGTATTTTTGGGAATGTAAGAAAACCTTAAAACTGTAAAACTGCAAGGCAGAGGAAGATTTTCAAAAATTATTATGTACGACCACGGCATTTGCTTAGGTGCAACTGTGTTCTAAATTTTCATAAAAACTTTTACTTTTTTAATTGTGAAAAAGGTTTAATAGCTTATTTAAGCCGTTCAACTAATAAAGGCTAAGCTTTCTATACGGTTGAAAATTTAATTTTAAATGTTTTCTGTGTTTAAAATGAACAAATTAAACCGAACAAAATTTTTCCATTGTCAATTCCATCAGGAAATTGAAGGAATTTATTACATAAATGCAACCAATGTTGCACTAAAGTGCTACGTCCATACTTCTAAAAATATATAAAAGAGACATTGCGAACACATAAAAGTGCACAACCGTTCAGGGTTAAAAAGAATAAAAATTCTAACGGATTCGTGCCTGGTGGTATACGGGCGAAGATCAAAGCGAATTTTTTTAAGGAAAATTTTTAAAGGGACCGTAAGATATTAAGTAAACTACATTTTTAAACATTTAAATGCGCCATCATGGAGTATCACCATCGTTATCTCGTAATGTTATTATACTTACATAATGTTGTCGCCCAATGTAACCAGAACATCATCGAGGGAATGCAAACCGTCTTTCTTCCTCTTGAGGTTTTGCGTACGAACACCCTCATTTTGGAATGCCTGTGCACAAAACGCACAATTACATTAATTTTCGTGTTGATTTTAGGGTAATAACGCCTACGTGGTGGAATATTGCGAAACATCGCGAGCGATCATAGATACGCGCTCTTCCGCTGATGTAATTTGACACATGTTACGAACATACCAACGACAAACTCGCGAATGCAAAATTTACCGGGTTATTAAATCGTAATGTGTTTAGTGGTTTAGTTGAAATTCTAATCGAATTAACCGTTGTCGTCAAACTTGGAATCTACTGATTTCCCCCTAATTGCCAGATACGTCAATAATAATTCGAGCAGAATTAGAATGATTATCTTTGCAACAGTCACGCCTGGAAAACCGCTTATAGGCTTCTAGAAAATCGGGATTGGGAATAAATTCATTATTTGCAAAATTTAAACAAAGCCTTGCATTTTTATTTGTGACGTAATTAATTTCACACCCAAATTAAAAAAGATTTTTTTACAAAACTGCTGCGAGTTAAACTATAATGTGGAATTCTAGGAAAGTCAAACAGAGCCTTTGCACAACTGCTTTATTTTAATTAAATTACATTCCATACTTTTCAAACTGTTTCGCACGTCTGCACCCGACTTATTACTGACTGACCCGATGCACGCCGGACACCATCTGACATCGGTCGTCTGCTATAATTCCCACAATATTTTCTTTACATTCATTCAGATGTAAATTTAATATGATATAAATAAAACAGAAACACTGAAATATGTGCAAAATAGACAGACAGTAAATTTACCGACAAATATTAAATAAAATGATTGATGTCCATTTTACTCGAAATGGGAATGGTGATAAATAAATTGTATACCAATAATTAATAAACACGAAGTCAGTTCCCACAAATATTGCGGGAACTGACTTCGTGTTTATTAATTATTGGTATACAATTTATTAAATATTAAATATGAAATAAAATAGGTGAATGGAGGAACAAGTTTATCAACAGCAAGTTTATCAAATGTTTATAAAATGATTATAAAGACTTCAATAACCAGAGTTAAATGAGCGTCTTCCAAGTTTAAACCGTTTTGATGTTGAAGAAAAACTCAACATTTCACCCACTTTTGTAAGGAATCTTACCAGCAATTAGAAGATAACAAAAAGGGCAGGGATGTACTACTACACTAAGTATGTTAGAGGCAAAACTAGAGAAGAAAACGACAGAGAAGTTGTTCTTACAATTAAATTTTCACAATCCTAAACAGACTTTCGTAAATCATATACTATATATTATATTCTAACCTCAATCGAATCCTCATCGTTATCTGGAGCTCTTAATTTTTTTGTAGCGTTTAAAAAGTCCTCCAAAGATTATTGTTAGTTCAGTTCAATTTTCGCTTCCCTTCCTAAGGATCTCATTGACTTCGAAATACCAAATTTAGCTAAACGTTTCTCTTTTAAAATATAACAAGAGGGTAAAATGTGTGTGCTTTCTTTTTTTTCATTTTTGTGGTCAAGACTGCAATCAATGGCTTCTTTGAATTCGCATTCAAAATTCATCGAACCCTCTTACTGTATGTATATGCTGGGCAGGAAATTAGCCATACTCATTGAAGGAGGAGTAGATATATTAAGAGTCTTACGATCAAGCCCAAAGACCAAAGGTGTTGGTATATAAATTCCTATGGGGACTTTCAGAAATCTGACCCGAAATTCCTGTATAAATAAGATACCAATGCCTTATTTCGCACGGCTGTCTGTTCTTCTCTCTGTATACCTACTGCTAATGTAAATTACATTCTCCAGGATAATGCACAAGGTGCGGTAATTTATTTTGTCGAATTATCGGATTTGTCACAAGATATTCAACACTGCTAAAAATTTTAAACAGCTATGTTGTTGTATGATGATCCTAAAATCCACTTCGCCGTATCGTCGGCACCATAAATTCTCCCACGTACCATTTAATAGTAAATTAAAAAAATATAGAAGGAAATCTTCTTTACAGATCTTCGATACTTTATAATCCTCATTGATAGCATCCCTGTAGGTTGCCTATATCTGCTTGACTGCCTACCCAACTTAATAAGGCCTGATGCATAAGTAAATTAACAAACCTTAAACATATGTAGTAGGCTTAGCTTCTGACTTATAGAATTAAACTAAGCACTCATTATACTTTGTAGCGTTCATTGACAGTACGACATTTTGGCTGACGTCTCCCTACGGTCTGGACATAACATATTGTAACGAATTGCATCAGCAGCCGCGAAGAGCAGGTGCGAGATCACATGCGTCATCCGCCACTAGAAGTTTCTTGCCGCGATCGACAATTCTAGGCGCCCGTAGAATAAACTAGGCTTATCTGGAATTGGATAGTTCTAGATTAGAAGCTTGCGTATATATAAGGCGCATTCTCTTAGCGAACTTTAGTCTAATCCAGTCTATATAAACGGCCGCGAATATGTACGTCGGTAAAGTTAATATAAATATAGGCGAATAGTTATAAATAAACAAACTGTACAAATCAATTAATTAGTGTTACGGGTTAATATTGGTGTTTTGTATTAGAATTAATATTAGTGTTGTGTTTTAGTGTTAAGTTGTTATTTCGTATTTCTTCGTTGCTTAATAATTTTAATATTTGTTAATAAATAATTCACACAACGAACCGAAGTTTTAAATAAACGATTTAAAACAGTTACAATATGTTCAATTTTAGTGTTCTCTGTATGGCGCTAGGATACTCCTTTCGACAAGAGAAACAAATTTTCGTGCAAATTATTTTTGAACTAAATTGAGCGACAACTTAACCTATAAATACGGTTTCATAGGGTGTATGTTTTAGACTTTTAGAATATAAAATATTCTGTGCGATTATTAATTTTTAACTTTAAGTTTTTAGTTGAATACTTGTTATGATTTGGTTTTACTTGTATTTTACTGTTGTCTGTTTTCTGTTCGCTTTTATTGTTGTTGTTATTAGGATGTGTTTATTAGTATTCTACAAATTCCAATATCCCAGGAAAGAATATTCTACGTAGTTTTGTGTGTGAGTAAATCCTAACAAATCTTTTTACGAATTTCCTTCTGACCGTAATTTACGACAAGAATGGTTTAGAAAATTATTCCAAAATATATAACTTAAAACTCAAAAATTCTTACTAAATGTTGATCAACAAACAATACTCAACAGAGCAGTGATTTCTAGTAGATATTTGGAAAATGGCTGTTTTAAAAGTTTCACTTGAGGATGAAAATTCTAAACCACTATTTAAAGCAGACGAGTAATCCTTACCAGCGTAGAGAAACGCCAACTCTTAAAATAACGAAAATTTCGGTTGACAGATATTAGTAGCAGAGAATGTGTAGTAATAATGAAAGTGTTGGAACAAATTATACGAAAACGTGTTGTTGCATCTCTTGGACACGCGAGCAAAAAGGACGTTTTACGTCATTTTTTTAAAGGAAAAATTCAAGAAAAGTACCATCTGTCTGATGATTTGGTGGCCAAACAATCAACCGGTTGAAAATGCTTCTAACTGTGGACGTCCTTTATAGTTAAGTAGGTAAAAAAAAGTTGATAAATCTCTCTGAAAATAAAGTTGGAGTGTCTTAATGATAACTGGCTGCAAAGTTCGAAGTTTCACAATCGCGAATTTTCATAATTTTGAAGAATCAAAGTCTTAAATATTACAAGCGAAAAACAGTTCTTCTAAGTCAGATCTCACCATCGACCATCAAGCTTTCTGCGATGAATTGTGATTCTCCGTGCAATTTTGCTTTTTCAACCTCATATTCTTCAAATCGAGTTAAGCCACCTTCAAAACAATCTCATAAAAAATGGTTAGAAGAAGAAAGATGTTAAAGGTTATTAAGAAACATTTTCACCTTTGCGCATGAAGAACACAATTAAAACAAATCTTTCTTTCGCCAACGGATAAGCCTCCAGTGCAGTGATCAAAAGACTTCGTCAGTGTCTCGTATTCGTTGGATTTGGT
Organism: Melanotus villosus; assembly: GCA_963082815.1. Classification (NCBI taxonomy): domain Eukaryota; kingdom Metazoa; phylum Arthropoda; class Insecta; order Coleoptera; family Elateridae; genus Melanotus; species Melanotus villosus. The sequence continues at coordinate 20,905,443 of OY720424.1, read as the reverse complement.
GTTTGTTGGAGAAATTAGCCGCTTTAAATTATACATTTAACAATACAGTATGAGAAGGATCTAGTAAATATGTGTTTGTACTTGTAGTGACGTGGCATGGCTAAGAGACCCCTATGTCGTAAATTTAAATTGTGTATATCCGTACGAAATGTTAATTTACGATGTAGATATGGAGGAGACTTTAATAAAATCACCTTTCGATAGAAACAAGCGGAGCGGAGGAATCTTCTGTTGGTCATGTTAAGCCAACCAGCATCTTTAAGTTTGTGCGATATTCTTTCATATTTCCGAATACCATAGATTAACCTAAGACAGGAGTTTTGAATTTTTTGTATTCTATTAACATCAACAGAGTCTAAACATGGGCCATAAATACAATCACAATAATCAAATTGAAACAATACCAACGCATTACACAATAAAATTTTCATATTTGTACTATTTGTGGTAAGAACAGGTCTGTTATTAAAAACAGTTCTAATATTACAGTACGCTAGTTGCAAACGTTTACTGACATGATCTTTAAATCGCAATTTATAGTCCATCAAAAGTCCAAGATTTTTAACCGTATTTTGATACGACAAAGGTATATTATTGATTGCTACCATTAACTGGTTGACACATTCTTGTCTTAGCTTTTCATTACCGAATAATATGACTGTGGATTTAGATGGATTCAGTTGAAGGCCGTGCCGTTTAGATACTAAATATAATTGATTTAGATCAATGTTCAAACGTTTATAAGCATTAATTTTGTCCTCCACATTAAATGTAACATATACTTGCGTATCATCAGCGTATGCATGATAATTACAGTGTTGTACGAATTCAGGAAAAGTTGACGTGTAAATTGTGAATAAAATTGGCCCTAGTATAGAATCCTGAGGCACACCATCTAGTACTAAGATAACTTTTGAAGAAATCGATAGCACAATTATCAAGACCAATATAATGAAACATCGAAATCAAGATCGTATGGTTGATTGTGTCAAAAGCCTTGAAGAAGTCTAATAAAGCCATCAACGTAAGTTTATTAGAATCTGCAGTGCTTACAATATCATCTACAACATCCAACTATGGCCAGACCTAAAACCTGACTGTTTAGATGGCAATATTTTATATTGTTGCAGATGATCACAGAACTGAGTTGCAATAGCTTTTTTCAAGACTTTCTACAAAGTAGGCAAGATGCTCGCTCATGGGACGCAAATCCATAAAAGAAGTCGGTATTTCAATTTTTGGTATAGGTATGACATTTGCATATTTCCAACATTGAGGATACACAGAATTTGTTAAACAAAAATTGATAATGTGGGTAATATCGGAGCAATTTTATCATCATCATCATCATCATTTATGTTAGATATGACATCCATTGTTGGATATTCGCCTCCTCCAGTTTCTAGTTTATGCGGATCAAAGCTTGTCGGCACCGTAGTTTTCTTGCTATTCTTTCTATGTCGTCTTTTCATCGAATTCTTGCCGCGGTCTTCATTCAGTGACTTTTTTATAGTCTACCTGTTGTCCTGCGCTCTTATTAGGTGGCCTGTCTATTGGCATTTCAGCCTGGCGATGCGACGTGGTACATCTTCTACTTTTGTTCTTATGTGTTCATTTGTAATTCTGTCCTGTAATCTCAGTCCTAACAGAGCTCTTTCCATTTTCCTTTGGAATCGTTTAATTTTTACCATTAATTTTTACCATTGTTATATTTTTTGGAGTCCAGTTTCAAATGCCCATGTTAATATTGGCAGTATACACTGCCTGTATTTAGGTATTGTGGTAGGCTTGCATTACATCCTTGTTTCCTAAGCTTGCCAAATGCTGCTCAGACCGGCTTTATTCGTTTATCAATCTGACTAAGTTTCTTCTGATAGTGATATTTTTTGGGCTAAGTATATACAGTCTTCTATCACTTCTATATATTCATGCTTCGTCTCAATAGGTGTAGCATTGTTTGTGATTGTTATAATTTTCAGATCTATTCTTTCTGTAATAGTTTGTAGTTATTGGAACATTATTTCTGGGTCAGATTATTTGACAGTTAGTAACACAAAATCGTCTGCATCTAGGTTTATACCCTAATTGTGCCATTTTAAGTTCTTAAGTGCATCTTCCAAGTTGTTTATAATGCTTTCTCGATGTCTGCAAATATCATGAAGAGTGGTTGATTGTATTAGTAAGATTTCTCTACGACTTGACGTATTGTACGATGTATGTCTGAACCCTGCCGAACCCTGCCTGTTTTAGTGATTGGTAAACTTCTCATGTGTGCGAAAGTAGGTTGGTTAAAACTTTTGTGAGTAATTTATACAAATTGGACAGCAGCGTTATAGGTCTATAGTTTCTTAAATCCTTCTGTTCCCTTTTTTGAATATTAATATTACCTTACAGGTCTTCCAAATTTCCGGCATTCTTCCTAGCTCAATACACTGATTAAAAAGCACTTTTAGGTAATGTAAAAGTTTTCGCCGCCCATTTCTATTAATACTTCATCTAACCCTGTTACTTTATTGTTTTTCGTATGTCTTCCGTACTATGTCGTGTTAATGTTATTTTTTCTCTGGGAGTATGTTGTATATCTAGTGTTTTTGATTAAAACAAGTTTTGATAAAACTGTTCTATTGTTTTTAGAATAACCTGTCTATTATGCATTATTTGTCCTTTGTCGTCCATTAAGTTTACTATTTCTCTTATTCCTTGGCCTATTTTTTTCCTGAATATTTTCGGATCTTTGTTGTCTTTAATTATTTCTGCGGCCGTTTTAGTTATATTTTATATCAAGTAAAAACGATAAATAAACAGACATGGCCAAAAACTCAGTGATCGTGACATTTACCATTAAAGATATATAAAAGGCTTTTAATTTTATATGAACTTTTTATTATCTTTGTTTTGTATTCGAAATCTTTTTTAAGAAAAATAAAAAACTACCAACAAAAGCGTTTTAGTGTCTTCTGTGAAAAAAGAAAAAGAAAATATACTAAGCAAACATACTCGGAAAACTGGCACAGAAACTTATTATGAAAGAAAAACTTTCAAATCATTCAATAAAGTCACAATTTTGTAAATAAACCGAGTTATACGCGATAAGAAATTAAACTAAGATCGAATTTTCATAAAACATTTCCTTTCAATGCCTATAAATTAAATATCTGAGCTTAGTAAAAAACAAATTACAGCCAAGTACATGCAAGAATGATTTTATGAGTTTCTAAATTCCATTAATATAAAACCCATAAATAATCGATATCTGTTTTATAAATCGTGCTATTAAATTCACTTCATAAATATGTGAAAAATAACTTCGTAAGTATTTTCCGCTGAAAATTATAAATCATTATGACTTGGTGTGAATCAACAACGATGTTATAAATTTGAAAACGATTTACTTGAGTACATTATTTTTTTATTATTATGTTTATCTAAGATTCATTCCTGCCCTACAGATAAAAATAGCAGAAGATTTGCACTGTGGTAGGCATGTCGCCCTTCGGTATTTTTAATTTTCTTTAATTTAAAAAAATCAAATCCAGGAAAAGTCTTTTAATTTAATTTTCCTGACGTGTGCGGGCGTTGCTTATTTTAAAGTTTATTTGATTTTGTGCAATCGTTAATAAGGAAATTAGGTACTGGTTTTAAAAAAATAAAACATGAAAACAAAATTGCTTACCCTCTTAAGGCTATCTTCGAATCTTGGCGTAACTGCATCAAGGATTTCCCTCAATTCCTTCGAGACCTCTGGGGAAAACATTTTAATTTTACAACCGGTACGCAAGTTTGTAAATATATGTGGGTTAAAAATTAGCGATAGAAATGAATGAACAGTACGTTCACGCCTACTTAATCACTTTAAGTGTTATTTCCAGGTATATTTGGACTTGGTTTATATCTTAACAAAATTCTGATAAGATATAATGAGTTTCTATGAAAAGTTCGGAGATTACGTTTAATTACACGTTAAATAAATTACTAAAACTGTATAACTTGAGAAATTAGTTAGACGTGTGCCTTTGCCTATGTGAAACGTAATCAAATCGTCTAAGGTGGCACGCGGCAATATTGATAAGTAGGGAACGGATTTGTAGGCACAACAAACTGACGTTTCAATTATCTTCACATTAATGTTTGAGAACGTTTACAGTTTATGGAAGGTTTTATTTAATTATCAAAATTTTAATAAAATAAATTAAATTTAAGAAATTTAGTTCTGAGTAGAATTCGTTGTAGTGTTAATCAAAACAAATATTACATTTTCCCAATGTTAATCTTTCCTACGTGATCTCATAAAAGTCGTACTTAAATTAAACATTATATGCACATAAACACAAAGCGTGAGCTTGGGCATTGCTATTAAATTACTGTTTTAGGTTTATGGAACGGCCTTTCAAGGCAATAAGGAAATAATGTATATTTTGCGGGTCAAATCTCAGATTTCAACCTTATTTTAATTTCGATTTAAAAGCTTCAGGTTTTAAATCAAATTACTTTTGATATTAAATATCGATAGCTTCTTCAAATTTAGTCGAATTTGTATTATTAAATACAAGTCATACCGTAAGATTTCCGAAATTAGATTGCTTTATTAACATGCGTGTTTGAAAGGTTTTATAGTTCAATATTTACGCAAAAATATGTTTACTATTTTAGAATTCAGTGTAAGTCTGGATTTTATTTGAACTATAAGCAGACTTCGATTAAATATGCAATCCGTTTTATTTAAACGAATTGTCCAGAAATACAATAAAAATGAATCAGGCTGCATAAAAATCCGCACCATGTAGAAATAATGAGTCAGGTGGCATTTAAATGTGTTACAGGTAAGCAAACGATAAAAATGCCAATTCCTGTTTATGTCAGATTACACTTTACACAAATTAAATCTACTTCAATGTTTTAAACCTTGAATAATGGCATAAAAATAGCAGTCTATATTTATTTATAGCTAGAAGTTTCCAATTTTGCTTTAAAATTAAGCAATTTTTAAAAGAAATATTTAAGAAACGTAAATTTAATTTAAAATTAGTTACAGGTGAACAACTAGCAAGCAATAAAAGTAATTGCAGATTTATGGTTATTGTTTCTAAATTAAGAATGAAGAATAATAATATTAAGCTAAGAAAGGTGAAATATAATGCAAAGATCAATCAAAGCAAAGTCTTGAAAGGAAGATCGGAACATGAAAGATTTCAAGAAATAATGTTCTGACAGCAAAAACATGTTTAGAAATTTGGAAGGCAACTTATTTATCCTTTAAGAGGGACAAAGTATTTAAATAATTGAAATCGAAGCCTAAAAATGGGCACTTATAATTAAAAATCAATCAAAGCAATTTCTAACCAAAATACGTATGTATTTATCGAAAAAATTGTGATTAGAAATAACAGACATAAAAAACATTCTATGGAAATCAAAAATAAAATAGTTGAGGTTTGATGTACTACATCCAAAGCCAACTTTACTTTAATCCGAACAATTTAAATGCCACAGAATTTTGGTTTTTGTTTGTGATTTTGTACACACTGCCCCAGTTTTCGCGTGTTAAGCATTTCTAAAAATTGTCATACACAGATAAAACATACGTTACAAAGACAGAAAACATTTATTAGGTAAAATTGTCAAGTACAAAATAAAATTAATTACCTTCCATTAATACAAACGTCAGACACAACGTGAACACGAAACACGCTTTTAAAATCGGAAATTTCATTTTAATAAAGCGGTTTTACTCCAGTAATTTTTATTACGAAAAACACCACCGAATTATGGTTAAGTAATGATCAAGTTTTTGCAGATTATTACGGTTTTTATTTATGACGAGTATTATCATTTTATACAACGTAATGTTGGTGCACACGCTTAAAATAAATTTCTCCTGTAGTATTTATTTGCACCTGTTTTTCGTTCCTGTAATAATAGAATTAATTTTGTTAATGGTTATTAAATGGTAAAGAGCCACAGATGCGATATTTTGGGTTTAATTAAACATTTTAATAAAAAAATGTTTTTAGAACGGCATCATTTCGGAGTGTTTCCCATATTATCAGGGTATTAGAGGTTAATTGAAATGAACCGAATCAAATTGATAATTGATCCCCATTCAGTTGTAAAGGTTGTGACAAATATGTTGAACATACATTAGATTAATTAATAATCCGATGGATGAAAATTATGTATTTTCCAGAGGAAAATCCGGTTGAGGAAATTTTTAATTACTTAATTGATCATTTGTAATACGTAACATGAAAAATCGCTCGGATTTTTGATATATTAGCACCGAAATAGATATTTTCTGCTTATTTTCCGAAAGAAGAAAGGAAACTTTCATTAATAATATAATAATAAAAATAAATGGGTGAGATTGTCAAAAAGAAAACTATTTCCAATATTTATGAAGGCTCCTATTTACTTTTCTATTTGTATTAACGTTCCTAATTAATAGGTATGTATATGTATGGTATGTACAGTGTGATTTTAAATGATTAAGGATAATTTGAATTTAGCCCTCGTCAGGCTAGCGTTACGCTAGTCCCCGGTTCGAATCTCGCTGGGTGCAAGTTTTCCCGGAGATCGGTATCGAGCTCTGGTGACCATTCGTCGTTGGGCACCTAATTAACGACGCTCTCCTCCGAATACAGACCTACGAGGTAGAGTAACAAGGTTCTATACGTACACACACATACACTATACACATGGTGCTGTATGCAGGCAAAAAACGGCGCACCAATCACGTGACTCGCATGCGGGCCGGATTGTGCATTTCACGCGTAAGACCACATACGCTAACGCACCAGCCTCAACACCGAAAGGTATAAGAGGTAAACGATTACATACATACTAATCTACTGTTATGTTCGCAATATGCAATCCGTTTGACGTCCTCTATCAATGGCGTCTCAACTAGGGATGGTTAATATCATCAATAATTTAAAAAAACTAATTTTGGTCATTATTCACTCATATTGTATTAGAAGGCAAAATAAACAAAATATGAAAACCTTTAACACAGTTAGCGAGCTGCTCCTGTTATTTGACAGCGAAAGTTACCCAGTTTAGCTAAATTCAAAATATGAATTACACTAAAAACTGTGGCACCAAATTCAAAGTGTATATAAATAAACGGTCCCCAAAAGAAAATGTTAGGAATTTAATAAATTACTTTGCTCATTAGTTATTACAAATGATATTAAATTTGAATAAATACGTATTTAGAGAAAGAAGCAGGTACTTAGACTTAAAAACCTAAGAACTTTTAAACCCAAGATTTCTAAACTGGAAATTAAATTAATGGAAATCAAATAATATCAATGCTGTTTCTGACACTTAAATTTCAAAACCTTTCAGAAACATGCAAAATCTTACCAAAGGTTAAAAACAAAATAAGTTTAAATCCTAATTTAGTGAAGTACCTATACAAATTTACAGATTACAAGTTTCGAACTTTTTATATTTTAGTTTGACCATCTTTACTGTTGAAAACGTCTTAAGTTTTAATTCGAAAAAGTTCGTGTTGAAATACAGTCTATATTTTATAAATTACTTTGCTTGTCAGTTATTACAAATGATATTAAAATTAGAAGAAATACGGCGCTACAGAAGAAAACAAGTGTCCATGTGTGACAGTGAAAGTGTCAAAAAATTACGAAAGGCGTGTTAAACACAGGTAAAGAAACGTAAAATTTAGGACTTGCAGTTGTATAGCCCTTACTAATTTGATATGAACGATACAAAAACGTTCTGGGACGCGATAAAAGTAGAAATCCGTATCGTTTCTTTGGTGCATACACATTGCACGTGTTGCGATAAATATGACGTAGAGAGGCTTACGAAGTGCTCCCTTTTTCTTACAGACCTGTGGCATCGTCCATGAACGAGGAAAGTAAGAATGTGAATATAAGGCATAATTACAGTGATATCAACTTGAAAACTGCGTTAAAGAAGGTGTTTGACGAAAAATGGACCATTTACAAAGCAGATTCTGTCCAGATGCAATGAGTGTATCGCTACCAAGCGTCGTAGACTTGTTGATCCTAAGGCCAAAGTTCTTACACCATTGCTAGAAAAAAGGTGCCTCGGAAGGCCGAAGAAAGTCGAGGGATTTGGTCAGAACTCCTTAATGAAACATCTAATTGATAAACCATCTACATCCGCTGCACATACTAATCCATCCACATCCACTGCAAACATGAATCCGTCTATATTCATTAGAGACGCCGATGATACAATTTGTAGTGTCTGCGATGTAGAAGATGTAGAAGCGCGCAACGGGGCAGAATGGATTCAGTGCACGATTTGTGTCAAATGGTATCATGAGGAGTGTGTGGATTACGCTGATTCACCCCATTTCATATGTTTTGACTGTGACAAGCCAGCGAGCGTCGTATCAGATGACGATAGTGATTAGCGCCTACAGTGTACAGTTGATTCAAGTTTTTATATTGTATTGGTGAATGAAATGGACTCATGAGTTTTCCTTACTATATTTTTTTTTTATTATTATATTTCCAAGAGTATTTACAATCTATTACAAGAGTAACATTCAGAAAATGATTTAACAAAGGTATAATGACATGCAAGATAGCTTTCCAATGAAAACACTCTTTCCAAAGATTACTTAATATTACTTAATTTTCTAACCTAATTTTCTAACTCTAACTCTAACTAATATACTAATATACTAAATATTTGCAATATGCAAAGTAATGTGTAATTGTCTTCGATTTAACGAGTGGATTAGAAACAAATTAAGTGGGCCGCCATGTACGGCGTGCAAAACTTTGGCTCCCAGTACCAGCTGAACCCAGAAATGAATATGGATCAAGTTCAAAATAACTGTATGTATCAACAAGCTCTTCCTTCGTCTTATCAACATCCATCTCAAATGCCGTCTCAATCTATACCGCAAACCTCCTTGCCTCAAATGCAAAATCCTCAATGCATGCAATCTTTGCAATCGCCACTGCCTATGAGTCAGCAAGATGGAGTTATGCCAATGCAATTAAATGGAGAACAGGAATGGCAAATACCAAATTTAAGAAAACATAAACGAAATTCTACAGAGCAACAATACACGAAACAAAAAAAGTTAACAGACTCCTGGCTAAGTGCTCCGCAAACTTCAAACAGATTTGAGTCGCTATCAGACAATGAAGACAGTGCAGGACCGAAAGAGGTTAGACCACCACCCATATTTGTTTATGGTGTTCATAACCTAAAACCCCTAACAGATACGCTAGATGTTCACGCTAAAGACAATTACGTCATCAAGTTAATTGGTAACGCTCAAGCCAAGATTCAGTTAAACGAATCTAAAGTTTACAGTACAATTATTAAAATTCTAAAAGACAAAAATACGGAATTCCACTCTTTTCAACACAAACAAGACAGGAAGTTCAGAGTAGTGTTACGCAATATGCATCCTACTGTCGATATTAAAGAACTATCGAATGAAATCAACAAACAAGGACATAAAGTTCTTAACATGTATAATATCAAACATAGGGCCAATAAAACGCCCTTGCCTCTGTTTTTCGTAGAGCTTGAACAAAGCCCAAATAACAAAGAGATCTATAACATAGAATCATTAATGAAACTAAGAATCGTATTCGAACCTCCACACGTCAAACGTGAAGTAATACAATGTTTAAACTGCCAAAAATTTGGCCATTCCAAAAATTACTGCCATAGGACACCAAGGTGTGTCAAATGTTCAGGAGAACACCTAACCAAAAACTGTGAACGAAAAGAGAGGAGCAAAAACGTCAAGTGTGCTAACTGTCAAGGTAACCATCCTGCAAACTACAGAGGGTGCCTGGTGGCCAAGGAAATACAAAGACGCAAATTTCCCCCACTTCGACCCAGACAAATCTCACAATCAGTCCAACCAGGCATATCATATGCTCAAAAAACAGCTGACAGAAACCAACAACTAGAACAAGTAGACGACCTACAACAATGACAAAATTGGAATCAACAAACAGAAAACAAAATCGAAACAATGATGATGAAGTTAATGCAACGAATGGACACCATGCTCAATCTGCTCACTACCATGATTTCTAAATTACCGTAATGGCTCAGTTTCTAAATATTGTACTTTGGAATGCCAATGGTCTGGCCCAACATAGCCAAGAAGTTAAAATATTTTTAATAAACAACGACATCGATATCATGCTTATTTCCGAAACCCATTTTACACAAAAATCCTACATGAAAATACCAAAATATTCCATTTACTTAACAAATCATCCTGACGGCACAGCAATAATCCTTACTATATGAAGTTATTTCTTTAGGTTGCGTATAGGTAAAAAAGATATGTCACGATTTTACCAAAATCCTATCACGATATTATCATGCATATCACGATAATAACCTATATATTATTACATTAGTTAACTTTCTACTTTTACCGTAAAGTTTAAACATTATATGCATTTCTTGTATTTTTTTGTTTAAATAATACCCATAAGTTCTTTTTGTATTTTGAAAGTTGTGTTATTCATGTTAGTTTTTAAATAAATTGCATATCATAACAAGTTATCACGATAATGCCAACCTTTACCCTACGTATTTAGAGAAAAATTAGACTTAGGTCGGGTTGCACAGCAATGATTTAAGAGCTTCGTCGAATTAATCATTCGTCAAAATAAACAAAGTGGAATTAAAAGTCAAATGTAAATGGCAATAACACATTAGTAAACAAAAAATGATGCACTTCAGTCAGCTTTGATCATTCGTTTATTTAACTGGAGTTTTGTGCCCTTAGGATTACAAATTGTGAACCCAACATTTCTAAAGTGGAAATTAAATTTATGGAAATCAAATACTATTAGTGTAGCTTCTTACATTTAAATTTCAAAACCTTTTAGGAACATGCAAAATCTTACCAACGGTTAAAAACAAAATAAGTCTAAATTTCAATTTAGTAAAAATATCTAAATTATAAATTTTGAACTCTTTAGATAAACTACATTTTTGTATAAATTCCACAACCTTTTTTGTTGAAAACATTTTAAAATTTAATATGAAAAAGTTCTTTTAAAAAGAAGAGTCTGTATTTGTATCATTAATAAAAATGTTGTATATTTGCTATGGAAATTTAATAAGAAAATGTTCAAATCTCGGAGTAAATAGACCTGGAAGGTGAAAGTTGAAATATCAAAGGCAATTTATAAGATACTTTTGATTAATTATTAAAATAGTAAGGAAAGTAAATTTAATAAAACATTGCATCATGCTGAACTAATCACAAAAAAAATTGCGTTCAAATGATAAACAGTTTGCAAACATAGAAGAAACAATCCTAAGTATACTTTATAATTAATATTAAAGTTGATAATTGAACTTAACATTTCGGAAGGACTTCCTAAATATTTTTAACAGTTTTTTCGTCATACAATTAGAGATTTTGATACAGAAATCTTATAAAAATAAAGATTAACTTTTATTTTTTTTTAATTACAAAACGTCCTCTCGTATTTATTAGAATCGATACAACATTTTGCCTAAAACTTTGAAGTTTGTTACAATTTTTTTGCTTTCGTCTTTAAATTGTATCAGTTTTCTTATCCAATGTCAATGTTGTTGAAGTATTAAGATTTTATGTTGTGCTTGTTTCACTTTATTTTTTCTTTTCTTCAAAACTTGCCATTTTACTTGATTAATTCACCCAGCTATTTTTTCCTTTTCGTATTTTGTAAAGATTTTCTTTTGATTGGGGTACTGACTGCATTTGTAATGCTTTATTTACATGTGCCGGCGCATAAATCTCCATCTTTAAGCGATGCCTGGTCATCTAGTTCATTTGCTTGTCTTAATTTCATTCGGAAGTAAATTCTTTACGGTTTTACCGACTCTATCTTTTAAATTTTCTTTTGTGTTTCTTTATTTTCCATGTCTTGATAGCATTTCTACGTCGTTGTGATTTCATTTCTTGTTACGCACCGTGTATATTTCATTTATGGAATCTTTCGAGTGAAATTCATATTTTTATGTGATTTTTCCGCCTATTAGTTATGCTACTTTATTTGCATAATGAAAATAGGGTGGGAGTTTGTGGCTTTGGATTTTTGAGTATGCGCAGTGTGAATTTTTCTGGGAGGTTTGGTATTGAAATCGTACACGATCTCTTTTGCTGTGAATCGTCATGAAGTTACAATCATCTTTTTGGTAATTTTTAATTTAACAGACTATTTAGTTGCATTGGCAATTATTTCCTGTCAATGGAAATTTTCGATGTCCGATGTTGGATGTTTTTGATTCAATATATTTAAATTATTTTTGCACTTTCGTTGAACATGTGGTGGGTTGATTTTTCCTTTTATTTTCAATTTCTTATAAAATTGAATCTTACAGCAACCTGGTTGGGGTTTAATCTTTCATGTGATTCCAATGTTCGGATGTAGATGGTTGTTCCTGTTGGTACGGTGTTAAAATTTTAATTTTACTTGATTGGAAAATTTCAAAGCACGTGGAGGTCGCCATCTTGATGTGCCATATTCCTGTGCATATTGCAGTCCCACCTAGCCGATATAATTTTGTGTAGCTACGTTGGAATCAATTATTTGCCATCTTACACCTGTCTGATGTTAATTGAGGAGATAAGTGCGTATCATAATACTTATTTTTGATAAACTTTTGATATGGTTACTTTGTGTACCATGGGTAATATCTGTACTTATTTTGTAGTTTACTTTTAGATATAAATTTTCATTGAATTGTTCATTCATGGATTATTAATTTTATTTCATTCAAAATTTTGGGACTTTGGATTTTCCACTTCTAATCTATGAATGAAACAATTTAATTTTTTGATATATAAAATTTTTATTGCCATTTAATCTAGATATATTTTTTGATCTTTAAGTATTATTCACAACTGATTATTTTAAGCCTTCAGCTTGATATATTTTTTTGTGTATGTATATTTAAATTTTTGTGTACTTTAAAAAATCATATCAAGTCTTTAATTCATGCTAGTCAATACTTAATTCTGTTTTGTAATTATTTTGAATCCTGGCCTAGCGCCGTTCAATGAGTTTCCGATAAAATAAATTGTTGCACTATTTATGGCTTTTTATTATCGTTTTGGATAAGTTTCGTAACAAGTTGTTATAAAAATTTTAAGGAAGCTGGAAAAGCCATTAAAAAATTGGTGCACAAATAAAAAATTGTAGTGCCTAAAGAGAAGTAAAATTTTATTTTTAAATACAATTGAAACACATATTAAGAAGAGATAATTAATAAGTGTCAAATTTAATCCCCAATTTTTTTTATGTTGACCCTTTATTCCAATATTTAGAACGAAAAGTTCAAAAATTGTTAAAAAGTGAAGACAGCATAAACACGTAAATATTATGAAATCAGATCTAAATAAGTTTGAACAAATTTAAAACGTACAGAACAGCTTTAGTATGGCTTCTGTTGTTTGCAGAATAAAAATTCGAGCTCAACAACTCTAATTAAAATTTTTATATAAAATTATAATTTAAACTAAAATTTTACATAAAACAAAAAGCTCACCTAGAAATATTAGAAATTACTTTGTGTTTTAGAATTTATAATGGGCTTTTATATTGTAATGGGTGCATGTGTAAGGGCGGTGCAATTAATCAAGACAGACAAATGAAGGGTTATGTATAGTTTTTTTTTGTATTATGTCTTTTGTCCGTACATTGTATGTTGTAGTTTAATTACCAGATGTGCAGCAGTTGAATAGGTTACGATAATAACTCTGTAATATTAAGTTAAGAAATATATGGCCACTTAAGACGAAACGTTTCGCTAGTTGTATTTCTATTTCTATTACAGATGCCTATTGTCAGGTTATTTAAGAGTAGAACGGGTGTCCAGAAGAAAATTTCAAGCCGCTATAATTTATGGCTACAGTCAGGCGGGTCTACAGCAAGACAACAAAAGATGCGGATATCAACTTCCTTTGTATTACCGTCCCGAGACGGTTTACAAAAACATTAAAACCGAAGTAATTAAAATTCGTATGGGTACAGATGTAACGTGTGTTAAGGGTGCGGGAAACACTATTTGACCAATCAAACGTTAAACTGTAGTGGGAAAGTTGGTTTAATGTGCTAAGAGGCACTCCTTCTACTTTGGGGTGGTCCTGAGAAATTGTATAAATACAATTGACCAGAAGATCAGGGAGATTCCATTCCTGTCTCCACGTACGTGAGCTACTCTAAGATTTTACACATCTTAATAGACTCCTGCGCCCGTAAAAAGCCCGATTAGGCTCCTAACTTCCTTTGTTTCGTTTTTATTTTAAGGAGATTCTACGCCAAGTCGGTTACGGGCACTCGCCTTCCGAATACCCGATATTAAGCTACGCTATTAATGAATATTCTTGTCTGGCTGAATAAAATGTCAACTTGTATTGTGCGTTCCTTTGACTTTTCTTTCCTACCCTTTATAAAAGACTGAGTTACAAATACACAACAAAAACAAACGAGGTGGCTTCGGAGGTTTTCACCAGTTACAGAAAATTGTGAATTTTCAACAACCCGCATCGTTACAATATGAATTTCAAACCTTCTTCTAATTAGACTTTAAGTTAATTTCGAAAAATAGAAATGCAGAACTTTCACAGTTTTAAAAAGAAAAGAAATGAAATATGCTAATCTATTAAAAAAAAAAAAAAAACAAAATTGGGCGGAACATAAACCTAACATAGTTATTGATGAATATAAAATTGAAGTAGTTGAAGTGCATGAACGAAGCGTACAAGAAACTGCAATAGAGAAATAGAAAAGGGGCAGCAATGGAGAACTACAAAATACTAAGAAGGGAAGAAAACAGAATACATAAACGGAATTTAAAAACAAAATAATTTTAGAAGTAATTTTACAAAGCTGTAAATCAAATGCGTAAAGACTACAAGCCTATGTGTAACACGTGCTATGACAAAGAGGGAAATCTTATTAGCGAGAAAAGCTTGTAGATGGAATGAGCACTTCGATGAACTCTTCAATGGACAGCCCACTAGTACAAACGAAGAAGACCCTATAATCTAGACGAGGGTGAAGGAAGCGATGAAGAAGACGAAGCTGAACACTAGACCCCTCCCACCCACAAAAAATGGAGGACACCATACAAAAACTGCACAACAATAAGTCTTCAGGGTCGAATGGAATCCAAGCAGAGTAACTAAAGTGCGGAGATTAGACTTTCTAGATGCAATACAAACACTATCTAATGACAGATATATGGAATACAGATACCCTGCCTGAAAGTGGAATTTGGGGCTAATCTGCCAGTTCCAGAAGAAGGGCGATCATATTAATTGCGTATAAAGTACTGTCTAACATTATCTACTCAAGGCTCCAACCTTATATTGAAAATACCATCAGAAACTATCAAAGTGGGTTCCGCAAAGGCAAATCGACTACCGACCAAATATATTGATTTTAAATCCGCATATGATAGCGTGATAAGAAAACAGCAGTACAAAGTAATGAGGCAACTTAAGATAGCACCTAAATTAATCAGGTTAGTAAGAATGACGATGACCAAATCAGAGGGCTCAGTCCAAATTCAAATGGAGTTGTCAGGTAAATTCAAAACAAAAAGAGGAGACAGGGAGACGCGCATGCCTCCTGTTTAATATAGCGCTAGAAAAGGTTGTTATGGATTCCCGTATCAACACCTAAAATAGAACATACACAAGATCAGTGCAACTACTCTCATAAGTCGACGATGTTGATTTGATAACAAGGAACATCAGAGAGAGGTAGAGGCGACAATGTTAATGGTATCTCCCAAGACTGAAATGAGACCTAGAATAGGACAGAACTTTAATATATGAGACCAGAACTTCGAGGTCACCAAAGACTTTGTGTACTTGGGATCCCTTGTTAACAACGACTCGAACACAAGCGAAGAAATAAATAGAAGAATCATGTTGGCTAATATGTGCTATTTTGGGCCTATTAAACAAATTAACTCTAAACTACTCATCGGAAAATTTAAAACCATATTCTACAAAAATCAGACCGATTCTTACGTTTGCCTCTAAGACGTGGCCCTTAACAAAATCTGATGAAGCCAGCATAGGAACATCCGAACGGAAGATATTGCGGAAGATTTCTGGAGCAGTTTAGAAAGCAGGATAATAGTGAAGAAGATATAACTTTGAGGTATATCAGTTATACCAGGCCATTGACGTCATAAAAGTAATTAAACTAGGAAGACACAAAGAAGTTACTAGGAAAGTCGGAGAGTCGAAAGAAAGTAAGACGCCCTATGCTTAGATGGAGAGACGCAGTGGAAAAAGAAAAAAGATCTTCATAAATTGGGCATAAAGGAACTGGATCGTAACAGCAGCGGACGGAGGTGCCTGGAAGACCATGCTTGAGGATGCCAAGGCCCATGTAGGGCTGTTGTAGCACCACCGATCATGATGATGATTATGATGCATGAATGATTCTCTCATAAAAACATTCTTTTTAAAAGCAATGCTGATATTCTAGGATTAGTTCTGAATTAATTTTGAAGAACAAATCATTTAGCATCGTTCGTTAATTTAAACTTCGAAGAATGTGAATTTTTTTTAAATCTTAGGGGAAATTTTATATATGCAAATAACAGAAAATCTCAACTTAGAAAATCAAATTTGAATAATATTTTAATAAAAATAAGTCTTAAAATTAAGGTTCTTCAATTTAATTATTCAATGAATAGCTAAATTATTAAGTTTTCTAATCAAAATATTCTTAATTAATTAACGTTTCAAATAAACAAGCAGTTTTTATATTTACTACAGTTTGAAAATTTCGAGTAAATATAAAAAACTAAATCTAAATAAAAACAAAGTAAGTAAACATTTTAAAACAGACAAGCCAGCAATCAAATTTAGAACATCAAACATTAAAGAGCAGAAAAAAATTCTGGTCAGAAATTCAAATAAACGGTAAAATACTGTTTGACTATACAATATTTTGTTTAATCGAAAATTAAATAATTCATTCTGCAGTCACAAAAATTGTAGATCACAGTAAACTACGTTACGAAGACAGTTGTGTTTGTGTAAAAAAGACTTTTTCTGGTATAAATGCGTCATGTTACCAAAAAACCACACTAAATTAATTAGTTTAAGGTATGTTTCCCAACAGAATCAGCGGTCTCAGCGGTCAAAATAGAGTTATCTTAACAAAGTATACTTCGTAACTTCTACATAACCTCCTTTTAGTGTCTGGTAAAATAAAAAGCTGTCTAAACAAATTGAATGCCACTGAAATTGAAACTTGTAAGACCCAACTATTAAGAATTATTTAAATTCATTAGAAAAGGAATTTATTGTCCATTGTGGTTTAGAATGGTGAATCACAAGAGCTTTTTTAAATATTTTAAATATTTAAATGTGTACTCTCAAAAATGGAAATTTCGGTACTTCATAACTTGTACTTGATACTATGATACTTCATATTTTGTTTGACATTTACATAAAAATTTAAAAAATATAATAAAAATTTGTTTCAAGATTGGAAAATGAATTGCAAGTAGCAAACACGAGAATAGAATAGCTAGAAACAGATAAAAGGAAGAAAAATTCAGTGGTCAAGGGGTTTCCAACTGATACGAATGATGATAAGTTACTGAGCGAGCAATTACAAGATTTCATCACAAGTAAGTCGGAAGTAAACATGAAAATATACAATGTGGATAAAACTCGAGAAAAATCCTTCGTCACGGAAATAGATAACATGACAGACAAGCTAAAGATATTAAAGAATAAGAGAAAGCTGAGGAACATTGAAGAGAACAAGATACAACTAGAATCGGATATGACAAAGAAAGAAAACACATAATACGGAAAACAGCAATGGAAAAATGAAGGTAAACAGACGATAGAAGATAAAAATAAATGATAAAAGGTGGAAGTGGAACAGTGGAAAGAACGGTTATATAAAGGAGAAGAGAAATGAAAAAGCAAAAAACAAATGAGAAACACTAAGCAGGAACATGGATAATGGATATGAATAAGGAGATAACAAATCAGAAAAGAAAAACAACAAGGAAGGATCAGAAGAAAGAGACAAGAAGGAGAAGCCAGGAAAGAGGTAGAGAAAAACACGAAATCATGAGAGTGGGTACATGGACAAAATAAAATTGAAACAACGATAGAAGATACACAAAGTGGATTTAGAAGGGGGAGAAGTACACAAGATTTAATATTCACGATAAGACAAGTCAGTGATAAACTAATACGAGTACGTAAAAACAGAGATCTCCACATCTGTTTTATGGACCGAATACGACGGGAAGACATATGGAAAATACTGGAGGTAGAAAAAGCTATGTACAAAGAGAATATAAACATCATAAGAACAACTAGTGAAGACTCGAGAGAATTTGGCACAAAGATAGGGGTCAAACAAGGTTGTGTCCTGAGCGCATTACTGTTTTCGGTGGTACTAGATGAAGCTGTAAAAGAGACAAGGAAAAAGATGAGACCACTAAAACTAGGATACTGGAAAATGAAACAAATTCAGCTAACTGAATTGATGTTCGCAGACCATATAGCCATATTAGCGGAAATAGAAGACGATCTACAACATAATATAGAAGTGATGGATAGAGAATCAACAAAGATGAAAAAGTATGATAATTTGAAGTGAAAATAAAACTCATAGTATAAGACTACAGGGAAAGAAATAGAACAAGCAAATAATTATAAATACTTAAGATCAATAATAGAGAACAACGGGAAGATAGACAAAAGAATAGGAAAAACAGGAAAAATATTTAATATGATGAAAATAACATTTTTGGGAAGAGAACAAAACGGGATAAAATAAGAAATAAAACACGCAGACGACAATTACAGAGAGAACCTATAAAGGATAAAATAGGGGAGGACAGTTAAGTTCGGACATTTGTGTCGTATGACAGACGATAGAATTGCAAAAAGGTGTTTGAAATGCGAGTTCCGGGAAAAATAAAAAGGGAAGGCCGACAAGAATATGGAACGATGGAATAAAGGAGGAAGTTGAGAAGAAGGGCATAGCATGGGAAAGAATCGGGCAACTTACCCAAGACAGAAAAAATGGAGAGAAAAGTATCAACTCAACTCCACCTCGTTTTACACCTAACCACAAAAAGGCAATAGGATTAAGTGTAAGTTAAGTTCAAGATTAATAAATGAAATTGAAAAATAGTTACAAATTCAAAAATAAGTATTTCTATAGCATTTTATTTTTAAATACAACAAATTTTTTAGTTGAGAACGGATGTAATCATATCCATTCAGTTGTTTTTATTTATTTTTTTCAAATCATCTGCTTTAACCTGACATAGCAGAAACAAAATATTGCTTTGCGCTATGTAGTTTGTAAACAGTAACATTTTTCGAACATAAACGAAACAGTCCATTTAGAATATAAAACAAGACCCACAAAGCGGTTCGTATGCTCCTACTGTTTAAACGCCCCCCTAAGGGAAAATAATAAACATGTATAATGAAAACAATTTTAAAGGGCAAAAAGGGTACACCCGAAAATGTTGTCAAATATTAATGCGTTCGTCGTGAAGTTTAAAATGGGTCAACGTTCGACAGAAATTTATCCTGCTACGGAAAGAGTTTTGATGAGTTTAAATTCTATTTTCTTCTTTTTACGTTTACAGACAAGCTTTCCTACATTAACTTTCATAATTGGCTCGTTTCTAGGGCACGCCAGAGAATTATAATACAGCTAATAATACTTTACGATTTATTAAACCCAGATGAGTTTTCACTGAGCTGTTTTTAACAAATATTAATGGGACTCATTTGAATATATTTTCACGTTTATAGTGCGTTGTACGTGAATAGATCTACTTGAATTTCAATTTCAACACTGAAAGGGTAACGAAGTAACTCTTGGGACATATTCTCTTCAACCATCAATTTGCATAAATAAATAAACGTGAAAAGGTGGATGTTATTTAGGAATTCCTCGGGGAGTTTACGTTTATTTCAGCTTTAATAAAAAAAATAATAATAATGGATATTAAGTGCAACGAGGAAATTTTGCTAGTTTTCAAAATGTAGCCAGTCAACATATTAGGCAAATATTCAAACCGAAATGGACCGAAGAAAAAATAAATCCGCCCAAGGATAATCATCAAATCCTAGTAGAGTTTTGAATACGTGTACAACGTATGCGATATGGATTTCCTTTAGATATTCTATAAAAAGAATTTCCTTTTAGCAATCTACAAAAGCATACCAAAATTCTAAGCTGACAGTTTTGTAATTGCACAAAAATAGCTTAAATTCGTATATTTTATTTCAAATTTCAAAATTGGAAAAGTAAAACTATTTTCAGCAATCCGGGAAAATCTCTTGCTGTTCACAAAAATTTGCATTTTAAAATTGGAAATTCAACAAATTCTTGCCTAAATTAATATTTGATAATAATTAGTGCTTATTAAGTTAAAATTACCTGACAAACGAAGCAATTTAGAAAATGAAAGTATAATTAATACTTTATGATTTTCAAGGGCAAATTTTTTATTGAAATTAAAATCTAATTTTCTAAATTAATGGACGACAAATTTAGTAATCTCAAGAATTCCTCTGTAAAACTGGAAACAACTTGTGGCCGAATAGAGCATCATTATTTATTTTTTTATACGTTGTTGTAGAATATATTCTGTGATCATCATTTTCAGCTAAGTTTAAGCACGAAACGGGGCGTGAAATTACTTTTCAAGCTATTTATGTTTCTTCTTTCACAGTTTTATTTTTCCAGTATTTCTGATTTAACTAGGTTGTTTACCATATAAGGTTACAAAAATAGCTATGTTGTATTACTTTTAATTTCTTTTGCAGTCATAATTATTTGTCTGGCTGTTTATTTTGCTAGATTTAGGCTTACGGGTGCCAAGGATCTCAATGTTTGTGAAG
Source organism: Melanotus villosus (assembly GCA_963082815.1). Lineage (NCBI taxonomy): Eukaryota > Metazoa > Arthropoda > Insecta > Coleoptera > Elateridae > Melanotus > Melanotus villosus. The sequence goes on along the minus strand of OY720424.1, from coordinate 20,884,541 downwards.
TTTGTAGAAATACACTCCGAAAATTATGCTTAAAACTAGGATAGTCAGTGGCATTCGAATTAGTATTTAAATCGTTTATCAATCCGGAAAGTATAGCTTAAAGAATTAAAATCATGAATTCAAGGATCGAGAGATTTAAGTTCGATTAAAAGCAAATTTTTACTAAAATTTAATTTTAATGTTTATTTTAGTATCGCATCTTAATTTTGGAAGAAAAAACACAGAATTGAATCGTAAGTGTAAAATTAAGGGTTTGAATGTTTGGGTCAAGATAGGCTTTTCAAATCTGATTTTGTGAATCGAATCTCGAACTCAAATTTGACCATTTGAATCATATAATAATTAAGACTGCATTTTTGATACCAAATCCATGTAACTTATATCTAGAATCAAAGTCATTATTTTGAATGTAAATCGCAATTGCGAATTTTTAAATCGAATTTCATATCTTTGAAGTCGTTTGAAATATGTATTACTTAATTTTATCCTGATGTTAAAACCTTAAAATCGAAGTGTTAGGTTCGAATTCAGGGATTCGAATTTTATTAATTTGAATTTGCAGTTTCTACAATTAAAAGCGAATCTTTATTAAAACAGAACTTCGATTTTTATTTTTAGCGTAGAATCTTAATTTTGGCTTAGGATATATACTTGTAGAATCGATCTTTAATAATTGTAAGCTTGGAGGTTGACTATCGTGGTTAAGACAGTAAAATTGGATCTTCGCATCTGACTTTTAGAAATCCAATTTCAAGCTTGATTTGATGATTAGAATCCTACGAGTACATTGTGATTCTTTAGATTTGAGATTCGAATTCCCCAAAGGACTTGAATTTTAATAAATTCATGAAATTGAGGTTTCAGTTCATTTCGAATCACAGTTTCAGTTTTGAATTTTAAAATTTAATATCATATCTTTGAAGTTACAGTTTGCATTTTAAGTTTTTTTTAGTTTATAACCTGATACTCAAATCAGTTCCAAATTTGATTAATCTAAATTATTGCGGGTTTTAGGATTAAAAGCAAATTAAGCAAATTTATTGTAAAACAGGGCGTATCTTGATTTTTATTTTAGTATCGCATCTTTATTCATACTTAGTAAATACCGAATAAAATTTGAATGTACTTTGTTTTTAGATATTCAAACTTATAAACAGAGCCACATATTCGATTTATTATTAATCTGAATTATTAAAGTTTTTAGGATTAAAAGCAAATTTTACTAAACTGGAGTTTGATGTCGCTTTTTGCATTTTATTTTAGTATCGAGTCTTAAATTTTACCCAGAAAATACACAATCGAATTCGAATTTGAATATCCAGGTTAAGTCAATAAAATTAGGGGTTTAACTCTTATTTTGAAGAATCGAATCTGAAGCCTAATTTGACGATTTGAATTCCATATCCTGGTTTTTAGAAATAAGTACTGAATTCTGAATAAGACTGAAAAGTTTATAACTAGATATTCGAACCCGTGAACCGGGACTTAAATTCGATTTCTGGGGTCAGAATTTTATTAGTCTAATTAATTAAAGCTTTTTGGATTAAAAGCAACCGGCAGTACGGCAGAGTGGGAGTGCGCGTAATACTGAAATAGACGAAGTTAAGCAAGCCAGAACTTGGATGGGTGATCGCTCTGCGGCTCGGTGTGTCCGGCCCCCTCGACACACACAAAGGTATAAGAGGGTAAAAGAAAAATAAAGAAAGAATTAAAAGCGACTTTTACTGAAATAGAGTTTGATTTCGCTTTTCGCTTTTTATTATATTAGTATCGAATTTTAGTTTGGGCCCAGAATCGAATCCTAACTATAAAATTCAGGATTTGAATGTCTGAGTTAAGCTAATAAAATTAGGCTTTTAACTCGTATTTTGACGAAACGAATCTCAAGCTTAATTCGACGATTTGAATTGCATATTCAAGTTTTTAGAATTAAGTTCCGAATTCCGAATTGAGCAATTTATGCAGTACAGGGTGTAAATTAATGTCATGCAGATATTTCAGGGGGTGATAGTACTCGGCAAAATAAGAAAAAAATGTTAATAAACACAGATCAAAAACACGCCATTTTCGATATACAGGGTTGCGAAGTTTCAAGTTTTTTTTTGTATTTTGCGTCTTTCTCCCGAATGTTTTGAGATAATTATTTGAAATTTAGTATAGCTACTATCTTTTCGAATCTCTACAATAAAATGTCAAAATCATCAGTTGCAGTATACAGGGTGTTACATTTCTTTGGGTTACCGGCCATTTTACCTTCCGGAACTTTTTTTGGAAGCACCCTGTATAAATTTTTATATCTTAATTAAATTCCCTGTTCTTTTCTCCAGCTTTTTGGTTTTTTTCATTATTCCCGTATCTGCCACCGTTTTCGAGTTATTTGAAAAAATAGCGATCAATACAAACCAAGTGTAGTCAAAATAATTTTTTTTTGTTTTTTTTTTTAGCACCCTGTATACTGCAACTGATGATTTTGACATTTTATTGTAGAGATTCTAAAAGATAGTAGCTATACTAAATTTCAAATAATTATCTCAAAACGCAAAATATAAAAAAAAAATTGAATCTTCGCCCCCCTCTATATCGAAAATGGCGCGTTTTTGATCATGTGTATATTAACATTTTTTTTCTTATTTTATTGAGTACTATCACTCCCTGAAATATCTGCATGGCATTAAATAACACCCTGTATAATAATATATGTAGCTGTTTTCAGGCCTTTTAGGCCCATAGCTTGGTTATCTTCTTCCATTCCTTTCTGTCCTTAGGTTTGCTTTTTCAGTTTCTTACTTTCTTCTCACTTAAATCTTGTAATACGGACTCGCTCCACCTTCTTCGCGGTCTGCCCCTTTTCTTCTTTAATCCTGGTTCCCTCCATGCAATTTTTTTCACTAATCGATCTTCTGGCATTCGTTCCAGATGCCCTAACCACTGCAATCGTCTTGGTTTGACCACATCGTCGATCTTGGGACTTTTATATATTCATTCTTCTTCCGTATAAATCCCCTTCTTTTTTCCTCCTAGTACTTTCCTCAGTATTTTCCTTTCCCATGCCCTTAGCCTCTCTTGTACTTTGTTGTTTAAGGTCCAAGTTTCGCACCCGTACTCCGTACAGTGCCGTAGGTCTTACTATGGTTTTATACAGTCTTAGTTTTGTGTTTATTGTTAGATGCTTGGTAGAAGGTGATTTATTGTCCCTACACTTCTGTTCGCTTTCAGTAGCCTCGGCTCAATTTCTTTTTCTTCGCGGCAGTTATTTGTCAGTAAGGCTCCCGGATATACAAATTCTTCTACCTCTTCAAACTTTAGCATTTTATTCCCAATCTTCCACTCTCTGGCTTCTTCTCTTTTGGTTCCTATTCTCATAATTTTCGTTTTCCCATAGTTTATCTCTAATCCCATTTTCTTTGCCTGTTTTGCTAATATTCTCGTTAATTCTTCTAGTTCCTTGATGCGTCTTGTTATTAATGCAATGTCATCTGCATGCCCAATCACTTGATGACTTTTAATGAGTATATGCCCTGTCCTGTTTAATTTGCTTTCCCGTATAATAGCTTCTAGTATTAAATTGAACAGTGGCTAGTGGGTCGCCCTGCCTTAGACAGTTTTTAATTCTTCAGTATTTTCTCCGCCCACCTTTATATTGCTTTTTGTGTTATTGAGTGTCATTTCAAGTAGTTTTACTAGTTTTACTGGTATTTTGAATTCCTTCATTATGCTCATCATCCTCCTTCTGCTAACAGAATCGTACGCCCTTTTAAAATCCACAAAGAGTATTACTAGAGGAATTTGGAATTCGTAACCGGTTGTTATAATATCTCCTTCAACAAAAAGATTTTATCTGTTGTCCCTCGGCCTTTCCTGAACCCTGCTTGGTACTCCCCAATTTATGGTTCTGCAATCTTCTCTACCCTCCTTTAAACTAGGCTTGCTAAAATCTTATATGTAACGTCCAGTAACGAAATTCCACGGTAATTGTTACAGTCGGTGGTACTCGTATCTCCCTTTTTTAGGATGGCACTATTGTCGCGTTTCACCAGTTAGTACGCATTCTTTCTTGTCTCCATATCTCTAATATAATCTGGTATATTTTGTCCCTAAAGCCCTCTCCCGCACACTTTATGTTTTCTGCAGGGATACCATTTATTCCTGGACCTTTACTATTTCTTAGACTGTCTATTATATCCTCTATCTCTTCTCTTCGCGGCTCTTCAGTTTCTTCTGTCTTTATTTGCCTCTCTTGTTCTTGTCTATCATCTTCTTCGCCCTCATCTTGTATTTCTCTTTCACCCTCGTTTAGCATCTCAAAGAAGTACTCCCTCCTCCATCTTTCCTCTATTTCTTCTTTGCCTCCTAATATATTTCCTTTCGTGTCTTTTATATACGTTGTTTAGTTGGCTCTTTTCTTTCCCTTCTTCACTTCTGTATAGAAATTTCTTATTTCTTTATTTTGGTACTAGCGTTCTATTTCTTGCACTCTTTGTTCCATGTACTCTCTTTTCTTTTTTCGGTTCAGTTTTTTGGTTTTTGATCTTTGCTCCCGGTATGCATTCTGGACATCCTGGTTTTGTGTCTATAGCACTTTGAGTCTTAGTTTATTTCTCTTCTCCACTTCCCGTTTGCATTCTTCATCCCACCATGTGAGCCTTTTTATTCTTCGCTTCAGTAGGCTTGCTTTTTCCGTTGCTTGCTTCACAACTTTCTCCACTTTTTGCCATTCTTCTTCAATATTTTGTACATTTAGTCCTTTATCCGCTTCGTATTTGACCTTGATTTCTTTTTCCTACTTTCGTTGAACATTCATGTCCTTTAGTGCCTGGTATTCGTACTGTTTCTTCCATTTCTGAATCCTGTTCTTCTTCAGTTCCCTATTCACCTTCATGTCTATCCTAACCAAAAAGTGATCCGTGTCTGCATCAGCTCCTCTACACGATTTAACATTTTTTATAGACTTCCAGTGCTTCTTGTCTATCATTACGTGGTCAAATTGGTTTCTGTAATTACCGTTGGGCGATATCCATGTCTCTTTGTATATTTTTTTAATGTTTGTACTCATAATGTCCATCTGATTCTCTTCTGCAAATCCTATTATTCTTATCCCATTATCGTTGCTTATTTCATGCCGACTTTCTCCTCCTGTTATGTGTTTATACATTATAGTTCCTTCCCCACCTTGGCATTAGCATCTCCGAAAACAATTCTTATGCACTTTTTGTTCATTTTACTAAATGCCCCTTCCAGATTTTTGTAAAAGACGTCTTTGTCATCTGGGGCTTTCTCCACTGTTGGTGCGTACATATTTAGGATAGCCATGTTGACCCCGTCTTTTATTTCGATATAACATAATCTATCCGATATTGGCTCGAACCTGACTACCTTGTCACTTAGTTCCTTGCTGACGAGAAATCCAACCCCGTATCTTCTCGTTTCGCCTCCGCCTGTAAACATTATGTGTTTATGCAGATCTACTGTAGCCGTTTCTTTTATGTGGATTTCTTGTATGGCAATTAGATCCATTTGGTACCTTTCCGCTTCTGTAGTCAGTATTTAACCGCCCCTTCTTCATATATGCCTCGCACATTCCACGTACATACCTATTTTAAGCTTCATTGATAATTCCTGTGTTTTTGCCTCTGTATATAATGTTTTCGCTTTTCCTTTCTGATACTTATACTCATGTCCCTTTGCTTTGCCTTGGTTGTCGTCAGATCTATCACTGTCGGTTTATTTAGTTTTTTGATGAAAATCCCCTTTCTATACTTCCCTCAATCAGCCTTTCCTTAGTTTCGTCCCAGACCCATTTATTCCCATTAATAATCAGCTTCATGTATCTTATTTTTGTCCTCCCCAGGTTTCTCTCCCTCTGGCTCTTTTAACAATTTTGTTCTGTATATCTTGTTCCTTCTTTGTAAAGTCTTGTTTAATGTTTACCACTTTATTTTGCAGCTCCCTTAATTTATGCTTATTCCTCATTATGTTAATTTTGTCCTCCATTCTCTCCATTTCTGCCAGGTATGTATCATTCCCAATTCTTGCTATTCTTTTGATGTTCGCCTTAACCTTTAGTTCTATTTCTATGAATTGCTCCACAGTCTGTTTCAGGTTGCTGCTCTCTGTTCTTCCAAATTTTATCCCTGAAACTACGATATTGCATTTTCTTTTCTCCCTTTCAAGTTGTTCCACTTGGATTTGCAGTTCTTTCATTCCAGTTTTCCTCCTTTCTCGTTGTAATGTGCGCTATCATTTCATACCTGCTGTTTCTTGATGTTTCCAGATCTTTTCACGCTATTCGCAGCTCCTTCACTCTACTAAAACTTCTAATTAGTCGGTAAGGATTTTTTCTCGATACAGGTCTCGAATTTTCGGGATTATTGCAGACGAAAATAAATCACTTATTTATCCTTTCACAATACCGTTGCCCTTTTTCCGTAATATCTAAATGACGAATCGAATGACACTTCCGAGTTCAAATTTCGAAATCGAATCTCATATTGTTGGAGTACTATACGAAATATGCATTTTTTAAGTTTCTAACCTAACATTCAATTCGGAATTGACTTTTTATTAATTAGATGTTTTAAAATTGAAAGCAAACTTTTACAGGGTTTTATTTCGATTTTTAAATCGAATCCTAAATGTAAAGCTTAGGGTTTAAATATAGGGGTTAAAACCGTAAGAGTCGAATCTGACTCTTTATAAATTGTCTTTTGAGCCTTCTTCTTCTTTCATCTTTTTCAGTGGTGTGAAGTAGCAGCACTTAGGCCCTAGGCCCATTATGCATCCGCTGCAAATTAAGGGATGCTTTCAAACAGCCCAATGGCCAAGATTTTGTCCATAGAGGCCATAGAGGCATAGAGGTCCCCGTGTATCATCGGGCTCTAGAAGACCGACACCTAAAAGCTGTTCAGGCCTAACTTTTGAAGGTCTGTGGATGAATTGCTTCACTTGTATCAGCCCAGGGCGCGAAACCCAATATGAGATGAACTGAGAGGGAGTTCAGTCTCTAATTGCTTACTGAGTGCTTACTTTAGGTAGGCTGAGGGCTGATTTATGGCCTAAACAGGGTTCCAAGGAGCCCTCATTGCTTGGAATGTTACTGTGACCGGGCACCCAGATAAGTCCAACCCAGTCGGTTGAGCCCAGGGCCCCTCTACTGCAAGATTGCAAAGACCTAAGTCTGGAAAACGGTAGGAAACTTGCTTAGTGCGAGAGACAATCTCTTTCTAGGTTGGTCGCGATAAATGCCAGTCTGTTTTCGATCCATCTGTGAACCATAGTAGATCAGAAGAACTGACGCAGTAATGAGCATTCATACCTTACAGGGATAGTTATCTCGTATTTGTGGTGAAGGAGTAGCAGGGAGACACCACTCGTATATCGCTGCGAGCACTAAACGGCGGGCCAGACTCTAGAAAATGAGACAGAATCTGAACGTGTTCTTTCAGCACAACCGATCATTCTTGCAAAGACCGCTGGTGAATAGCCTGTATGCCGATTTTTGTGCTTCCACCTCAATCACAATGTGAAGTGGCGTTATGTTGAGAAGGGTATCCAGGGCCTCCGAGAGCGTGAACTTCCTAGCCTCTGGAATTAGGTTAGAACCATCTGTGTATGTTTTCCTGCGGTTGCGGGGCACCACACCAGTGAACCATAGGTGATGACTTGTCTAATCACCCTAGCGTAGATCCACATCAGCACTTAAGGGGACAGGCCTTATGTGATGCCGATGGTCCGACGACGTGCCCAGAAGATGGCCGTGGCCCTCTCTATCTGTCTGGCTATATGATTGTTCCAGACAAGCTTAGTATCTAGGGTTAGACCAAGGTACTTGATTGTGCTTGAGAGTCTAAAAGCTGTACCAAATATTATGGGTTCCATGAAGACTTCCAATTTTCTTTAACTGTAGTCGCTCTCTAGTACTTATACAAAATTTTGCTTTTCACATGAAAAAAGCTTAATCTAGTTTTCGAATATGGCTTCGAAAATTGAAACGTAAGTTTGAATAATTATCTCGGTATAGAAATTCGAATTTGCATTTGAATCGTTTCTGTTTTGAGACTGAAGTACTCTAAGTGCTCAAATGTTTGATTTTGGACGATTTTTGAACGTTTCCAGTTTTGAAAATTAATTCGAATATTATGAAATTCTAACTCCATGGGTTATTTTATTTATAATTTTCGTGCAATTCTCTTTGATACTCAACTATTTTGGAAATTTGTGACGTCTGAGAATTGATACATTTCAAGGTTTTCCACTGAATTTAGAAAACATGACAATTAATATGAAAAATTTATATTAAAGGTTGTATTAAAGGCCTTTGACGTTTTGACAGATTTTGTAAAGTAAAATAATTCTTATTTAATGATTGTAAATCCGATTACTGCTTGTGAAATTGCGAAAACAATATTTTTATCATTATTCATTCTTAGATTTGACACGCAAACCCATTCACCACCGTTTAGTATAATTTGTAAAACTTGTACCTTTTAATTTTAGTCACGAAATGTAACTTACACACCTCATTTTCAGGATTAAAATAGCTTTCATTCAGAAATTTTCCACTTATTTATGATAAAGTTTCTTCTATTACTTTTTATAGAAAATAAGGTTACGTTTTAGATTTTAAGGAATCAAATTAAAAAGAAAAGAAACCTGAAAAGGCATTTGTTTTCGATATTTTCTGTTTTCAGCTTTGAACATAAGAAAAATTCTACTTGAATTGCCGATCTACTTTTCACTTTGTTTACAATCTTTAAGCAAACGCAATTACAGTTTAACGTAAAAATAGTAAAAATCGATCGTCTTATAATTTCTAAGCACTTTTCACAGTTTTAATGTAAACATAATTTAGTTTGCCTGTTCGACATATAGAATATCGTCAATTAAAACCAGCACCTCCTTTGGCTGGTTTTACTTAACCAACAGAAAGAAAAATAGGTTATGTAAATTATTTTTATGGGTTTATGGGTTAGGTTTATTTTTATTGCCTAATTTCCTTAAATTTCTTTTTATGTGATGCCCATAATTATTTTTAGAAAAACAAATATATTAGTTTACTGCTGTTTTGGTAATTTGTCGGTTTAAATTTAGAAGAGAATTTATAATTTCGCCTTCGAGCAAATCGAAGACAAAAGAATCTGAATTAATTCAAATATTAATTAATTTTTTAAAGTATGAGGCATTTTTTGAAAAATTAAAGGCTGAAAATAACAGCCACCCCATGTTTGGCTAATGATTTATTTATAAAATAAATTTTTCAGTTCAAGTATCAAACTTTCGTTTCATCAATGTAAAAATTTTGCACTTCCCTTTTAAAGATCTCTCGTTGATGAAATTTTATTAACAATTAATTTGCACTTTACCTCTGTGACGTCAAGAACGAGATTCAATCTTAAATATTAAAAAATCTGATGTTAAAAATAGTACTTAACGAGAGTGCATAAAAATTCCTGCATTAGTAATAAAACAATGCAAGTTTAAAAAGATTTGAAACGAGTACAGAGTACTAATGGAATAAAGCTTTGGAAACAAATAATAAAAGGGAATATTTAAACAGACACCTGCACAAAATGAATACCATAATTTGTAACTGTCTAGAACGAATTACACCATAAAGACATGACGATGATTATGGATTCGATTGTAATTTAAATTTGTATGATGTCCTACGTTTTATCATTTGCTATCGCGAGTTAAGCTAGATTAAAATTTAATTACGTTTCTTTGGCTTCGATTTGATTATTACGATATGGATAATAACTATTGAAGTATTAATTATCTTAATGAAATCAACTAGAGCTAACGTTAGTAAACAAATCAAAATTGATGAAGATGAGATTGGAAGTAAACGAAACAATAATAAAAATGATAAATTAGCAAATAAGAAAGTACGAAAATTATACACAAAGGGAATAAGCACACAAATAAAGAAATAAATGTAAATAAAAGCAATTTGTAGCGTCCTAAAATTTTATTTTTTGTAACCTTATTTGACCTTTGCATTTAATTAATAATTGTACGACCCAGATCACAAGGGACGTATTACTCAAACGTATTTATTTTTAATAGTATTGCCATTCGAACTTTGTGTATTTTTATTTAGTCAGCATTTAAATTTGCTTTTTCTGTGTTTATTTAATTATTGTTTGAGTTCAGTTCAGTTCAGTTAGTTAACTTTTAAGTAAAATGTTTGTTTATTAAACTTTAACATTTGTGTTTGTAAATACTAATGGTAAAGTTGAATATTTTTGAAACTATATTTGTTTTTTGTTAAAGCAAAATTTCGTTAAGCCAAATTACTAGAAGAAAATGAACGGCATTTTTTTAGAACGGAGATCTATAAAATGAATTTTTCGTTGTTACCAGCAAAATGTAACAACTCTCAATAAAAATAAATTGATGGGCAACTATGAAAAAACGATAAACTACTTCAAGTAAATCTTTAAAGTGCTTCAGAAATGCGAACAAAAATATAATAATGTTTTGAAACATATTCTCCTCATTCATAAATTTGCATAAATAAATAAATGTGAAAAGAACGAATCCTTAGGGATATTTATGTTAGCTTTCGTAAGAAAAGGCATTAAAAGCCCCAATAGGTAGCGTAAAATATTCTACTTTCAAAAAATTAAAAATAAAGCAAAATACATAAAAGATAAACCCTGACGAATCTTCGCTAGACTTTGTTATACTGTTTAATTACAAATTTATTATTAATTAAGTAATAAATCACTCCATGCTTTTGGATAAGTTGGAGTCATACAAAAGCTCTTCATAACGTACTTAAAAGACTATTAACAAAGTCTTATGCATTACTTACAAGGACTAAAATATTAAAAGATCAGTTTATTAAACAGAAAGGTCTTACATCGCGAGGTATTTCAGCGATGTACTTTCGATCCTTTATGGGCCCATAAAATAATGCATAAATTCATAAAATGACAACATATTGTTTTTGCAAAATAACTAAAACTCAAACGATTTACTAATAAAAATTTTCTAAAGTTTGTTTTGGAAGCGATGTGCCGCCATAGAATATTTTTGTAATCTGATTAAATAGATCTTATCACTTTTAATACGGTCTGTAAAAACTGGAACATATCGACGTTGAATACTTTAATAAATAAAAATAAAAATTTGGTACAAAAGATACCAGTAAACGGTCAAATTGCTTACTTTTGAAAAATTGAAAAATTTACTTTCAACGTTGAATTCTACCGTGTTTTTGATTCGCTTCGGCAGAAGTTATCGATGAGTTGACAACTTGAAAGTTTACCTATTATGTTGCACTTCAGTCAATTCTGTCGAATGGCGTGTTTGTTGGTTTACTTCTTCGTACGTAAACAAGATTTTTATTATGCGAAAGAAGACTATTCATGGAACTCTGCATTTACCACTGTATGCTCTTGGAAACAACATTTTAAGAATCTAGGTGTGATACCTTACCCGGCAATTTGTATTTGTAATGTTGTTTTATATAGTAAAGATCGTCCTTTCTGAAATGTCAAATAATTATGCTAAAACACCGTTCCAATTAATTAAAGGTTAATGTAAGATCATTAATAAGTGACACCCAGCTATATGAATTAGAATATAAACTACAAAAAATAAAATCGGATGTTGTTGGACTATCGGACACAAGACGTAAATGAGAACAAGCCATAACACTGGGAATCCGGACTTTGTTTTACTATAAAGCGCCAAACAATGATAGCCCATGGAGTCGGTTCCATAGCTAACAGAGGAATAGAATCCAACATTATTAGTCTAGAATATAAACCAGACAGTCAGTAGTCAGTATAATAATAAGAACATCCTCTAAATGTAAACTGAAAACAATACAGCTTCTTCACTTATCATTCAAAACTGAATAAAAAACAGTTTTGATGAAAGGAATGCTAGAGGTACAATGCTGCTAGATTTTATAACGTTTCACCAACTCTATGCAATGAAATAATTTTTACAAAGAAGAAACAAAGAAAGCAGCCCACCTACAAGCATAAAATAGCGACAAAATTAAAAGCTATTGAGAAATAATGAAAAAACAAAGATTTAAATGAAATAAATAACACACTAACATCAATATTGAAAGACGCTGCACAAGAAGTCGCGAAAAGACTAATAAAAAGAGAGAAAATTAGTCAGGTTACTAGAACTAAAATAGAATACAAAAGAAAGCTTTTTAGAGAGGGAAATTTAGAACGGTTGTGAAAGAAACAAGAAGAATGATAAGGAAGGACATAGAATATTACACAACCGAAATAGAAAAACTAATAGAAAATTTAAGAAGAATAGAAAATCTTCGAAAAGGTAAACAGCGGCAAATAATATTCTTAAATGATGAAAACGGGCAACAAGTAAGAGATTTAAACAATATTGTAGAGATTTACGAAATAAAAATGTCCAATACAGCAGAAAGTGCACCAAACAAGACACAAAAAACCGTTAATGTAGGACCAGAAGAAATCCCTGGCATAGACGAAGAAGATATTAAGCAGGAATTACAAGCTATGAAAAACCACAAAGCGCCAGGTGAAGATAACGTATTCATAGAAATGATTTAAAAAGTAGGCAGAGAAATATTAAAAAAAACTTTGTGATATGTTTAATTTATGTCTTACGAAAGAAAAGCTGGCAGAATGCTATTGTTGTGATGCTGTACAAAAAAGGAGATAAAACTAACTGAGATAATTAGAGACCTAATTCAAACTATTCACACAGATTTTAAGAAACTGCTTAACTAATAAAATGAGTGATTATCAGCCAATAAGAAGCTCATTGGCGCTATAATAAGAGCGCCGGGCTCCTTGCTAGAAGTCTTGAGTTCGAATCTCACGCAGTGGTAAGGATTTTTACAAAGAATTCCCCACTGTGCGAGGTCAGTACTTGAGCGAGTGAAGCCATTTAATCGTTCGGTTACAATTAAAGATTCTGTCTGCGGAGTGGTCGAATTCAGATAGTAACAAGATACATACACTATACACTTAATACATGGTCACAAACTCTGCAAAAAACAACGGGAAACAACAACTGCAGGGAACACATTTCCCTAGTATAATGGGGATATAACAAAGTTCATGACGTCAAATCGTTTAAAACACCTGTTGACAATGAGGGTACTACTAGAAAAGACAGTAACATAAAACATTGACTTATCTCTAGTTTTTGTGGATTTCCAAAAAGCATTCGATTCGGACAATTGAAGATTTCTTAATAACGACAGACTAGACTGTAGATATAGGCAACTTATAAAATACAGCTTCTACAATACAGTTGCATGACATGACACAGCCAATCAAAATACAAAGAGGAATACGACAGGGTGACATTCTGTCACCCAAGCTATTCGTATTTGCCTTAGACGATGTTTTTAAAATCTTACGATGGACAGATAAAGGCATTATAATAAACGGCATGACATTAAGCCACCTTAGATATACCGATACATGGTAAAAATTCCAAAGAATCCAGAAGAGTTACAGACAATGTTAGCAGAACTACCTAGAGAGTCAGCTAAAATTGACCTAAACATAAACTTACATAAAACCAAAATAATGTGCAAGGAAAACCCACACATCACAGTTAAAAATGAGAACATTGAAAATGTCCATAGTTATGTTTATTTTGGACATGTGATAACACTAGGTCGCAAGAACTAGACAACAGAAATAAATAGGAGAAAATTAGCATGGGCCTTGTTTGGTAGATTGAGCCGACTTCTGAAATTTCACAGCATGCCGAATCAACTTAGAAATTATTTGAATAGTATGTTGTGCCTGTTTTAACATAAATATAATGCCCAAACATGAACCCTGATAAAACAGTCAATGAAAAACCTACAGACAACTCAAAGAACCATGGCGAGGTAAATGCTGAGATTATCCTTAAAAAACCACAAAAGAAAATATATGGATTCGTAGTGTAACCAAGCTTAGAGAAGTTGCCGAAGCAATAGCCGAACTAAAATAAAATGATGCTGGTCAGGTTACCAGATACATAATAGATGAAAGACGATCTAATAAGATATTAAAATGGCGTGGACGACATATGATATAAAACTATCGGTTGGGTTTAACTGAATGAAAAAGACAACGAACAGAAAGTAGTGGCGAATAATGAGGGAGACCTATGTCCAGAAATGGATCGATAACGGCTAAATAATGAATGATGACTGAACGTATAAATGTTAGATAATGTTGCAATCTAATTACTGATGAAATATGCGAAATGGATTGCAGAGTTTACTGTCAGAACTCGGTGAATATGGTATAGAAATCAAAATGATTTTGAAATGCCATTTCATAGGACAGTACTAGACCGACATCACAGGTTACAAGTAAAGCTTATCGAAGCAGTATGAGTGGTTGCCTACTCTGAATGAGTAAAGGGTTGGAATATCAAATGGACACCCTTAATCCGTGCGAATATTTCGAGGCCTATCCTATCAGGAATGGGCAACATAGGCGTCGACGTCGTAGGCCCCTATGTCCCTATAAGGCAAATAGCAAATTGTTGTAATTAAAACGGCGATTTTTTTTGCATAATTTTTTTAATCAAAATGCTTCCAAAAGTATAATTTATTATATTTTATCTGGTGCAGGATATTTTAGTTCTAATTATAGTTTAATTGTATGCTGCTGACCAATATATTTACCTAATTATACATTTATTGTTGTGTTTTGCTTCATTTTTTAAATGAAAATATTTTTTTAAAAGTAAAACTTTACAATTTATAGCTGTTATAGCAACAGGCTTAGTTCCTTGCTATGCAGTTTTATATTTGATAAAAATTATCGGCGTATTTTTTGTCGTTAGAAAATAAACGTAAAAGTAAAAACCATCAGTGTGCAAAAAAAAAATAAATAAAATTGTAAAATAAATAAAGCAAAGAGAAGATGGGCATTAAGCATAAAATCAACCAGAAAACCATAAAAAGGTACATATACTATTTAATTAGTAAAATAAATGAAATGGCCAAATCAAATAATCAAATAGATTTAATCCACTTTGTAGGAATGAGAATAAACGGCCACCTAATGCTGCCCATCTTCTTGTCAGTTTCTGTAGGGTTAAAAGACACGAGTGCGTGAGAGATCACAATTTGTTAGTTCTATATTCTACACGTAGTTCCACTCGTTTGATTAGGATGGCAAAACGTAATACCCATCGTATTAAGAGAACACCACGCAATCACGTGGAATTAAGCCGTCTTACTTCGTATACAGCCTGTTTAGGGCACTGCGTAATTTGCACGATTTTTTTTGATTTTTAGGAAACCGTTGGAAATGAAAAAACTTAAAAATAATTGTTGGTTATTCGAAACTTAAAAATTTTATCCGATTTTTTAATAACTAAGCAATATTTGACATTTTATTTAAATGTCGGTTCAGGATAAACAAAAATTTTAATTCAGAACAAATTCGACGAAGTCTCACGAAATAAACCATTTAAATTATTTAGGCCCTTTCAGGACAAACTAACAGTCCAGGTAAATTTCACTTTTTAAACCACACAAATTAATAGTATATTATGCCGGATTTACACCAAACGGACTTAGCGAACAGAACACGAACTCGGTCCGTTTGTGACAGTTCGCGAACAGTTTTATATTATTGCGAACAATTTATAGACAAATAACGAACTAAAACGTGTTTAGGGACTGTTTTCGCGGACACACGAAAGTACCGTCTCTTGTCGGAAAGATCAAAAAGTTTCCATGTATAAATCTGGTCCTCTGTCCAGGTGCGTACAGAGATCACCAAAATTTGTGGACTCCCAAAGATCCAATATATAAAGACAGGATTGAAAGAGTTGGGAAGCTACCTCGTCTGCATTTGGCTGTAAACTGAATTAAAATTGAACAAAACTCGGACTAAGTTGTCTCCATTTTGTTTAACTTTTGCCCGCTAGGTGTGAACTACTGTCCAAATTTTGTTCGTTCATAAACATGTCTCAGTTTTGTTTTAATTTTGTAACAAACGGACTGTTTCTGTTTTGTTTTCGGTTGTCCGTTTGGTGTAAATCCGGCATTACATACCGAGGTGGAAAGTAGTTCATTACTGTCGAGAGATAATTATAGTTAACCGAGACGCGAAACGTCGAGGTTTACTATATTTCGAGACAGTAATGAAACTTTTCACCAAGGTTTGTATACTATTTTATTTTCAACCATACATATAAATTAATATGAATCATTTATAATAATAATTAATATATTGAACAAACAAGCTGTCATTTAATGACAGTGGGCGTGGTCGGGTGGAAAGTAATCAGCTCATCACTTTCCACCCGGGTAGAAAGTAACAGTTAGTAATAACGTCATTACATGTATAGTTGAAAATAAAATATTTTACAGTGTTTGAAATAACACAAATTCTAAAAAGAGGCTGATTCAGAAGAAATTTAGCGAAGCCTCATGAGTCGAAATTAAAAATTAAATTTGTTGCCCTCCTTCAAATTTAAGCAAGACCAACCAAATTTTGAAAATTTCAGAAAATTGGGCAATTCATCCTGATTTATGACTTTACGGTTAGGCAAAATCATTCAAAATTCGATAGTTTGAGTAAACCAGACAATTTTTATTTTTTATGACTATGTTTAGGCCAGATCAGTCGAATTTCGATAGTTCGAGAAAATCAGGCAATTCGTATTAATTTATGACAATTTCCAGGGAGGGAAACGGTTCTCTTCGTCTCTTCCTGAAATTTGGGTAAAATCAAATAGATTGCGATAGTTTGAGTAGACCAAACAATTCATACTGATTTAGAACTTAAGCTTAGGTAAAATCACCCAAATTTCAATAATTTATACTAATCCATGGCAATTTTCAGTGAGGGGAAACTTTTCTCTCCTTGAACCTTAGGTAAAATCAACCAATTTACATGGTTTACGCAAACCATTTGTGCTAATTTAAAACAAAATCGACCAAATTTTGCTAATTAGGCAAACCAAACTAATTTATGACGACTTCCAGGCTTTTTCTCCCTGAAATTTAGGTAAAATCAACAACAACTTGGCAGTTTGAGCAAAACGGTAATTCATACAAATTTATCATGATTTCCAGAGATGGAAAAGTTTCCTTCCTTGAAATCCAGGTAAAACCAACCAAATTTCGATAGTTTGAATAAACTAAGTAATTTATGACGATTTTCAGAAAGTGAAAAGATTCCTTTCTTGAAATTCAAATAAAATCAAACAAATTTCGACAGTCTGAGTAAACCAATCAATTTATACTAATTTATAATGATTTATAGAAAGAGAGAAGTTTCCCTTTTTGAAGTTCAGGTAAAATTAACTAAATTTTGGTAATTTGAGTCAAGTAGATCAGACTATTCATACTAATTTATGAAGATTTTCAGAGAGGGGAATGTTTGTTCCTGAAATTTAAGAAAATCGGCAAAACTTCTATAGTTTGAGTAAACCAGGAAATTTATAGTAATTTAAATACTACTTCTAGAAATTCTAAATGTTTGGTGTTTCGGACACTTTAGATTCAAACGCGCTTTTAAGTAAGTTTAGAAAAATTAAAAAAAAATGCTTCTAATTTATGCAGTGTTCTGAACAGGCTGTATATACTATGTAGTCGCCTTCTTAGAAGACACCCTCGAAAATTAATGTTTTATTTATAATACAACTCTGAGAATAAATCTCAACATCACGAGACGTTTCCACTTTTTTTCGGTGTAATTCTGTAAAGATAGGATTAAACATTAAAAATTCAGAAAAGCAAAAGGGGTTTTAAAAGGATCTACTATGAAGTGGGACTTACAAATCCGTTTAAAACCTAAAGCACGTTGTTTTGTGCGAGCTTAAAACCACATTACGGTTTACAAGCAGGATCGTAATTGTTTTACGAACTACCTAATAAGGAATGCAAAAGCGAGACGTTTATTTCGATTTTGAAGAGAGAAAATAAACACTTTCTTGCAGCTGTCAACTCCTGAAATATTAACGTATAAAACTTTAACGAAAGAAATTTCATCGGGAATACCGAAATTGTGGCGAAAGCGTCGACGTCGTGAAAAAAGATAAAGAGAACAGCCAACTAATATGGTGAAATCTAAAAGGATCTCACCTTGCTATAAAATAAACATTCGCGTAGTGGTTCCGAGCTTGAGAAAAGAGTGTCATTTACTTTAAGTGTGTGTTTCAAAGCGTTTCATGAATTTTAATGGGGGCACTTCGGCTTTTTCTATTTGTACCGACATTAAGGAATATTGCCGCGAATGAGCTTTTTCATATTAGAAAACTTCATAAATATCTTCCCTCTAGCTAATCCTCGTAATCTAGAAGACAAGGGTTGAAGGGCATTGCCTAACCAACCCTTCAAGTTTCTATTATTACGAGAACAATTCCTTGTTTCCGGTTGTTACTAGTAATTTCAATATGTGATAATTCAAGGTCTATTTTGAGGTCAAGGCAACTAAAATCAAAAAGAATTGGATCGATTCGTAACGTTCTAGAATATATAGTTAATAGGTACATAAAATCGCCCCTTGGTAAGTTTTACGTTAGTTTACGTAAGGTATTTTTAATTCGGAATTTTCATAATATTAGCCCGCAATTAAATTCATTAATTACTTGTTTGCGCAACGTACAAAGTGGGAAGCAATTACCAGCCCTCTACTAAAATAGAACACCTTATCTAATTATTGTAAAGCACCAACGTGAAGGAAAATGGAAGATGAAAGTTTCCTGCTTTGTTGCATTACACGCTTTTTAGATTGAATTTAATGTAACAAGACCACTCACTGAACACTCACATGGTATGTATTTTCAAAATTCCCAACCCACATTTACACCACGAAAAATAAAATTGCATGGTTTCTAAAATAGCACACATTAAGAGATATTTCCATTAAAAAAATTTAGGTTAGCTGACACTTAAGAAAATTCAAGATTTATGTTTAAAGCTGAAAATGCCAGGTTTTGAAATAATAAATTACAGAAACAAAAGAAGGTCAGGACTAAAACACTTTAAGATTTATAGTTTTTCCCTAAATCCAATTCGTTCTATGCTTATTGTAAAAACAGCGCGTGTGATTGAGTGCTTCTGTTGTGGGAGCAATGAAACAGAAAAACCGAATTAAAATAGCACTGCCACAAAAATATTACGAATTCAGTCGAATAAATAATAAGTGCCGAAAAGGGATGATGCTGGAAAATATCGACGAAAACATTGTATTTTTACGGCGTTTGTTTACAAACAATTTTTTTTGAAGATTTCCTGAATTTGTTTGCTAATGTTACAGATATACGAAACGGTCAAAATAAAAAACGCGTTTAAAGTAGAACAGAGAGCTTACACATATATATGTTTATATCTTCTCTGAATTATTTGAAGATCGAAAATGTAGTAGCAATTATTTCCAAACTAAAATTTCCTGAAAAAATTATTAGCAAATACTAGAAAATAAATAAATAAACATTCGTTTACAAGTACCAGAAAAATTACTTAAATGTAATTTGTAGAATAAGCGTTTAATGAGATCTGTCTAAAGCGGTCTAAAGTAATAAATAAACGGTGGAAGAGAAACGATCACTCTGAAATAGAATTACTCGGTTTCAGTTATTTGTAATGTCTGTAATTATACTGCAATAAATTAATGCCTTCCTGCAATTAATGTAATTACTAATAATTTGTATAATGGCCGTAAAATATAGAAAAAAAGAAGAAAATTCTCGGCGATAACTCTCTACCATTTTGCAGGGTTTTTAATCCGTACTTTACGAAATTGGAGATTTCGGCCTTTTCAATTATTTTTGTTTTCACAAAGTATTTAAAAGAAATTTTAATTTTTTTAAATTCGTATACAACCTGGAATTCGTTGTTTCATTAAATGAATTTCAGCACAAAAAAATTAATCCTAAAGGAAATCCTTAAAATAATAGTTTTATTTACAGGACTAATAGGCTTCCAAGGCACAATATTTTTTTCAAGGACAGGATAGGTACTTCTCTATGATCTTGATAGAGACAGGTGTACTTCAGGGTTAACGATCCTGCCCAAGCGAGTTCTTGGTCTTCCCTTCATCTCCTGTAACCGGAGGAGACAATGTTAATACTCCATTCTTATCGACCACTCTTCCCTCTACCAAACCGCACTGGCCAGCATGGTAGAGTATGGCCAAAAACCCCGAAAAAATGATAAAACAAATCCATCAAATACTCCTAGTTACCGGCAGCTTAGTTATTCCAGACTACGGTAGCGGTCAATTAGATCAAGAGCATGGGGTGCTAAGAATAGACCAGGCTATCATAAACAAACGCGACCACGGCAACGAAAAGGAAAACAGAAATTTCTAGTAGCCACTAGTAACACAAGGACTATGTTATCGGACGAGAAAGTCATCGAAATGGAGGAAGAGTTAAGTAACAAACTGTGATGTAATAGGCATCTGCGAAGTCATACCAAAAGGGGAACATCAATTAACCCTCCAATCAAGCCATTGTAAAGGTGAAGCCTCTGAAGGTGGTGTCGGCGTCATTGTCAACAAAAAACATTTTAAAAACATTCTGAAAATCCAAAGCATCAGCACAAGGGCAATTTACCTTATTCTAAGAATCAGTAAGAGATACCCTGTTAATACATTGCAAACCTATTTTCCAACTAGTACCTACTCAGACGAGGAGGTAGAATCTGTATACGATGACATTCAGACAGCATTACAGCAAGCGCCATCAATACTCAATCTTTTAATAAGCAATTTCAACGCTAAGCGTGGTTAAGAGTACAAGACGACTCTGAAACAACACTGCACCCTAATGGGTTCGTACAAAGGAATCCAGAAGGCATTATGCTTCTTCAATTCTTGCTTGAAAAGAACAAAAAACCACAAAGAAAGTGGATTTGGCCAAGTCCTGATGGTCATACGAAATTGACTATATAATTTCGGATAAGACAAATATAGTTCAAGATGTAGCTGTGCTTAACAAACTATCTATTGGTAGCGATCATAGAACGGTAAGGGCTAAGATAATAATTGACATAAAAACGAAAGATACAAGTTAATGTCCCAAACCAACTCAAGAAAGTGGACAGGTATTAGAGATCAAGAAGGGTATATAGGGAATCTCGAAAAATTGAAGGAGGGTGAAATAACATAAATAATATACTGAAGGAAGCTCAAAAAAAGTATAGTGTTGGAAACAAGAATAAGAAAGACAAATTAAAACAAATGAAACAAGCGGGAAGAAAGCAACATACACCACATACACACGCCTTAAGAACGATAAACAAAGACATTTCAAGAACTATACATGAAGACATACGCGATTATAATACACAAGAAATAACAAAAGTAACAGAAGAAAGTCTTGTAAAGGAAAATAAATCTAGGAATAAGAAACATATGTAAACTAGCAAACAATCGCGGATACATAACAAGTAAGTAATAGAAATGAAATAATAAACATAGTTGGAGATTTTCACAAGACACTAGACGACAAAGGGATCACAGAATTCAAGACATACCTCATGTCCAGAATCAAGTGCCGCAAGACAGCCCTGAAATAACATTAAACGAAATAGAGAAAGCATTGTCCTTGAAATGAAAAACAATAGAGCACCAGGCGAAGATGGTATAGTGATTGAGGTCATCAAAACTCGGGGGCGAGGAATTATCGATGATTTTCAATACATGCCTTCTCAAGGGGATGACTCCCGATCAGTGGAACAGTGCGGTTATTGTACTCATGCACATATACCATATCTATAAGCTTTTTATGAAAATCATAACAACACGTTTAACTGCAAAATTAGATCCTTACCAGCTAAAAGAACAGGCGAGTTGGATATGGGACAAACGACCACCTCCAGGTGATAAAGACACTCATTAAGAAATCAATCGAGTACATTAAGCCTTTCATTTTAATTTTCGTTTACTTTGAGAAGGCGTTGGACACTGACAATCAGGAAGCTATGTTGAGTGAGCTGGCTGAGTGTAGAGTTGATCATTGATACAGCTTGTGTCAGACTCCATCAAAATACGGAAAAATTTTCCCTAGGGCGCGGTGTGCACCAAGGTGATACAAGTTTCCGGAAATTATTTACAACGCCTTTAGAATCTGCCTTCAAAAAACTTGAATGGGATCAGATGGAATTAAACATAAATGGGGAACATTTGAATCATTTGCTATTCGCAGATGATGTCGTCCTTGTAGCGTACTGCGTACACGATGCCCAAGCGATACTAAGTGACCTTCATGCCACATGCCAATAAAAACTTCTGAGAGCCAATTTATCCATAGCGAACGAACAACTGGAATAAGTTCCTTCATACAAATACCTAGATCATCAGATCCGAATAAGTAGAGAAAATCAGATATGCGAAATGAACAGAGAATAACTGTTTTGGCTCGAGCAGTGTTTGGAAAATTGAAGCATATCTTTAAATCCGACATATCGATTTGTCTGAAGCTCAAGCTCTTCGACCAATGTGTTCTCCCCCTGATGACTTACGGAGTTGAGACTCCCACTTTGACAAAAAACACCATACATAGAATAAAAGTGACATAAAGATCCATAGAACGAAACGCGCATAAACTAAGCGTCGGATCTACTTGCGTGCAACCGAACTCAAGATAGGGAACCTGCACTGCACAACACAAACGAGAAGTTCGGTTTCCAGGAAATATTTCCTAAAGTAATTTGTATAATTAATTGAGCATACTTCCCTCTAAGCTTTCACAAAAAATTAAAAAATTCTCACTTACAATACCACGAATGTTCCTTGTGCTTGCATATGAATACCACGAGTGTATTCGCAATCACAAGGAACATGAGTGATTTTACAGCAAAAATAATCTACAATTCTTTGACCACGAATGGTATTTAAGGAGTATTCAACGAAACAAAAATCATTTCCGTCGAATCATGTTTCATGAATTAGTCATGAATTAGTTAAGATAACAATTGACATAAAAAGGAAAGATACTCAAGAAAGTAGACAGGTATTAGAGATCAAGAAGGGTATATAGGGAATATCGAAAAATTGAAGGAGGATGAAATAACATAATATAATATAATATAGGTTAAAGAATCCGTGTAGCGGATGCGGTGGAAAGGATAACAATTCTGAAGTGGTACTTGGCCGGCCACATTGAACGAATAAGAGATGGAAGATGGACAAGAAAAATCATTGAGTTGAAACCCAGACCCAGACAACAGGTGTACCGTAATAGAGTCGCCTTCCCACAAGATGGATCGATGACATTAAGCGCATTTGTGGAAATTGGATCCAAGTGGCCCAAGATAGCAAGAGATGGATGACATTACCAGAAGCCTATGTCCAGTAGTGGACTCACATGGTTGTTTGATGATGATGATCATGATTTTTTCTTAAAACAAGGCACACGAAATTTGTCCAAGTTATTTAGCAATTTAAATATTTTAATAATTTTGGGAATTCCGTGATTTACCCGCAGTTCCCCGAATATTTCCGTGGAGTTCCGCATAAATCAAGAGAATTCGGAGTGATATTCTAAAATTACAGAATTTTCACAAATTAGGTAGTTTTTACATTGTTTAATTAAAATTTATTTAAAACAAATAATAGTAAAAAGATATAAAAACAGAAAGAAACCAAGACTCTGCAAAAATCTTTTGGATTAACCAAATAAACAAGACTGAAAATAAAATAAACAGCGTAAGCTAAGGGTATTTTTATACTGATAACATTATAAACTCCCACGTAAAAGCTATTACATGTCAACCACACTCCAATCACTGAATGAATAACAATAAAAGTAGTGGTTATTCTAGTGTTAAGTTTATGTCAGCACTTAGTACGATTGAATCGGCGTTATATGCTGGCTTTTGTGAATACAAACGCGTTAAATTTCGTTGTAATTCCCAAATGCTGCCTTTAAATTATATTAAAATTCAAATGAAAGGACTCGAGCATGGCAAATTGAAATACCTAACTTAATATTATAATAAAGCTACCTAACATGGTAATTAACATTAATATATATAAATTTCTTGTCTTCGTTTTATTTTAAGTAAAATTTTCGTGATGGGGGTGCGCTTTAGGTGTTACCAAGTTCTTCAAAGTGTAATTACATTCGCGGTAAAGTAATTAATAAATAATCGTTTTAGGCATTAAGTTTTAAGTTCACAGTACTCTAATAACGTTTCATTAAGTATTCCGTTTTCTGCATTAAGATGCTATCTAATAATAAACAAACATGCGGTAACGTTTATTAAAAATTAATTATAAAAGCTATGATTAATATCCTGTCCGTTTTACAGGCCGGTGTCGTTATTCAAACCTATGTATGAGGTTTTCAAGAAAAAAATTAGTTCACGTTTTTAATTAATAGGCAAGAAATCTCTTGCTGTTATCTTTTGTTGTTGGAACAATACTGGAATTTATAATGCGATTTTACAGTATGAATTTTGGTTTTATTACATAAAGGGGTGATTAAAAATTAATGTCTGTGTCAAAAGCTCGAATGAGAGTTTGCGTCATGTAGGATACGCCCACATGTCTCTTTCATGCTTTTGAAAATCCACCCTGACATAGAGTGAAATTGAGGTTTTAGTTTGAAGTTTAGGGTTCAGACTTAGTTATTACACTTGAATAAATGGAAATAGTAGCTTTGGTATACTACAATTGCGATGTTTGTGGATAAGAGTTGGTCATGATTTTACGATTGCAGTTTTAATTTATTATTCGATTATTTTTGGATTTATTAAAAAAATATACACAGTTTAACTATGAAACAAGTTTGAAATATCATAACCTGAACTAGAAAGCTAAATGCAGAAAGTAGCAAGCTCACTTTACACACAATAAAAAACTCAATAAATCTGCATGGCTAAGCTTTATCCAAAAGATTACGGAGCGTAACTTATATCCTGAAAATAATGCGTTTGTCGTTTTTCAGGTGATTCGTAAGGGTAAGAAGTTAAAACAACCGAAATGGCGGTGATGGAGGAGGGCACATAACCAAGGGTTCGGTTCCGGAATGACCTCTTTAGGATTGACGGTGCCACTAACCATTGTAACACTATTGGGACTCATTCTAAATGGATACATCGTGATAGTCGTCATTCTTACTAGACAGGTATTTCGTTTCCCATATTGTTTTTTTAGTTTTTATTATTAAATTACATTCCCTCTGAATATGGAATAATATTCCCGCTAATAATTTCTGGAATTGCATATTATGTTGTGTGGAGCTGGAATTATTTCAACTCCGCCTCGCATCCTATCTAATAATATGTTCAGTTCTACATTGCGGCTGAAATTGATTTGAATGTGATTCTGTAAACGGTAGAATGCATAGTTGTGGGTATTTCTGAAATTCTGATTTGATTTCGTAATGTAAAATATAAAAATTTCAGTGGATGCCTTCCACATTGAAATGGTAATCGATATTCACTGAGCAACCGAAAATAAAAATTTAAATATAGTTTACATTATGTTTACGCAATGAAATAAGAGTTTACATAAGCCTTTTTTTTGTAAAGCTTACATAATGAAAACACTTTCGTTAATATCATTATCTGTTTGAAAATAGAAAAAAGAGAACTACATTTTTGAATAACGAAAGCCCAATGATTAGGATTTTAAATTTAAACTTAAATACTACTAAAAAGTCGAAAAATTCTATAAAGTGCTTTTACTGTTTGTTTCTAACGGTTTTTATTATTATCTCAATGTTCCTTTCTTCATTTGGAGTTTCAAATTGCTGATTTTGTTATTTTGAAAATTTTATTTTTACGTGCAAGTTTTCACGTTAGAAAATAAGGGGTTGAATTTTTAGAATAATTAATAAAGAATTTGAAATGTTATTCTTATCAGTTTAATGTTCGATATTATTTTTTAGTTCTAATAAATTCTTCAAGTTTCGAGTTATAACATTTCTTATTTGACAAAACTGCAAATAGGTTGCAGTTAATGGTTTTGTGATTTAAAATTTTTTGATACTTTACAAAAATGGGATGTAATTTTCCAATGTCTGCCCAAAACATTTAAAAGGGATTTTCGTAAGGCAATAAATATAATAATTTTTCATTTGTTGAATTCAGCAAGAACTGCGAAAATATTTAAATTTGCAACAAATTTTTAAGGTTAACAAACAAATTCCCAAGCACTTACTTAAAAAAGAGAAAACACCAAATATTCTCTGTAAAACCTTTTGAATATACTGGTTGTTTCACATAAAACGCTCCTTGTTATCCATGATTCTACTCCTATAAAACCTATATACAGGATCAATCTTAAATGGCGAATAATACACACACCGCGTGATTCTGCATAAGAAACAAAGCAATAAAGTCTTATACAAATTTAATGCTAACTTTTCAGACGAGGAGTTATTGCCAGCTTTAAGTCGTATTCTGGCTTGCTTGTGGTGTGATATTTTTATGAAATAATGATTTTTGGCTGTAGTTCAATCAACAAAAGAAATAACTAATCTGTAATTGTACTCATCATACCCTTGGTTTACTTGAAATTTCTGCACTGCGTGTGCTTTTCATAGATGTTGCAATGATGTACAACAATACAAACAGAAGTTTACTTTCTTTATTTCTGTCACTGTTTGCTGATCAAAACGTCGTGTTTGATTGTTCTCGTGTTCATTATCCTTGTGTTTAGTGTGTTATCTTCAGCTTATTTGTGCGTTATAGCTTTTCGTTATTTGTTCTGATTCAGATTTTGCATTTTGATCACTATTAATTTTGTTCGTTAAATTTTACAAATTGTCGTTATGCAGTACAGTTTTGTGGAATATCCAGATATGCATCTGTGGTAACTGCTTCTAATTTGTATTTCGATTCGAACATTACCCAAACAGAGGACATCCAATTGCTAATGTTATGCGATGACTGGATCAATGGATGCGAGAAACTGGAAAAACTGTGCACACTCCAGTAGCTGATAGAGGCCGCCCTCGCCGAGTATTGTTGCTACAAGTTGAAGAAGATATCTTAAATGTAGTTGAAAATGAACCAGAACAAAGCATGGGGTCCATTGCCAGAATATTTGATGTTAGCCAAAGAACAGTCCATCGAGTGTTATAGGAAAATGGTTTGCACCAGTATCACTACCAAAGGATCCAGGGATTATTACCACAGGACTACCACCAAAGAGTAAGGTTCTGCATGTGGTTATTTCGTGAACAAGAAAGGGACCCTGGTTTCATTGGACATATCTTATGGACTAATGAAGTCCTAATTCTAAGCTACTAAGATCCCCTTTTTCTCTACACCTAGTTTCCTCTTTATACGATTTTAATCCTTATTTACATACAAAAATTTTACATTTTGAGAACAAACGTCTTAAACTTAATATTTTGGAAATCTTGGAAATTCGGAAGCATTCTAAGAATAGTTATGACAATTGCTTGAATGAGTTGAATTATGATACTAGCAATTTCAATGTGTTGGATATCATTTTACACTAGTTTGTAATTCTGCTTTTGGAAAAACTTTTTGGACATTTTTTTTTGAATTTGGCGCCTTAGTGGTGATTTTTAGTTTTTAACAATTTTTCCTCTTTCTTTTTGTTGGCACTGTGAAGGCGCCATTCATTTAATCTCAGCGTGTATCACCTGTTGCTCTAAGATTTAATTATCTAATTATGTAGTTTACATTTATATTTAATATTTATTATCATAATTGTGCTTTTTCTTTCCTAGTAAGTATTAATTTAAGTCCAACTTTTTTGGTTTTGGTTTTCATCTCTTTTACTAGTTTGACCTGGTTTTGCTTACAGCTTGTGGTATGTTTCCAAAAAAATTTTTCCATTGAAATTTGAAATTTGTTCGTTTTGAGGGTTCCAAGATGTTTGGACCATTAACCCAATAGCGGTATCAGGGATCTCTAATCTTGGCCTTCTTGTTTTTTATAGGAGTCCAAGACCTACGAGGCTAGATGTCTAACCCCGTTACTTTTCAATTTTTGTTGCTTGTTGGGTAAGATTGAGATAGACCTAAGCTCTGTTTAAGTTTTAGTAACTGTAGATTATTTTAGCATTTGATAATGCCTCTGTGAGGCGAAACCTGGTTATGCAACTTTATTCTTAATATATCAAGTGGGAGAGACATTTTGTTTTCCTCATCTTTATTCGCCAAATAACTTTATGTAGGAAATACCCTCCATCAACAACAACAAACTTATTCTTCCCAACCAATTTATGGTTCTGAATGGGGGTAAAAGCACTATATAATGAAGACTTTGTTCCCTTCTGCAGCCCTTCTTCTGAGAATATTGACGTAGGGTAGAGTGCGAATTCGTATGTGCTGTACGTCTTCCTCCGACTGCTTAGCAAGACACAATCTCTGAAACATCGCCAGCGGATCAACATCATTAACTTTTATGTTTCCTGCTTTTATGCTGCTGAAAACTGTTGCTAGGGTTACTAACTACCTTGTCTCTTCTCTTGAATTTCACACTCTGAAAATCTTTATCAACTATTCTTCTTACCCCGGTCATTTCCACTACTTGGGATATATGGCAGTTCATGTCTGCTCCTCCAATGATTCCACCGCTCAGTAACATTATCACATCAGTTTTAGGGAAGGAATGGCGTTGTGAAAGCCAATCGCGTATAGTTTCAGAGTCAGAGTCATCCTTGTCTCTGTCAATGCGAGACGTTCTCATATCCACGTGCTGCTATGAACTTTCAAAATGTACATTGCAGTATATCTCAATTTCATCGCATATATTATGCATGTTTACCATTCCCAAAGTCCATCTCGTTAAAACACTATCTGAATAGATCTGCCATGCGTCAGCCCTCCAGTGGTCTTCATTGGGTCTGTTCGATGACCATGTCTGACCAATTCTCAGACCAGTGTTTGTTGGAGCGCCGCATAGTAAAATATTCTTTGGTGGTGAACTTGTCATATTCAGTTGGGTCCGTTATTTCTTCCAGTTTCAACATATCCTGTAGGTAGAGATGCCCACACTTCGCATACAAAAACTGGCCAGCTGCATGAAAGAACGAGGGCATTGTTGAAGAGTTTCAAAATGACGCTTCTGGCTGCCTATTCGCTCTGTCTCCATGAACTGCTTTACGAGTGTAGTCTTACGAAAATATTGAACCCATAACTTTGCAGTGGGTCAATTACTTTTGAGCGAACACAGGTCTTCTCGGAACTTTTTAGTGACATCTTGTAAATAGGTATTATTGGCATGGGCTGACAGTAGTGTAGGTCGATCACAATATTGCTTATCACGTCTTCTACTGCAGCACGTTCATCTTGTGTAAGATCCATCGTATCTCACATCAACGAAGCGAAAACTCGATTTAGTAATGTATGTGCTCGAACAGGTCGTGCGTACGCATGGCCAGACATTTTATCCACACTATTCTCAGCATATATTGCAGTTAAAAGTTGCTTTACCACCAGCCAGGATCGTGCCTATTGACCCCAAAAAAGACATTAGAAGGTGAAAACCTCCTAGTCTTACAGTAACGTTGTCAGGGTGGCCATTTGCGAGAATATCCCTAGCTTTCAAATATAATGGCTGGTCGAATGTAACAAAGCACATCTTTTGATTTTATTTTGTACATTTATCTGCCGCAATCACAAGAGAAGTGTAGACTGTATCATATTGACCTCGACGAGCGTTAATAAATGCAAGGCACCTTCGAACGTTCATACTGTTGATTAGCTGTCAGCTGCTCTATGAAGCCGTTCCATCCAGGGACACTCGGATTGTTTGACCATTTACCGTATAGCCAAATTATGTCTGTGGTCGACGGGATTATTCCATTAGAGATGCAAATCTTCAATCATGATAGTTTGTTAGCCTCCCTTATCTGTTCTTTGAAGCATCTGCAGTTGAATGTTTCTTGCTTGTTTGACTATTTCAGCTGATGAACATTTCTTCAAACGTTGGATATTATCGTCAGGAAGCAGTGCATTATGCGGAGTTGGGAAAAATTATAATATATCGGACGCCGTAGCGCGTTTGTTATTGGGCTTAGAAAAAAGTTGTAATAATGAAATTTGTTGGAAATTTTGTCTTTTTTAAGATGAAAAAGGAAAGAAAGCGCTAGACCGAACCACATCTGAGATATTTTGAAAAAACCAAGAAAAGTCCTAAAATTTCGCGGTTTTTTGGCCACAGAAAGTTGTCCCAAAATGCTGGCCCTAATATAGGAATACAAGTTCTTCTACCGGACCTTTTGCAAGGTAACGGACTTTTTATGTACCTAGCGACTGGGCTATTTCACATACGCCCTTTTTTGAAGTTTCCCCATAGTTGTTCTAGGTTTGTTTCACCATTTTGCTGATGTATTTTTGGCATTTATTTGTAGGCTTGTGTTCTTTTATTTTTTAGCATTCTATTATCTTCCTCTTCTTTTCATTTTATTGGCAAGGCCTAGCGTCTACTTCTAATTCCAGTGTTAATAAATAAACTTCACTTTTGTTTTCAAGCTAGTCTTACTTTCGCATTTTTCAAACATTATTTAATCACTTCTTGGAGAATTAAGTAGTCGATTGAAGAACTTCAAGCATTGTTTAAATTAGATTTTCTGAAAATTCTTTGAAATTTTAAGGAAATAATTCCCTGCAAATTTTAAAATTCAACTATTGATGTCCAAATTTATTGAAGTTTTGTCAATTTTTAGTTGCTACAACTTAAATAATACGTTTCGGATGCTTCACATAACTATACATTTTCTTCCTGTGTAAAGCTTAATCATGGCTTTGAATTACTTGTTTGTTTAGAATGAATTACCGTATACGAGGGTTGTTCTCTTTCCGCTGAGCCTAGTAAATTAATACGCAATTTATTGATAAAAAACATTTATTTATAATTTTTCAAAGTATTCTCCTCCACAGTCCAATGCATTTTTGCATCCGTGAAAACCAAAAAATAAAAAACTCAATCGTTCGAGCAGCCGAACATTATCCAACGCGAATAGTACATTACATCCGAGGTAGGAAATGTTTCATTACAGCCGAGGGCTTATGTATGACCGAGAGGCGAAACCTCGTGGTCAGACATAGCGCGAGGCTGTGATGAAACTCCCACCGAGGTATGTATACTATTTTATTCACAATTATTAATCATTCAAATTTAAATTAATTTTATTAATATTTTTTGACCGCTCCATTATAATTTATTTTAGCCCACTTTATCATATAGATCTATGACAGTGTCGCTAGGCAACCGAACATAAACATTTCCCGCCCGTGGGTGGGAAGTGTTTTCTGTCACTTTCCACCTAAGAGATTGTCATTACAGTTAGGAATGACGTATTTCCCATCCTCTAAAAGGTTAGGAATCGACATATTACTATAATGATTGTGAATAAAAAAGCTTACGTACCTTCAAATGTTTGTGTAAAATGGTATTAATTGCTTTCACACCAATCTTTAGAGTTGCTTGAATACTCTTTACAGTAACATGCCGGTCCTCTTCAATCATATTCCGAACAAGACCAATGTTCTTTTTGGTAACGGCTGTTTTTGGCTTAGGAGTTCGACCACGTTGAAATTCATTGTACCACCGCTTTATGGTAGCTAAAGAACACGACTTGTCACCAAATACTACATTAATTTTCTCAAAACGGCTTAAGCCACGTTTTAAATTGTAAAAAATCACAGCTCGATGATGTTCTCTGTTTAATTCTATGATTTATTGTGAAAAGGATTAATTTAAGCTTATGTATTTTAAAATATTCAAGTATATTTGTCAGCCGTCACTATAATTAAACTTGTAAAGAACTAGCTTCCACTGTCAAACAAAATTTGCTGCAAATTTTAATGGCCCTAATAGGCAGGCTCAGCGGAAAGAGAACAGCCTATGTGTAACGAAGATTTTACTACTTAAAAGAAATTCCTGAAATAAACGCTTAGGATGTTTTTTCTTCCGAAACTTTAGAAAGCTTTTTTAAATGAATCATTTTTAATGCTTTTAAGTTTGGTTAATTTAACTGCTTGCAATACAAAATGTAGGTATATACTAAAAGAAATAAAGCAGATCAAAATTATCTTTGCTAAAGAAAAAAGGTTTTGGAATTTTTCTTAACCAAATAAGCAGTATTCAAAAAAAGTTTAGAAAGCAAAAAATTGAATTTAGAATCTTCAAGAAACATCAAACACAGAGGTTGTTGTTTTGTGATTTTAATAATTAATATTTGGTTTAAGGGTCTTTTTAGTTTTAGTATTTCAGCTCAAGTCTGTCGAGTTTAAATCTAAAATGTTTAAATAAAACCACTTGAAACTTCAAAATGCTGGCTTATGTTTTCAACATTTTTAATAAGCTCTTCATTGGTAATTTTCTAATTTTTATACGTGTTAAATATCACTTAAAATATATATATATCAATTTCTCCTGATGTAAATTTTTATTTAATTACATATATTTAAGTTAATTACTTTTAATTTCACTTTCGTTAAATTTTGATACGCTAGCATTACTGTGTCGAGTAAATTGAGTTCATGTTCTTGATATTAATGTTAATTACATAAACTTGAAATGTATTATCTTAAAACGTGTGCGTGTACGAAGAGCGCCCGCCTTTAAAGTTACGTACCCCATGAATACGTAAAGAAGTTGTATTTAAATGACGGTCGATTTCAAAAGCGTCCAAATAGCGTGCGGCGTGTGCCACGTAGATGAGAATATTAAATGTAGGTATCGTAAACACAAATTGAACAATTTACTTTGCATTCAACTCACGTAATGTTCGAACGGAACGGCTAATATAACATAATAGCAACTCCCATCTCGACGTTCGCTTTAACTTCACATAGGTAGGGAATGAACTCGGGAACTAATTTTTGTTTTGATTCCGGTTAAACGTTAAAAGCCACTATGTACATTTATTTTCATTAAGTGCCCTTCGGGAGCGTAAGAAAAGTACTATCGAGCCGGTGAGAATTTTATACTTGCATTTAATATACGCTTGGAAATGTGACCAATATTGGAACAAACCAAAAAGAAAAATTAAAACAGCAAGTAAATCTCCGATTTAATTTTTTCTCATTAGGTGATTTAAGGTTAGGGTCGTTAGTCTTCATTAAACATAAAAGGCTAAATTAATTTAATTAGCTTCCCAAGAGCAAAAACCAAAAGAAACCTACTAATACGCAAACTTCCCAATCCTAATAATGAAGTTAAGTTAACTCGATTAAGAACGTAACTTCAGGATGGAAAAATAACGATCCAAAACGCTCGCATTTTTGGTTTATTTATGACTTCCTATAAAACGTTAGTGCCAATTTTATTTATTTGATTGCCATACAATTTATGGGTTAATCGTGCAGGATGGAAAGTGGCTTGTTATTTACACCTAAATACATATATTTGAACATTTTATGTTATATGTACAAAATTTGATTCATTATCGTTGTTATTTAGTCATTGATATACACTGAGAGATAAAGATTCTTTTATAAGTCAAATGAGACTACAAACTAAGAAAAACCTCCATGTTTGGTGTAGAACTGGACTAGTTCTGTTTTTCTAAAAATATTTGTGGATTCGGTACTTCGTAAACATGAAGATTGGGTTTTATCGTTTTTTTTTTTAACTTTTTTGAACTCGATTATTTTTCAAAAAAGTGATAAAAAATTGTTTAAGTACATTACTGAACAATAAAAAAATCAACAAACCAAAATCCTGATAAAAAAATATGAGTTACAACAAAAACTGAACTCAAAGCCTACCAAATGATCTTCAAATCAATTATATAAGAAATTAAAGGTTTTATCATTAATTTAATGTAATTTTTCTTCTAATTTCAGGCAGCAACCGCAAATAATCTTCTGTTGCTACACCTGGGAGCACTGAATACCCTTTTGGGGGTGCTTTTCTTGGCGTTTTCGGCGCCTGGTTTATCAAAGAGTGGTTGGCTATCTTTAGGAGCCCCATGTGCGTTGCACGGGTTTTTGTTCACCCTCCTCCACCCGCTGGTACTGTGGACAATTTGTGGACTTAATTGTGACCGTTATTATGCCATTGCCTCCCCTCTGCATTATGGACACCTTGTTAGTCCAAGAAAGGTAAAATTACGAAACAGTTTTTTTTACTTATGTCAAACCTCGACAGCTCAACGCAAATTGTCTGCAATCGCTAGGATTTGAACCTCTGTGAGTCGGTCGCGAAGCAGATGTTCAGTCTATTGTGTGACTAAGGTCCCTCGAGGTTTTTGTATAGAGATTTTAATTAAAATATCGCTAAAGTAGCCAAAGATAAGTAGAAAGCAAGCGAAGGAGACAGAGAGAAACCAAAAGGGTATAAATTCATTACTGTCCACATCTAAGTGAAGAGCTTTAATTTTAAAACGGTTTGTAAATTTGTGATGGCATAAAAGCCCAGAATATCAGAGTTCCACATCTGATTCAAAATATATTGAATTTTACCGCTACACCCTCTAAATATTTATACGAAGGATGCACTTTAAAGTTAACAGCATTCTTATAATTAACGCGTCAGTATAACAAAGTCTCGTGAGAATTCTTTACTCGTATTATTTTATTATATAAAATAATTAATTAAATGCGGAACAAATTTACATTTATTTTAATTACTTGAGTTGTTTAATTTTTGTCATTTAAGTATTCGCCTTGTTTTAAAAGAACATATAAAACTGAATCTCATTACTCATTTTGTTTAATATGATGAAAGGATTTATCTTGCTTTAATGAAATATGTGAAAAAGCGAGCTTCATTCGTTATTGTTGTAATAATACAATTCAATTTTATATTTCTTTAAATAGACAGATACACTGTCGTTCTGATTGAATTCTTATCTATGGTAATAATCAGCAAATCGTAAATCTGAAAAGCTTTCAAAACTAAATAGCTTTTTCAATTTATTTAATTTCCTTTTTCACACTGGCGTTAAAGAGTTAATGTAAATTTAACGTTTTTCATGTAGTAAAATGTATTGAAAACGAAGTAAAATGTAACTCGTTTCCGTATTAGTTTTAAATATCCACAACCACACTTTATTAAATATTCATTGATTGTTATTACCCATGAAAACCATTGACAACCAATTATTGAGTAAACATTTTCGGTGTGAAATCACAAATCCATTTGGAATTACATGAGCATCGAACTGTATAATTTATTTAGATTATTTCTGTAAGAACGAATTACGATAAGTATAACAATCAGATTTATAGAAAATTAATTCATATTTCAGGAGCCTTTGAATTGGAAAATATTTTAAGTTAGAATCTGTTCCTAATGTCTATTCAAATCTAAAGCGAATTTACCCAATACCCGAAATAGATACAGCAATTATTAACACTAGAATCGATATCAATCAAATTCTATATCCGACGTTTTCGTATGGTACACAATAATCGCATTAGGTTACGCTTACTAACTATTAATATCTAATCCATCATTGTAAGGAGTTTAACTTTGTAGCAAGATATGTTAGGAACTTGCAAATATCCCGAAATTGGTATTGATAATTATTGTTTCACTCTCACCACGAACCGAATAATTCATTAGCATCCAATATAGGGAAGCGTTTGGAAATTTGAGCTCAGAAACATGTTACCATTACATTGATCAATGAATTTAACAAGGTTAGATACTTAAATCTAGTGTGAAAGGAAGTCATAAGATAAACTGTTGGGCCAAATTAGTAGTTAGTTAGAAATCTAACATTGCAATGTGAAAATGACCATGTTTTTTTTCGTATTTTTTCAATAGTGAGAAACCAGAGAAACTGAAGACTGAACGGTAATAAGACTTTAGAGAAGCTTAAGCTTAAGCTAAACTTTACGTCAGGGTAAATTAAATTATTGAAGACAAAATTTCAAATTTCTTTACTAAGCAGCAGAAGTTAGGTAATTAATTTTAAACTTTTTATTTAGGTCCTGGTCGGGTTAGGAGCAGGTTGGGCCGTATCCTTAGCCCTTTGTTTTCCACCATTTTTCGCCGTAGCCCCATACACATACAGTCCCGGACTAGGAGCATGTGCCCCTGATTTTTCACTGGGACCAGGAGCTTTATGGTATTCAGCGATCTACACTGCATTTACGCTCCTTCTGCCAGCAACGCTCATTATATGTTGCAATCTCAAAGTAAGCCCCTGAACTCATTAAAAAGGTGAAACCTCTAATTATGATCTTTTCCAGATATTAATGATAGCACGTTACCATAGACATCGTATAGCATCAGCCATCTACGAAGTAACTTTGTCGGCACAAGTGACAATAACCCACCAACGAAATCCATTTTTCGTCCCAACAGTGACGGCTCCATCGGCAGGCGGGCCGAAGTTCAGGGGAAAAAGTGCAATTTCCACAGTCCTCCAGCTTGTAGGTTCCTTTCTAGTCCTTTATCTCCCTTATTATAGCGTAATATTATGGGAGGCGGCGGCGGGTACGCTTCAACAATCTACAAAACACCCGACCATAAAAATCGACCCCCATTTATTCATGTGCGCTTGGATACTTCTCACTTGTTCGCCGCCGATTAACGGCTTCTTCTACGGCTTGAAAAACAAAACCCTTCGCAAAACATTCCAAAATTACTGGAGGAAGAAGTTAACAAAAAGTGAAGTTAACCAAGAGATTCAAGCGAGGACTCCATCAACATGCGGATCGAGGAGGCCTTCCCTTACACCTTTAGGGTTCTTTACCAAACCCATGCTCACGAGACGCCTTTCAGAGGCGTTACTGGATGTTCATAAAGCAGTAGGGAGTCCGCAACGGCCACAGATAAAACGTATGGCTTCCGAATTGTCTTGGCGACCGAATTCGACCCCAGGACTGAATTTATCCCCAACCGAGGAAGAATACAAAAATAATTTACCTAAAATACCTCACACTGCCAGCTGCAACACGCTCCAAGTACCTAGAAGCGATATAGACGAAGTTGCCACGATTGACGACGACATCTTAATGAGGGTCACCAAGAGACATTCGGAAGAAAAGTTAAACAGGCCGAGTTTAAGTTCGGCGAATTTATTCTTACAAAGGGTTTTTGGAATAGAATCGTCAGAGCATTCCAGTAAAAAGGCGGCTGCAATACAAACGGTTCTGGACGCTACACCCAAGAAATCGCCTAGAATTATGATAACAAGGGCGTTTTCGGAAGAGAGCGACAAAACCATTTCGGTACCAACGTCTCCATCCAGAGAAATAATTAGTAAGAAGTTATCGTCGTCTACGACGTTATTAGAAAGAAAATGGAGACAGCTTAGGTACAGGGATGAAGATAGCGATACTGAAAGCCAGCAGACAGCCACAACGAAACCCTTACTTTCATCAATAGATAGAGATAGAGATAGCTCAGCTAGTAATAGAAGTAGCGAATCGTCGGATACTTCAGAAATCTCCACTGGGAGAATATATATGGCACTACATTCAAATCACGTTGACACCCCAGCTGAAGAAGGCGAATGTGAAGGTGAAGGAGAAAGCGATTGTATAGCAACAGAAGATCAACTACTGCTTTCTTGGCCCGATCATAAAGAGTACGAAAATGAAGATACGCCAACCCGTAAGAACAAATCTAGTCTTTTAAAACAATCCTTACTTAACGTGCAATCAGAAGAAATAGTGCTATAACTAGTATTTTAATTTTTATATAAATTTTAGGCAATTTTAAGTTATTAATGTGATGTCCTTGATGTGATATTACCTAAAAGGATAGGTTAAGTAATCTCTAGTCGTAAACAAATAATAGAACTACATAAGCCAATTCGTAGATCGACAGAGAATTCTGGAATTTGGGATTGGTATTTTAATACAAGTTTCAGCAGAAGTTTAGCTTAAGATGGCTTAAACGGCAACTTAAGTTAGTGTGACTGTATTTAAGCTAAGCTTCAGCTTAAACTTCTATTGAGGTGGGAAAAACGGAAACATTTCAAAATATTACTGGAATTTGATATTAGAAATAGAAGATACTTCAACAAAGGAAGCAACAAGTGGAACTATTCAGGGTAATTCTAGTTAATGATAAAAGTTGGTTTTAGAGTAAAACCGAATGGTTGGGTAGTTGAGTTAAACTTTGGCAAAAATTTTCGGTTCATTTCATATCTTTCGGCAAACATTTGCTGGATGTTATTTTATAAAGCTTTAATTCTTGAATCATAATTAGACCAATAAATAATTCGACCAAAACTACGTACTTTTCCCTAATATTTGTTGGTTCAAAAGCAAAATTAATTGTTAAATAATTATTTAATGGCTGTGATAGTAAAGCGGGTGTTAGCGATAATTACAACGGGACTACTAAAGGTAATAGTAATAAGAAACAACGTGGTTTACAATTGACTTGAAGGTATGGAATATGTGCCTTTTAAAGGTAAGTATTTTGGAATAGAACAATAAAAAATAGGCAAGGCAATTTTGACTGGTATCGAAATAGTAGATCAATGACCAATTTTGAAGGATACAAAACGACTGACCAAAAGGATTTCCTGTTCTTGGCCGTGGTTATTTCCAAAATAATTAAATTATTTAATTTCCTACCAAATAATTAATTAAAAAGAACTGATGTTCACCACGAAAACATATGTTAACTAAGGTATTTAAATAAGCCTTCGAGAGAAACTTTTATATAGTTTTTTAAGAAAAATCTTTAAGAAGCAAAGCTTACTTTGAAAAAATTACTGTACTCACTACAATACATCAGTAAAACTTAAAACTGGTTTTAATATCGGTATTTCAGTATACGAGTAAGGCTACATTACGGTTTAAATGTGACAAGCTGTAGTCTAAGGGCCAATTGCACCGGCCTAAGTTAATTTTACCTAGAATTAAAGAAAATGAAAATCCATAAATTAAACTTACTAAAGACATTTTGAAGAAGGAGTGCGTCATTATATAAAAACTACCACTCTATTATGCCTTATAAGATTTAATTTTATTCATTTTTGCATTAATTATGAGAACTGCGTAATTATTTTTTCTTAATCCTAGGTTAAATTAACTTCGGTCGATGAAACTGACCCTAAGTGGATTTAAGCTTAGCTTAGGATGACTTAAGTGTAGCGAGAAATTCTTGGGTTAAACCTTTCCTGAAATACCGGCCCTTAGGATCAATACATGGAGCTTAGCTTAAGTCGGCTTAAACTACGGTTTAAGTGAATTGGTGCTATACTTAAGTCACTTTAGGGTAAGTCTTAACTTAATTCTGTACTGACATACCTGCTTGTAAGCTAAGTTTCTACTTAAATTGGTAAGTTAGATCATACTTCTTTCTTCTTTTCAATACAACATTAAAATACACTTGCATTTCGTTAGTTATTCTCAAGAAAGTTATTTCGTAACGCAACAAGTTACCGATTAATTCCAATTCGAAGATTCCTGAGTAATTTAAAGAAAAATGGTCCACTCCAGTAAAACATGTTGGGACCAAAAGAGAGGGATCTAAATTCACTAGTTTTGTATTTATCCTCAAGCAAAACTTAATCTAAGTAAAGCAAAACTTACTGTAAGTCTAACACTATATAACTGACACCTGCAACAGCCACAGGTTTCAAAGGATGTAACTAAATTTACGTAATATTATTTGACATAACTTATCGGAAACAACCTACAAAGTTTCAAACTCCACCCTTGTATTTTGTTCCGCAAAACTTTTAGTGGAATTAATAGTTCAAAAGTCAATATAGTGTTAATTTTCTGAAGACGAAACCTCTTCAAGTAACTGATAAAGAACTTGGCGACTTTTCCAGAAACTTTGACGTAATTTCAGTACTTTAAATGAATCCACAAGGACACGAAGGCGACCTTTTCGCCAGAAATTAGAGAGAAGCGCTCTGTCGATCTATCGAAAATTTTATTTCATCCAGTTTGCTTAAGAAAAATGGTCAAATCTTTGTATAACAAGAGATTTATTGCAGGAAGCAATCACAAAGTAGGTAATAAATAAAAGTTTATTTTCGTATGTGTGTTGTAATTGCGCTCACAAAAATAAGTTTTTGATGCTGTCTCCCAAATAATACAAGCATTTAATTTTTATTAATTTACTAAGCGCCGGTTTTACAATCTCCTCATTAAATTATCCTTTAAATATTTACTAACAAAATAAGCATATTAATAAAGGTTACTGAGGAAGATATTTGGAAGTTACCAGGAGATAGTAAAACCGGCTCTAAGGAATAAAGTTGTAAGCATCAACGTGGCCATCCATCTATTACTAAAAAACTATAGTTTGGGGCTTTCTGACTGCCATAAATTAAGGACTAATAAATGCCAAAGATAATTATTTATAATAGTAATAACAATAATAAAAATCTAATCACTTTACGAAATTTTCAGATATTAACGAAATAGAAATAAATGAAAAACTGAAAAAGCAATTTTTCTTGATACTGAAGATTTATGATAAAGTATAAAAATAACATTAATTGTTTCCAGCTTTCTGCAATTATTAATTTATTAAAATAGGGGAAATTAAAAAAATATTAAAACAAACCTTGGAGACAGATCAGAATGTGATCGTACCTTTAGATTACGCTTGGCATTGAAAACATGCACCTGTTGATATGCAACTCAAAAAAATAAAAATTTAATAAAAGTGTTACAAAGCTGCAAATGTTTAAACTTAGAACTACGTGTTAAATTTTGAGATTAGATTAACCGTTTTATTTTGGTGTACAAAACATGCATTTAATGTTCTTATCTGTAGCGTTAATAAATAAATAATAAAATTAAATAAAAAACGTATTGTGTTGCACGGTACAATTGTAATAATTGGATTTCTGCAACATTTTTACAGGGTAAATACAATCAACCTCCTTTTTTAGATTAATGATACACATATCCTCGATCAGTATTGAAAAATGCGCCGCCACATTAAGTCGTATTTTAAGGTAGTTTAAGGAAATGAAAATAAGCGAATTAAAATATGTTGACTGTAAAAGTGTAAACTGAGTTTTTATACGACAAACCTCTTATGATTTTTTTAAATTAAAAATAAAGCTGTTTAATTAATTAAGCTCATTGCAAACTTTAATTTAATTTGGACTATACCAAAGGAACAATTACCTGATTAAATTGTTCGCACGAAAGCTCAGTTAATAAGTTTCTGTTTAAAAAAGAGAAAAATGAATAAATAATTCCAGAGTGTTTTTCGTAATTTCTGTTCTTTTTTTGCAATCAATTTGGTAATGAGTCAATACGTAATAAGAGCGGAGTAAATAGGGAAGTCATTAAGTTATTTTCGTCTATTTTTATTTCAATGGCGTTTTAATACAAGCCCGTATTGTTTGGAAATTTCCTTTGTATGAGAATCATAACGGCGTGTCCAATGGTGAAGCAAGTCTACAGGCGAATTTGTTTTTTTATGGGACCAAAAACAGAAGTTTCTGATTTATTTTGTGAATTTTTCTTCGAATCTATGGATTAATCCAAAATGAAGCAGGTAAAATATTCAATTTTATTTGTTACCTAGAATTTTTGACCTTAAAACAAGGCAACTAGCATTTTACAAGACTTTGCATTTAAAATCTAAATTGCTTTCAAGTAAGGAAATTATAGCTTATCAAAAATTAACAAGAAAATTTTAATGTAAACATCAAAGCATAAGCGTGAAGGTTTTCTGTTAAGGTCTTTGTGGATAAACAAAATATAATAAAATACTAAAACAGTTAATCGATAAACTTGTTAGATTATCAGATGACGAGTAACAAAGTAGACTACAAAGGTAAACAGCGAATGAAGTGCACCTCTCCATTCAGTAGAACGAAAATCGTGAGTTTCTAAAAGCTTTTCTGTATAAATTTCGCTTTAGTTCCGCTTTTGATGAAATATAAATCAAATATTTACAACAGAATCGCCGATGTGAAAAAATAAAGATAAGTAAGAGCTTTTTTTTATTTATTTTATTTGTTCGTTCACCCATCCATTCAGAAGAAGTTGTTCTAAAAATTTCGATTTTAAGAAGTTTTAAAATTGAAACAAAATACATTTACAGAAATTTAACACTGGAAAACTAACTCCTAAGTTTTTTGTCAAAATTAAAAAAAAATTCTACGAGTTAAATTAATAAAGTGTTTACTTATTATGATTGTAAACATGTTTAGGAGATTTCAAAAACCAAGTCCATCCGTGAATAGATAAAAAAAAGACAGATAATCCAGGTAACCCTTGCGACGTTAAACCGTTAGCTGTTAACTTTAAAAGGAATTATTTGCGTTTTAACTGTTTCTTTTACCGGTTTGTACCAAGAATACTCCACAATCCGCATAAACAAGATTATCGCACCATTCGATCGTAATTCGAACTATTAAACTCGAAACAATTTTTAGAAACAACTTCATATAAAATCATTTCCCTCCGCATAATCTAAATTAAAAAACAATGAATCATAAATTAAATCTTAAAGTTAGAAACGAACAGACCTTTCCATTACGAACTTGTCACGATATCCACGTGGTTAGTTCACAGGTAGAAATTATTACAGGTGGAATTTCGGAGAATAATTTAAACCTAACCTGTACAAGTTCGAGACGTGTTCAGGTTTTGTGTGATTCACATGGACATCGCGACAACGAATTAACAGTAAGTTTTTAATTATGTTCACTTGTATTTAGCTTAAATTTAAGTTAAAGTTGATCGTATGAGCTTGAATTGATCGTACGAAAGTGAAAGTTACGAGTTCGTTATAAATTACAAATTGCCGCTACATACGACCCATATAAAACGCAATTATTTTGGTCCAAACGTTGCGTAAGGTATGTCTTTGGTTACGCCTACTCGAAATTTTTTGAAAATAAGGCCTACTTTGATAATTGTTCTCATTGAATTAAGATCATTGGGCGTTGGCTATTTTGTGATTCTGGGTGTTCATTTATTGAGTTTAAGGCCTTATTTTAATCTTTTTATTTAGATCTAATCTGGGTTTATAACTGTCTAGTGCCGTGAATTGAGTTAGTCTAATTCAAAAATTGTAAGTCGTAGTTATTTCATTAATTTGAAAATTGTACAAGAATATAAGTTTAATGCGTTAATCGAGATTAATTGACCTTTAATTG
Source organism: Melanotus villosus (assembly GCA_963082815.1). Taxonomy (NCBI): domain Eukaryota; kingdom Metazoa; phylum Arthropoda; class Insecta; order Coleoptera; family Elateridae; genus Melanotus; species Melanotus villosus. The sequence continues at coordinate 20,841,615 of OY720424.1, read as the reverse complement.
TTGTGCTTATAGTTAACATTCAAGCATAACGTTCCTTATCAGGATTATTAAAAGTGCATTTTTGAGATTTCTGCATAGTATAATTTTAATACATTTCTCATGAATTTTTGATATAAGCAAAACTCTGTGGATCGTCATCATGCCGGGAGTCCCAGGAGAAACTTCTTAGAAATTTGGCTGAACTTTTTATTTAAGGCGGATGTAAAACAAAATAGACAAATCAGGATACTTTCGTTCCTGTTTTTTCTTTTGGTGTGTTTTGGCATTAATAGTGGGGATCCTCTAAGATGATTAACAATAATTTAGTATATGCCATTATACTATTAATTTCCAGTTGTGTATTCATATACACTGACACGGAAAGGTCACTTTGAACATAATTCTGTTTGGAAGAAAATTATTTTAACATTAATCAAAGGTTTTCAAAAAAAAACCAAATACATCAACGAATTTTAATAAATCAGAAAAATTCATAAAATAACGTTAATCAACGTTTTCAATTCAAATTCGTTCCAATTGAAAAATAATTATTCCTTTGGACTGAAGGTCCTCCTCATATTTTGTTGACTTTTCTACATTTTTAAAGTTCTTTTTTACAAAATTTGGAATATCAATAGGGAAAACTCATTGGCCCTACAAAATTTCCGGAAAATCCTTTATTTAAGAAGAAAACTTATTTAATTTGTTTTTTTCGAATTGTTTGATTAATTTTGTTTTTAATTTTTTATTAAATACTCTTTTTGTCATTTTTTGGAAACTATGGAAAATTCTGATCATTTTTCTTCTTTTTGACGAAACTTAGGCCTTATAAACTCATAACACGGGCATGGTTTATTTCTTCGTAAATTCAAAAAAGCAAGATTTTCCATTGTAAACAAATTAATATCAACGTTTTTATGGCCAATTTTCAAGAATAAATAAACATTCTCGAAGTACTAAATGTTTGTTTTAGTATCAGTTTGAACTTTATTTAACGGTGTTATTACCTTACAGTTTTAGCACTTATTATCATCTCATAATGATATTCTTCACTAAACACACAAATGATTTCCCTTATGACGCAAAGATGATAGGCATGTAATTCGCCTCCTACATTTACCACGTGTCTTAAAGCGTCAAGGTCCCACAGCTCTTTTATCTTCAGTTGGAAAACCTTGCATTTAATCTGGAACATATTTTTTTTTGCAAATTACTGGGACAATTTACGAAGTTGTAGAAAATTGCAAGATTTTCACTGTCGTTTTGAATTACATTTTAGTATACTACTATACTACTACTATTTGAACGACTTAAATTTTGTATATCATGAATGATTTCGATCATCATCATCATCATCATCATTATCAATTGACATGGAGCAGATCCCCGCGGATCAATCCTGGATTACGGCAGGTCCATCCCATGCCAATAGGGTGTGAAGGGATTTGTTATGATAGGTGGGAATTGGGAGCACTGTATAACGTTAACGTGCCTGTTGTATATCATGATTTCGATTTAAAATAAAAATTCTAGTAAACTAAACCTGCCTAACTGTAGTCAGTAACAACCTTTTAAAATTAATAAACTAATTTTTAGAACACAGAATCTAAAATTAATAACAATCTAACTAAATCACAAAATACAAGCTTTACACATTAAAAAATTTAAATAACTGCGTGCCGACGTTTTCATTAAGGAATGACAAACTAATAAATTCTTGGTAAATGAAACGTGACCTTCAGAACTAGATTTTTATTGTTCAAAAGATGAAATCATTAACCGTCAAAATTAAAACGCATTGTAATGACGTAATAAACATAAAGCTAAGGAACTATCTACAGGAAATTACTTTCGGTAGTTCGGCAAAATTTAACATTGATGTAACAAAGCCATCAATTACGTGGCCTAGAAATTATTTAAACTTAACCATCGTGTACTTTTTGTAAAAATTACGCTACGGTGAATTCAATAATTGGTAATAACAAGCGAACATTATTTTTGGCATTATATTAAAATGCATTTTTTTATAAAATGTCAAATTCAGGAAGCGTTTCCTCCCCTAATAACCAACTTCAGGTTTCAAGTCTTCAAAATTAAGGAATGCTAATTGAATATTAATAAATGAGGATTCGCTTTTAACCTTCATGAATTTTTTGGTGATTAGTTAATAATTGTAAAGGCGTGTTAAATAAAAAAATTACTACGCCGTTGATAACTACGAGGATTTCCATTTTACGACCGAATTACATAAAGTGCTTAGTGATTTGTATACTATGTAAAACTGTTATAATTAATTAATTTGTTATATTAACAGCTTCTGCTATGAGCTAAAACATGCATTTAAATGGTCCTTCCACCAGGGTTTGGTACAAAATTTAGTTTACTTAATAATCAAAAATAATTTTTATCGCATCGTTTCATGGTTAATTACGCACGAATTGTTTAAGCAAATAATTTTGAATCTTTAACTTTTGTGTGTAATTTCGCGGTTTAGTATTCTAAAGTGCAAAAATCGCAATAAAAATAGACGAACGAATCTTAGATTAAAATGTGACGCCCTAAAAATACAGCCTGAAAGATGTAGCTATGGCGTAATGCTCGATTTCAGAACTGCAACTGGAAAGTAATAAAAAGTTATCTAAAAACCTTAAGAACATCTTCACGTTCCTCCATTCGAATCTGTGATGCGAAAACTTGAACTAAAAGCTTTTAATGGAAAACTTCTGTGTGAAATATTCAGAAGTCGGTTAGATGAAGCCTGACTGGAGAGATAATTATTAATTTCGCCTTTTTTTTTAATAAAACATATCCTTTTAATTTTCAGGTTGTTTTACTGAACTGAATAAAATAAAAATTAAACAACTGAAGCATTACGGACTGATTCTTATTTGGGAATAAAATATTCTTGGCAACTACGCATGTACATTAAAAATAAAGAGTTAATTATGACAATATGACCTATTTTGGGGGTAAATTTTCTAAAAACGGGAAAATGTAGTAAATTGCTTATTCTTTAACTTGTGCGCTTAAGCTCTTCGATTCCGTATTTACAACCATTTCAATCTACGAAATTTAATGTTAAAAATAAGCCTTACCTAAAACCATTCCAGAATTTCTTTGTTCGGATTTTGAAGGCAAATGTTCCCGAAGGGTAATTCATATCAATTCTGACTGTATTTAACAAGTTCACGAAATCACTGCTCGCGGAACTCTATAATATTTTGAAAAAAATTATAATAAAAGAAGTTCAAATCCGAGTTTTAAAAGGCCAATTTTAAAGGTTTTACGAAAATTTTGGATGTGATACTAACGAATGTTCTACTAAAACTGTTCGTGCATCGTTAAATCTTTATCGGATTGTTTTTAGCCAGATGCTACGATCATTGCGCGATATCTGGAGGTGTTTGGACTAAAAGGAAGATAAGAATGCTTTTAGTAGGTACTGCTGAAGATAAACGTATTGCATTTTGCATCTATTTTAAAATTTATTATTTGAACCAATTAAAATGTTTTTTTAAAGTAATTAGTTAGAATTAACATGATGCCTTTATTGGAAAATTTTACAAAAATTAAGCTATTGGGAATCTGTAAGAATTGAAACTTAATTAAACTTTTATATATTTTAAAATGTGCATAAAGAAGAAAATAATACCGCTCATAGAAAGTATAAAAGGTATTTCAGACAGAGTAGCATATGTGACAATTAAACTATCAGACAAATACAAAATTAAGCTGATACAAATACACGTGCCAACATCGACACACATGGATGAAGAACTTTTTTGCGAAGATATAATAAGAGCACGAATGGAAAACAGTTGCAACCAGGATATTGTCATGGGAGACTTCAATGCCATAATAGGAAAACAACAAGAAGAAGACGAGGAATATATAGGAAAACATGGGTTTGGAGAACGAAACCCAAGAGGCAATATGCTCGCAAACTTCCTTGAAAATCAACGGCTTTACACCATGAATACCTTTTTCAAAAGAGGAGCAAAAAGATAATGGACATGGATTAGTGCCGATGGGAGAACAAAAAATCAAATCGATTATAATGTACGAGTATACTATCATCCTCAAAAAAGATCCTAAAGGACGTAACAGTATTAAATACATTAATTACAGGAAGTGACCACTGTTTATTAAGACCAAAGGTAATAATAAATAAATTAAAAGATAGAAACAAGTACACCAAAAACGTAAAAACACTAATAGACGCAAAATAAAATATTACGAAGAAAAAGTACAGAAATACCTACACGAAGCCGAAAATCAGCAAGATGCAAACCAACTAGTACACAAAAAACAGCAGCCACCGCAACAGCTAGAAAAAGGAAAATCAGAAAAGACAAAATAACAGCAGCAACAACAAGAAAGATCGAAGAAAGACGAACATTGTACAAGAACGGACATTATGCAACAGGCAAATACAGACAAGTAAGAAGAGAGGCAAGAGCAATGATAAGAAAAGATTTAGAGGAAAGATACAGGCAAATGGCATAAGAAATTATAGAGAACAATAAGAACCTAAAATGTCTAAGAATGAAAGAAAGAAAGAAAGAAAGAGGGAAAACATCAAACCATGGTTTTGAAGGATGAAAATAATGTAGAAACAAGAATTAGAGAAGAAATATTGGAGATAACAGAAAGATACTACAGAAAGTTAGGGTGAATGAGACCACCCGTAACAGTATTTTTTTAAAAGAACGGTGAGTCGTAGAGAGTTGGGATAAAAAAATTTATTATAAAAGTCATACTAAAGAATCGAATGGTGATATTATTATTTCTCGAAAAAGTCAGCATCACGAGTAGTTTTGTCCACAATGTCCAGAACTCCAAAATTTTAAATGGAACCATAAGTCGAAAAACGTATTGTTGAAAAGATCGTTAAAAAAGAAGAAAGTTTTGTAGGAAAAATGATTTTACTACTACCACCCTTTTTAAGTACCTAATATTCGATTAAAGTTATTAAATTTGAAATTCGTTGTTTAAAACAAAATTGAAAATTCTGTTTTTAAAATCTAGTTACCGAAGTAAACAATGTTACAAGTGTTCAAAATGTCTTCCATTTACTTCTAAGCACTGTTGAGCTTTTCTAGTTACACTATCAGTGGCTCTAAGTATTTCTTCATTACTTAATGATAGGCAAGCATTCCGAATTTTCAGCTTCATATCATCTCTCGTTGTTGGTTTTTCTTTATAAACAATATCCTTGATCCGACCCCAAAGGAAAAAATCTAGAGGCGTACAATCTGGTGATCTTGGCGGCCACACCACTGTACTTCCTCTGCCAATCCATCTATTAGGAAATAGTTGATTTATCGTGTTCCTGGCAACTAAGGAAAAATGAGCTGGGCAGCCGTCTTGCTGAAACCACATTCTTGTTCGCATTAAAAGAGGGACATTTTCCAGTAAGTCGATCAAGTCGTTACATAAAAACTCGGCATATCGTATTCCATTCAGAGTTCCTTCGAAAAAATAAGGGCCTATGATAGATGCACCAAGAATACCACACCACGTATTAACACTCCAAAGGTGTTGATTGTCAATAGTTTGTAGCCAGTGAGGATTTGCTTGCGACCAGTAATGCGCATTGTGAATATTGACTTCTCCAGTGCTTTTAAAACTAGCTTCGTCAGTCCATAAAACTCTCCTAGGAAAGTGGGGACCTTTATTTAGTAACCAATTACAAAAAATGACTCGACCTTGAAAATCATTCTCACTTAATTCTTGGTGCATGTGCATGTGGTATGGATGGAATTTGTGATCCTTCAATATTCTGCATACGGAGTATTGGCTAATTCCAGAATCCCTTGCAAGTCCTCTCGTTGAAATATGCGGATCAACTGATCAACAATTACTGCAGCGAGAATATCATGTTCCTTGTCATTACGTACATGGCTTGTAATTCTATTTCCGCGATTGTACGTTGGTTGCACCTGCCCTGTGGTACAAATACGTGCTGCCAATCTCCGAAAAACATTGAAGGATTGATGGGCACGCTGAGGATATTTTTCAGCATACATTCTTTCAGCCACACTGTAATTTTGTCTGCATTCTCCCAAAACTATTAACATGTCGAAAGCTTCTAAATTTGAAAAAGGCATAATTTCACTAATTTAAGTTAATTCACTTTCTAACGAAATTCACTTTTAACTTTAATCTGTCCACAAACAGATGTCACTAACCAACAACAAATTATCAATTTAAACAATGGGTGATTTGACGATAGATTAATACAACAAATGAAATTATTGACATTAAAACGTGTGTGTAATATTGTTTACTTCGGTAACTAGATTTTAAAAGCCGACTTTTCAATTTTGTTTGTTAACAACGAATTTCAAATTTAATAACTTTAATCGAATATTACTTGAAAGGGGTGGTAGTAGTAAAATAATTTTTCCTACAAAACTTTCTTCTTTTTTAACGATCTTTTCAACAATACGTTTTTCGACTTATGGTGCCATTTAAAATTTTGGAGTTCTGGACATTGTGGACAAAACTACTCGTGATGCTGACTTTTTCGAGAAATAATAATATCACCATTCGATTCTTTAGTATGACTTTTATAATAAATTTTTTTATCCAAACTCTCTACGACTCACCGTTCTTTAAAAAAAGTACTGATACGGGTGGTCTCATTCACCCTGTATATACTAGTCACAAATAAACTATCAAGAAATATAAGCAACGAAATTATGAATGTGGGTCAGAAGATATTCCTGAAATAAACATGCGATGCAAACACTAAAAACAACAAAACTCCAGGGGAAGACGAAAATAATAGCTGAGGTGATTAAAGAAGCACGAGACGTAATTATTCCAAAGCTAAGCAAACTATTCGACCTATGTCTAGAACAACAAGATATACCTGCATATTGGAACAACGCAATAAGAGTGATGTTGCACCAAAAGGGCGATAGAGCATTTTTGGAAAATTATCGACCAATAAGCCTTATGTCACAGATATATAAATTACTTACACGGGCGATTTCGAATAGAATTGAGAAAAAACTAGATTAGTACCAGCCTGTAGAACAAGCGGCATTCGCAAAGGATACAGTACCTGTGGTGGTCATACCTGCTAAGCATAAAATACTTATAGAAAAGTCAGTAAAATACAACCTCCTACTATACATAGCGTTCGTGGACTATGAGAAGGTCTTCGATTTCATAGAACACTGGGCACTATTGGAAGAATTAGACAACCTTATTACAAAGTATATACAAAAAAGCAAAATCGACAATCAGACTACGCGAGGGCACAAAGCGGACACATTAAAAGAGGAATTAGGCAGGGAGATACAATTTCTCCCAAATTGTTCACCTTGGCCCTAGAAAGAGTTGCAAATACTGGATTGGGCCGACATGGGCAATGGGCATTAACATCAATGGTGAATGACTAAGTCATCTTAGATACGCTGATCATGTAATTCTGACTGCCGACAATGAAGAAGAACTCAGGAAAATGTTAATAGAACTGAAGAGAGAATCAGAGAACATAGGATTAAAGATGAATATAAAAAAGACGAAAATAATGAGCCCTCAAGAAATATCGATGGTAAAGAAATAGAAAACGTTAACGAATATGTATACTTTGGACGAAAAATAGAAATAGGAAAAACAAATAGAGATCGAGAAAAGAAGAAAACTGGGATGGGCTAAGTTCGGCAAAATGGCACATATTCTCAAAGACAGAAAAATTTCCCAACACATACGAACAAAAGTTTACGATCACTGCATACTGTCTGTGATAAAGTGGTCTCAAAACGAGAAGAACATGTACGTCATCAGCAATCTGCGCGGCGAGAAAATTCCAAATAACTATTAGAGAAATTCTTTAAAAAAGTATTGTATACTAAACGCTATTGTGGTTATTTAAAAGGTTGCATATTAACTGAATTACCCAAAACGCATTTATTTAAGATGTTAGAGAAAACTCTTTTTTTTAACTTCATTTATATTTACAATCTGCTCTGTTGAACAATGGGTAAATTTGGTGGTTACTTAATTACGCACATGTTGGAGACCTTCTCAGTGGAAGGTCCCTTTAAAAGTTACTTATTAGGTACAACAGGTGTATTAAAGATACAGACAACATTGAGTATATAAATGTAACTAAAATCGGTAGATCTAGGCAGGGGTCGGCAAACTTTTGAGATGGAAGAGTCAATTTTGTCCCTCACAACAATTTAAAAATTATTCGAGAGTTACCTTGCCTGGTAGAGGGCGCCCTGCACTCACTTATTAGTCACTTTGTTTTGGCTACCCTGATTATCATGTGCTCAACCTACCCGTCCACTCTCATCATCCCTTTACGCTTATGAAACAATGTTATAAGGTACTCACATCCTTACAAACGGCTCCCGTTAAGCAGAACCTGCTAAAATGCAATGTGTGGAGCCTTTCAATTTTACTTCAGAGCCACATGTACCTACCGAAAGAGCCGTATATGGCTCGCCAGCCGCAGTTTTCCGACCCCTTGGTCTAGGGAATTGTATCTTTTTAGCCTGTGGGTTATGTTGTTGTTGTCCAACAGACTTACAGCGAGAGTGTTGGGGTACTTTTTGAGACGTACCTTTGAGAGGTACCTTTCACCTACGCGTTTCACTAGCTCTTTCACTCATTTCATTTGAAGGTCGTAACGGATGACTTCGTTTCGCACATACCATCATCTGAAATCTTTGCAGTATCTGCAGGTTCGAGTTACTTGTAGTTCCCCACAGTTGTGACCCATATGTCCATATTGATTTTAATATGGTTTTGTATACTAGAACCTTGTTGTTCAAGGTTAGTTTAGATTTGCGTCCTAGTAGCTTGGAGAACTTTAAGCCCAGTTGCTTACGTTTTTTGAGAATATGTTTTTTCCAAGTTAACCGTCGATCGAAGTGCATACCAAAGTATCTAACGTCTCCTGCTTGCGGGAGTGGTGTATCGTTCAGAGCTACTGGCGGGCACGGTTCTCTTTGAAGTGTGAAAGTGACATGTGTGGACTAGTTTCATTTATTTTGATGCGCCAGATCTGCATCCAATCCTGCACATGTTTGAGAGAAATTTGCGGATTTCTTGAGGCAGCGTCCGGGTTTTCGTGAGTTGCTAGAATTGCAATATCATCCGCGAACGCAGATGTATGATTAGCAATGGGTATATCTAGCGTAAAGAGTAGGTAGAGAAATGGTCCCAATACGCTTCCTTGCGGTACTCCAGACTTTATGGGGTGTAGATCTGTGAGAGCATCTTGAAATTTCACCTGGAAATGTCTGTGAGTTAGGTAGGACTTCATTAGCTGGTAGTATGTGTGCGGAAAGTTTTTCTTAATATTGAACTATAGTCCCATATGCCAGACCTTGTCGAACGCCTGGGTTATGCCTAGAACGCGACAGAACAATACTTCCTCCCTTCAAATGTCTGATTGATTTCACTTACTATCCTATAAACCTATTCAACGGTGGAATGTTCTTCTCTAAATTGGTGTTCTGGTATAAGATCATATTCCTCGAAAATTGGCTTCACATTCTTTTGAGAAGTTTTCAAACACTTTAAATGTTAATGGTAATAAGCTAATCGGACGGTAGGATGATAATTCCTCTGGTGGTTTCCCTATGGGTATTATCCCATTGCTCAATCTTAAAATAATATTGAATATGACAGTTATCAGTTTTAGTCCTTTCTCTGGCAGCTCTTTTAAGATTTTCCATGTAATCAGGTCATAACCTGGTGCCTTTTTAGGGTTTATTTCAGATTTAATTGTGGATCTAACTTTCCCTAGTGTGATCTTTTTAATTGGTAGACATAGTTGATCTGATGCATCGAGGTATCGCTGCATTTCGGCCTCCTCCTGTAGTGTTAATTCAGAAGGGTGGGGTTGAAGTACATTTGTAGATGTGTTGCAAATGTATCAACTTTTCCTTGCTCGCTTTTGGCCCATGTTCCAGCATGCTTCCGAATTGGGGCTATTGCTCTTTGGGGTTGCTTCAGCTTTTTGTGCATAGTGAGTAGTCCGATGCTTCGTTAGCAGAAAGGGTAGATAGATGGTGTTGTAGAGCCTCGTTTGTGTGGTTTTGAATGTCAAATTTCGTGCTGCATTGTTCAACGTATTTTTGTCGTTTGAAGATCTAGTGTTCTGGCAAATTCTGCGAAGTGTTTTTTTCTCAGCGATTGCTCTTTTTCTTACCTACCACTCTTTTTCGATTCAGGGGAAGTCCCATGCCGCGCTTTATATACTACAATTTAAATGCTCAACTGCTTCATCAATTTCATCTACGGTCTTGAAAGGTATTTCTAAGTTTATTTTTTCGTTGACTGTTCGCTGAACGGGTTCCAGTCGGTCTTCTTAAAATCTTATAAATAGTAATATGTCTTTCGTGTAGGTTTAATACACATTTAAATGGAGAACAAAGCGAGTGAATTATCATTAAAACTTGACATTTTCTAAATTATGCATAAAAACCTGAATTAGTAGAATATGGGTTTATTTATGACGATTTTGTGGTAAAATTTAATTTATATTAGCCAGAAATTATTTAAAACTAATTCGCGTTTTAATAAATTATTCTAGCAGCATTCAAGTAACCCACATTAAATTTGGATGAGTCATTAAGATGATCTTTAAATTAATATCTATTTCACTGAAAAGTTTTTCTTTTCAAATTTTTTTTTAATTTATAATGGTAAGCAGTTATTAACGTTTTCTTTATTAAGCAGAATCTTTTCTCCATATTTTCCTATTTTTAACTTTTGTGAATGGCAATTCTTTAAGCATTCGAAAATAACATTTAAAACAAAAAATTTAGTTATGTTGTATGGGGAAAGCTCTATTTATAGGGATTTGCTATTTATCTTAATTTCGTAAAGAAAATTTCAAACCTTTAATTGAAAAATAAGCATGGTGTTTGTTAGAATCTCATTTGGCCTTAGCCCTTTTCATAAGGCTTTTTGCAGGTTTCAGAAAAATGTTTGTATTTTTATGTCTGAACTGGTATGGTTCCAACCTTTTCAACGTTTTGATTTTATTGTAACCACATTAGTCACTCGAAAAGAATATTACAAATAAACTTTTTAAATATTTGATAAGCAAAAAGCTCTTTTCATGAAGATTTGCTGTTAATTTTAAACGTTTTTATGCTATTTTTTAAATTGGAAAATAAACATGATGTTTGTTGGAATCTTATTTGGTCTTATAGTCCTTTTCACACGGCGTTTTGGCAGGTTTCGGAAACACTTTTGAATTTTTGTCTTGCAAATATTATTTACCAACGTTGCTGTATCAGAAAAGACCTAAAAAGGAAGTTTTTTTGTCACCAAACGATATTTGGTTTATTTAATGAAAACCGCAATAAATGATTTCAAAAAATAATATTACTTTAAATTTTGAGCACTTATTGTCATCTAATAAAGATATATTCCTTTCTAAACACACGTTAATTATGCTTTTTTTGCAAAAAGTAATTGAGAATCCTGCGTCTTAATTCTGCTTATTCTACATTAGCTAGAGCAAAACTCGTGCATCATTATTGCTAGGAATCTTGCAACTTAAAATACAAAGGAGCGGATTCCAGAAAGAAATTTTTTGCATGTTTTTGCGGTAGAAAATTTGCAAACCACATCAAATTACCTTTATTAAAATTATCGATATGTCAGATAGGAGGTAGGCACAAAAGCCTACTGCAAGAAGAACTGTCCCCAAAGCCAAATAACGCCACTGAGTGAATTTAACAAAGAAAAAATTTAGTAGATAAGTTAAGCGAACTGAAAATCAGACGATTTCGGAACATTATTTATTTAAAAACAAGTGGTAAATACAAAGCACAAATTTTAAATAATTCAGAATATCGAGAAAACGTCTGAAAAAACGTCAATATTTGCACAAATAAACATTTAAGTGTTTGCACGATTCGCAAATATAAAAAACAGTTCATTTCAGAAACCAACTATTTAATGCAAAAAGTTTACTTCTAAGGAAATACTTGCAAGGAAAATCCCACCGACTTCTGTTAATTATCAAACATAAAAGTTTCCCGACATCAGCAAACACATTACTTATTAGAGTTAACCATAGATAAACTGTAATTAACTCTCGACTACTCAGGGATACTTTAAACAAAAATAGGATTAATTAAACGTTGCGTGCCATTTTAGTAATAATTATTTTGTCGTTTACCGCAGTTAGTGACCGGCTCTTCTCGATCGCCGCCATGACAATAACATCTCTTAACATATCGGAGGGGACCGTTGGACGCACGTGAGTACCTCTTCTTTATTTATTTAAAAAATATTCTTAAACCAGAACCTTTTGCTGCTAAGTAAACGAAGTGACCTAATATTATCGCAATGATTAAGTCAACAATTGCACAATTTTTTAATTAGAGATAATAATATTATATTATTATAATAACGCATATTTGCTGTAGCGTAAATATTGTTAACGTTGTGAATTAAGAGACACATCTTGGAGTCATCTTACGTTTTGAATTGTATGTAACTACACACCTGTAAATAAATCACTTAGGCAGTGTAATTACTATTGTTAATAATAAGTGATTATGTAATCAGTTCTGCACCTTTATATAAGCAACAATGATACCCATCAGGTTGAACATGTGCACAACATAATGAGTTGTTTCGATTTAAATGTATTATTTTTTTAATGAATATTTAAGATTTATATTTTTATTTATTTCTTAATTTTTTTATACTGACGAAAGAAACGTTTTCAGATTAACTGTGTTTTAGGTTACTAAGGAATTTTCAGGATATTAAAACCAACAGTTGTAGAAATTGCAATTTTTTTTACTATGTAAAAGTACAAAGGAAAACGAGTGATTGGGGCTTTTAATTAACAAAATTCAACAATAAAGTAAAAATTGAAAAATTCTCTCCATATCGAAAATACCTACCTAACCCTAAGTGCAATAAAATACCGTTACTAAGAGCATTTCAAAGAACTTAATACATAAAATCCATTTACGAATGTAAATTAACTAAAAACAGGTAATAAAAAGCAATTTTTATCAGTTACCTGCTTATCACCAAGCGTGAATTTTACAATACTGGGTGTTTTCACGATGTATTAACACTGTTATGAATGTTATGTTGTGTTAGAATTAAATCCCAAGATGTGCACATTCGAGCAAGTAAACTAAAAAATGTAGTCCTTGGTTATTTTCGGTATTGATTTTTGATAACAAACCCTTTTTTAAACCAGCTAGATTTTTGATTCTGTTAAAACCTTCACAAAACTTAGCACCAATTTGTACAAATATTACATTTACCTGAACAATTATTATTATAACGCTAATTTATGTCATAAAAACTGATAAGTAATCTCCACAATAAATTTCTAAGCACGAAACCGTGGCCAGTATCCTTTAGTTATTCGGAAAGTGAACAAAAATGTTAGTTAATGTAGTAACTTACGAGTTCTAAAAGTAATTTGCGAATTTAAACTAAGATATTTAGTTTGTATGATTGCTGAGTCGTCGGATCAACAAAAATTTATAAACACAGTGTGATAAAATAAGTTAATTAAGTGTGGAAGTAATAAAGTGTCGAAATAGGTGAAAATGGCAAAGAACAAAGATACAAATTCTAGAAGTTCTTCTGAGTGTAATTCATTGCTGGAATTAAGGGAAAGGAGAAGAGTTAAGTTTGGCGATTGGCAGTATTATAAAGTGGGGGTTGAATCTGATGAATGGTACGGATTTTTTAGATTTTAAAATGTTAAACATTTAAACAAATGTTAATCAATTTAGATAAGCCCATTTAATAACACATTGATTAAGTATATGCTACAATGGAGCTTTATACCTTAATTTTTTATGCAGAACGCTCAGCTGTTTGTAAAATATTATGCAAGGAACGTTGGTATATGCTTAATGTCGGTGTATAATTAGGTACGTTAATTATAAATTGAATTAGGTAAAATATTCTGAACGATTAAGGTAGTCATCCGTTTTTCCTACTAACTGAATTCTTAAATCCCAAATTTGTGAGATGTTTTATTTTCCCATAAATGTAAAAAAATACAGTAAATTATAAATGGTCAATGCTAAACCAAAGCACAGAGAAGTTTATTATTATTTTTTTTAATCTAAACTTGAATAGCCATGGTTCAATTAAAAAATGATTGTTTAAATACTTCGATTAAAATTTCATCGGACGAAAGGGAACCTTTATGGCATGTATTGTTATGAAAATGTTTTACGATAAAACTTATTTTTTTCTGTAGTCAAACAATGACGTAAAACACGTTTTATATTCCATTGTTTTAAACAAAGATCACCAAAGGTTGGATTCTGGTAACTTCGTCAAAATTTTCTTCAGACGCCAGTTTAATTCACAATTACTTCGTCTTCATTTAGCAATAATTAATAAGAAAAACGACAGCAGATTTTTACCGTTTTTTTATATATTTGATTAACTTGCATGGCCGCAAAAATATACAAACATTTGGGCCAAGTTGGATTTGAATTTCTAATTCCAGTGTCTTAAACTAAAAAGTACGTTTAAAGTATTTTAGGTTATGAATTGCTGTTATAAAATAAAACAGTGATCCAATTTCATTTAAATTTTCTGCCATTCAGAGTTTCAGATTGCTACTAATTGAATTAATCATTATATCAAGTTTTGGAAATATTTAGCAACATACTGCTTAGAACCTGATAGCTTAACACCAAATTTTACGTACTCAACTGACTATAATTAATAAATACATTGAATTCCAATTATTTTCTAAGCAAAAAGGTGGTAAATAACTGATATTCGTAAAATGATGATAATGCGTTTATTTGAAGCAGTACAAAGTTTTAAATGAATTAAGAAGCGTGAGAGACCATTGTGTCTACATATAATACATTCACGATTTTTCTAAATCGGAGTAGGCCATATTAGGTAGACAGACAGTTTCAGAATCAACATTGCCAAATTTTATTCTTTTATTTTTATTCGAATTATATTTTGACTTTTCAATTTTCAAATAAACCTGATACCAATAGGTATAACCAATTAAAATCATAGCCTACGATGATTTAAAAAGGTGCTGGATGCATTACATATTTTTTATTCGTTCGTGCTTTTAATGTTTTAATATTAGACTAAATCTAAATTTTAATAATTTTTTAAGAACAAATTTGGCAAAAGCAAAATTGCTAATCATAGAAAAAATGCAATAAAATTGTGATACAACCTTGTTTGTACAAGCTTGTGCTCGTACATCATTGCTAAATATGTGTAAGTTGAGCTCATAATCTATGAAATATAAAAAAAAAATACTTAAACCGCTCGGGACTATGACTTAAGTATAGATTTAAGTTAAAGCTTAGTTTAAGCCAACTTAAACTAAGTTTCTGCTTAAACCTGTATTGAAATATAATGATTAATGATTATAAATACAGCGATTACTTAATTCTTATTACCTTAACAAATCCAGCAACTGATATTTCATTTACTGATAGTCCACGTAAAACCATACATTTATTAGATCGTACTATAATCAGCAGTATTGTTTTTTGAAAGAATACCGTTTCGTTGTATCAATTAATCCGATAGGCGGATTCGCCTACGTTTATACTCTAAAATCAAATGCTTTTAAAATAAACTTTAAGGTAGTAGTGGTAATATAAGATAAGATATTCACTTATTGTTTTAAATATTACAATTCATTCTAACAATTTTAATTCATGTGTTCAATAGAATTTTCTAACGTGAAACAGCTAAAAGTCTGTTAAAGTCTAAAAAGGCTCCAACCCATGAACAGAAGAAGTTTGACCACCCATATAGGGTGGTTTTCAAATGGGTACAAATATTCCGTAAGTTGATCGCTTCACGTAATTTAGTCGGATTCTTGAAAGATTCGCATTATTTTTTTGTCAAATAAGTACTGGATATGCCAGATTGGTAGATTGTTAGGCGAAGTTGTTTTTAATTTTTTTTTCACGACAAACCATATTGTGGCCAGTTCTAGGCTAAGCCTTTGTCTAAACCTGTACTGAAATACTGTCCCTAAGTAACATTGATTACATGGCAAATTATTTAAAAACTGTAAACCGACAATATTTGTCAACCTAATATAAAAAAAAACCTGCTTAATGGTAAAGATAACTTCAAACGAGGGTTAAATTCTCTTTTCAAAAATGTATTACATGTGATATTTTAGGTTTCATTTGGAGGAAAAAACTCAAATAATAAAATCGTACTAGTTGGCTATGCCTGCTGTTTATTTTACATACAATTGATAGTACCAAGTAACAATGCTGTAAAAAATTAATAAGCAACAAAATAAAACAAATAATTACTTATTTTAATAAAGTACAGAAGACTGCTAAAAACAAAAACCGCGCATAGGTAACTAGAATGATTTTATTATGTGTTTTTTTTTTAATTGACACTTAAAATATCACATGTGATACATTTTTAAAAAGAGAATTTAGCCCTCGATCCATTAGCGAATAAATATACAGTGTTTCCTTTAAAAAAACCAAAGTTATACATTTTTCCTAAAAAACAGTAGGCATTGAAAAATAATTAATTATGCCATTTTATAGAAGAATTACTACTAAAAAACTCTTTCCTCTGACTTTTTCTTGCATTTCTAATAATAAACGAGATATAAGCTGGTCAATGAAAAATCAGACACCCTGTATAGTTAGAACTGCCGCCGAAATCCTTTTCACAAAATTTAATCGGATACTTGAAAGATTCGTCTTCCTTTTTTGTCGAATAAGGCACCGGGTATGCCAAACTGGTAGATTGTTAGGCGAGGTTGCTTTTAATTTTTTTTACGATAAAATATACTGTGGCCAGTCGTTTTTAAATAGTTCGTTATTTACAATATACGTTGTGCCCATTTTTAATCGTGACCCCTTACTGGCTCTGAATATGCAACTCATATTACATTACATGTATAGTCCCTGTAATGTAATATGGGTTGCATATTCAGAGCCAGTAAGGAGTCACGATTTAAAATGGACACACGGTACAATATAGCTATTTACTTAGGTCCATTATTTTTCATTACAGGTTTGAGTAGAAGCTAGCGTAAGCTTAAACTATGATTTAAGTGAGGCACGCTATAGCTTAAGCCCAAGTTTAAGTAGATTTTGGGTAAACCTTTGTCTAAACATGTACTGAAATACTGTCTCTAAGTAACATTGACAACTTGACAAGTTATTTCAAAACTGAGAACTAACAATGTTTCTCAACCTAATGTCTAATATCAAAAGGAATCCACGACCTGCTGAATGACAAAAAGAACTTCAAGCCTTTAAACCATAACTTCCGAGGAGTTCTCGTTCCTTTCTGAAAGAATATTTCAGCAATTCCTTTTAATTTTTTTCTACAAATATATTTTCCTATTCCTTTTTCTCTTACAAGGGTAGTGTATAATCAATTTTATTTAATGAGCTGTACGGATTTTTGAAGAACCATTAATTAATTAGTTAGTTAAAGTTTAACTTTAAAATCAGTGTAATCCATAGTTTTTAATTTTAATTAGAAAGTTGTATGCACTGTTCGTTCTTTATTTGGACAATAGTTAGTCATGACTTCCTATCATTATGTTAGTATTGAAAATAAACCAGGTTGTAAAAGTGTTACATTCGTCCAATTCTAAGTTATGCAACAGGTGTTTTGTTGTCAATTGTTGTTAACGTAAAAAAATATGGAACTCATCAAACCAATCGTGTTTTCTAATAAAATATGGCAATATTACTAAAAATTAACATATCTAGTAAAACTGGAAAACGCTGGAAAAATTAAAAAATGTTCCGCATATAACGTGTGTCTATAAACTGTCGACATCTCAGTTGCTTTGAAAAACAAATTACAAGTCTTAGATTAAATCATACAAGACAATGACATTTTGCAAATCTTGACATTTGGTTTTGTGTTCTGAATCTAATTACGAAATATATTTCTGGGATGTTGACAGTTTGTTTATAAACACCCGTTAAAACATCTAAGAATGGATGTATTCAAAGATAAGTCTTGTTTACTTGTTTTCTAAACTGTGACGCGAACAATAAAAAGGTGATTAATGCCTTATAAAAGTTGTATTTTTTTCTATTAACGTGGGAATCAATTAAAACTTATTAATGTATTTTAACGAATTACGAAAATCCTATACATAGAAAAATGCCGCTGACCTTGGGCTAATACTATATGTAGGTATATGGAATTTTCATAATTAAGTAATAGTATATTAAAACACAAGTTACAGAAGGCAACCTTTTCGCGCACGTGTCCGAACGGACGAGTGCTGGAATTGCCTTATGTAACGAGTATTTTATACTATTTTCTCTGTTTCGGCTTCCACTTACATTATTTATTCATGTTTATTTTTATAAAAACACTTGACAATTTACAGTTGGGGAAATTTTGGTAAAATAGTAGGTTGGGAATAGCGGTTTTGGCTTGACAGTTTGACATTTGACGTTTTGTTGCCTAGCAATGAATGGTTGCCTAGGTATTTTGTGTATTATTTGATACAGTATCACCAATTTCTGAAAACAAAATATCACCAAAAATCGTTTAATAATGAAGCTCATTAGTAGTTAAACAAAGGGGGAGCTGAATACAGACGACCTGTTTGAGTGTAATTACGTCTGCGGTGAGGTGTGCGATCTGCAAGATGTTGGTACCTGTAGATGCGCAAGATTGAGTAGTATGTTTTGATTGAGATGTAAATTAGGTAGTTGTTATGTATTTAGTGTAAATGGGTAAAAACAATAGGAAGAGTATTTCGGATGAAAGGGTGAGATGGAATGTGTGATAGTAGGTGATATGAAGCGGTATATGTTTTGTGTTTAAGTTTTAATGTGTGTATGTTTGAAGAGATGGGTTGTTGCGGCTTTATGGAAATGGGGGTATGATTGTTTTTTATTGATTTTCTGTGTTATAGTTGGGGTGATTTTAATATTAGGGCGTGTGTTTAGTATGGGGTGTTTTTTTATTGATTTTCTGGCTTCGAATTAGGGGAGATGACAGTATGAGGGTGTGATATGTATGGTGATTGTTTGTATAGAATTGAATAGTCAAGTGGGGTCATTGAAGTGACTTTAATGATAATAATAAATGCGACACGTGTGATGTTAACGAGCTGAATAGGGGAGATTTATTGACATGTCAAATATAAAAATCAATGAAATCGTGGTGGTTTCATTGGATGTTTGGAAATAAACCCATTAATTGAATTTATTTGTATGTGTTATATTGTTGCACGTGCATGTTTTATTGCATGACATTAAATATACAATAGAAATATACAATAGAAATAAATACGCGTAAGGGTTTGGGTTGAACGTGGAACCACATACTAAACTGTATTTAACAGCAGAGATGTTACCCCCTCTGAATACGATTGAATGATTTATTATAGGGGTTGCATATTGAGCTGTATATATATAAGATCGCAGAGCATTGATTTTCACATGTAATTCAACATATTATCGTGTGTAGTACGTGTTATTTAATCTCTGTGGTAAGTCGCTAATTTACACGGTTTTTAAAAAAATATAATTATTAAACATGGATATCGTGAATAAGCTAAATAAAATCGCCGAAATAAACATAAAACCAATTTTAAAAATTCAAAAAATGAATGTTAATAAAAAATATTTAATAAAAAATATCAAAAGCGTGTTAAGCAAAAAACTTAATAAACGTGTAATTATTTGTGAATTAGAGGAGTCCATAATCTATCTGCCGAAACGACTCGTCGATGTTATCAGTGATTCGGACATTGAACAATTAAATTGTCGGAAATTAGCTATTGTCTATTGCGGTGCGATAGATGTTGGAAAGATAAATCACGCATCGAATGTGAAATTCGTAAATTTGGACGACGACGGCGACAGCGAGGACAACCAAAAGCAAGACGACAGCAACGATGATGATGAGGACAACGAACGAAGAGATAGTCCCAAGAAGAAGATGAAACAAGAAAATCAGGGGAAAATTAAACCTAAATAAGGTAAGATGGCTCAATATTTGTTTAACTTGATTATCTATAATTAAGTCGTATTTACACTTCTTTTTTTTTTATTTTGTATTTCAGATAGCAATTAGAATCTTCAAGCATTTTGCATGTACATATGAAAACTTCTGGCATACCCAACCATCTCAGGGATTTAGATGCTAGCAACGTCAACCTAGATGTACCGTTATCTCATCACAAGTTAGTAAAAAGTGTGTGTGTTCAGTTTAATTTTTAGATTTAGTTTTAATATAATTTTAATATTGTCAAGGTTCCATGATAGTGCTGTTGTTGTTTTGTGTATGAAAGTAATTTAAAATATCTAAAGATGTCTCATTTAGATGATTATGTAGATGATGATGATGATGATCCAATAATTTTAAGTCAAGAATCGCTAAAACTCATTCGAAAAGCTTATATTATCCTAGAAAAGTGTAAAAATAAACGGGGAATTAAAATTTGGTTGAAACGCATTGCAAAAAATAATAAGTACATTAAAAATATCCTATGCCATGAAACAAATATTAATCGGAAGCGCATTTTAGAAAATCATCATAGACATTTCAAAAACTATGAGGTTTTGTTTAAAAATCTTTTAATTAAAACTAAAACCGACGTAACATGGCGCAAATTAGAGAGCTGTTTTAAGAGTAGGTTAGAAAGTCGTTTACTTATAAATCTTACGCATAAAACATTGCATACATATCTCGAAAGTTGCAGTAGATTAATAAAAAACCGACTACGATATTATTTTACAAAACGCAATTTCAACGCTCTAAAGTTAAATGTTACACTAACATGTGAATTTTCTAAAAGTGTTGGTGATGACATTTTATTCGAACCAAAATATTTTAGTACACCAAATTCATTGCTGTTTCAAGATATTTTAGCGGATTTTGATGCATTTTATCGTGAAAAGATTTACGATTCCATTGAAAATCAATTAAGTGAATTTGAAACAAATAACTCCGGTTGGACTCTATATTCAATTGACTCTTTAGCGATTAACGTTAATAGCTGTGGGTATTTATTTCATGCATCATCGTACATTGAATTACCGACTCAGATACAAAATAAAAAAGCTGTAGTTAATATACAAAATAATGATCAAAATTGTTTTTTTCATTGCATAGTTGCATCGCTGTTTCCCGCTAAACGCAATCCATGTGTCCTTTCGTCGTACCCAGATTTCAGAAACGAACTAAACGTTCAAGGTTTTGATTTAAATGCACCAATGCCACTTAATAAAATTTCCAAATTCGAGAATATGAACGATATTTCGGTTAATGTGTTTTGTTTGCAACGAAAAAAGAAAAAAGGTAAAAATAATAAGGACAGTTTCGTTGTAGCACCCGTTTACGTAACAAAAAAGTTGCGCAATCATCACGTTAATCTGTTAATGACACTACAAAATTATGGTTACTATAATAATTACACTGACGACGAAGATGATGATAGCGATGACGATGACGATGACGATGATGATGGCGATGAATTCGGCGCGCTTGATATAAATAAAACACAAAAGCACTATTGTTTAATTAAAAATTTATCCGGATTAGTTCGAAGTCAGTTAACAAGGCACAAAAGTAAAATACACATATGCTGTAGATGTTTACATTATTTTTCAACGGAAAACCTGTTAGCTAAACATTTGGAGAATTGTGAAAAACTCAACACATGTCAAATTACGCTTCCTAGTGAAGACGATAAAATATTGCGTTTTAAAAATTATAAGTATAAACAGAGTGTCCCGTATGTAATATACAGTGATATTGAATGTTTACTTTTAAACGAGTCCAATGTGGAGGATATCAATCAGAAAAAAACGGTTAAATATCAAAAACATGTCCCCCATAGTATCGGATATTATTTTCATTGTAATTATGACTCTAGTTTATCGTATTATAGAGAGTGTAGGGATGCTAATAATTGCATGAAATGGTTTGCGAAAGAGTTAGAAAGTATTGCCGATTGTTATGGTCCCACGTTTTTTAACCCTGTCCCTATGGAGGATACCATAGTCGATGTGAAAAGTGTCGATAAATGTTACATATGCGGGAACGATTTTACACCCGATGACATTCGTGTGCGTGATCACGACCACTTCAAAAATATCTTTCGGGGTATCTGTCACCAGGCATGCAATTTAAATTATAAGGTTAAACCAATTATTCCAATCTATTGTCACAATATGAGTCACTACGACGGTCATTTTCTTCTTCAGGATGTAGTATCAGAATTTCCTGGTAAGATTTCTCTTTTACCGATAAATACTGAGACGTATATTTCATTTATTAAAAATTATAAGGATACAGGCCTCAAATTTAAATTTGTGGATTCGTTTCGGTTTATAGATAGATCTCTCGGAGAATTGGCATCATATTTAAAGGAAGACGATTTTCATATACTTAAAAGAGAATGCAAATACTCTAACGCGCAACTAAAACTTTTAATGCGAAAGGGTGTTTTTCCCTACGACTATATCGATAATTTCAGTAAATTATCCGATACCGAATTACCATCACAAGATGATTTCTATAGTAAATTAACAGACGACATGATATCCGATGAAGATTATTTACACGCTCAAAATATATGGAAATCGTTCAATCTAAAAGACTTGGGCGAGTACAGCGACCTTTATCTTAAGACAGACGTACTATTGTTGGCAGATGTATTTGAAAATTTTCGTGCAAGTTGCATGAAAGTTTATGAACTAGATCCATCGAGCTATGTTTCGCTTCCATCTTTTGCTTGGGATGTCTTATTGTATAAGACAAAAATAGAATTAGAGCTTCTAACTGACATTGATATGCTGCTTATGGTTGAACAGGGCATACGAGGTGGTATTTCCCAAGCTATTAAAAGACATAGTAAATGCAACAATAAGTACTATCAACCAACGTTTGACAGCTCTAAACCGTCAATCTATATTAATTACGTAGATGCAAATAATTTGTATGGGTGGGCCATGTTACAACACTTACCATATCGAAATTTTAAGTGGGTAGAGGAATTTGAAAATTTCAATGTTCAGCAAATTACCGATGATAGTGATGTAGGTTACATGTTAGAGGTTGATTTAGAATATCCGCTGTCATTGCATGACATTCATAGGGATTTACCCTTTTGTCCTGAAAGAATGACACCACCCAACTCAAAATTGGAAAAACTAATGACAACTTTGCACGATAAGAAAAAATATGTAATACATTATAGAAATCTAAAACAATGTCTCGAGGCTGGCTTAAAGCTTACAAAAATTCATAGAATTCTGCAGTTTGATCAAGCTCCCTGGATGCGTTCGTATATCGAGTTAAATACAAAGTTACGTGAAAACGCTTCAAATGATTTCGAAAAGAATCTCTATAAACTGATGAACAATGCGGTCTTCGGGAAGTCAATGCAGAATGTTCGAAAACATCGTGTTATAAAACTTGTTACCAAGTGGCGAGGGAGATACGGCGGTGAAAGTTTAATTGCACTACCAAACTTTCATAGTAGGACAATTTTTAATAAACAGATGGTTGCTATTGAATTAAATAAAACTGAAATTAAATTTGACAAACCGATCTATGTAGGTCAAGCGATTCTTGACATATCAAAGACGCTCATGTATGATTTTCACTATAATTACATGAAACAAAAATTTCCTCATTGTAATTTGCTCTACATGGACACAGATAGCTTTATTTATGAGCTATTTTGCGATGATTACTATGATAGCATCAAAACTGACTTGCATAAATTCGATACCAGCGGTTACGCTGCTAAAAATCGCTATAATATGCCCTTAGTTAACAAAAAGAAGATAGGTTTGATGAAAGATGAATTTAACGGCGAGATTCCGACTGATTATGTTGCTCTTAGGTCTAAAATGTACTGTATGAAGGAAAACGGTATAGATAAAATAAAAAAATCTAAAGGTACGAAAAAATATGTAGTTAAAAAATCTCTTACCTTTGATGATTATTACAATTGTTTAGTAAATGGCATAACAGTGCAAAGAACACAAAATAGCATTCAATCACATCTACATAATGTATACTCACAATCTCAAAGAAAAATAGTTTTGAATGCTGACGATAATAAGCGTTATATTTTACCTGACGGTGTAAACACACTACCATGGAATCACTATCTAATACCAAAATAATTTGTTTCTAGTATAGTTAATATACTTATGTATCTATGTATGTGGTAGGATGAAAGACACAATAAAACAATATATTTATACAAGTCTTTTTTTATTTTATAAACATTATCATGTGTATACAATTATTATTATTACAAAATTTTACTCTACTGCATAATAGCTAATATTTCTAACTTCAATAAATCCATGCTGCATCATGTCAACGTCAATGAGTCGCATCGTCTCGTCGTGGTATTGATCCGCCGTGACAACCTGGCTAGGTAAGTTTATGTAATGATAGCCAAGTACGTCTACATCGAGCACACCCAATTCGAGCGGTTTACCGTAAGTGATTACAACCCACAGGTTGGATCCATCACCATCACCTTGGTTAAGACATTGCACCAACTTTTGATAACTAAGCTCGTACACAGACATTCTAACATTAACATATAAATAAACGTCTATTCATTGTACTGTACTGTAAAAATATAAATGACTATCCTAAAATTAATTTATTGACAAGTTTCAAATTACAACATCATTTTTATCGATCCACGAATTCCCCTTTATTCCCAACCATTTCACTCGATATTTAGATCCCTTGCGTTGCAGGATTTTTTCAACTAAATACACATTAGGTTCTTTAGTTTTCTGCAATTCATGTTCATAAAACCCACCCTGTATTGGATTTCCATCGAGGTCTTTGATTAAATAAGTGACAGGCTGGGTTGTCTGTACCGTTTTGATGACAAAAAGCTCGCAAGTCCAATTCGGTAGATAACCCTTAGCGAAAATACTTTTATATTTACTAATTCTAACGACATCGCCAATTTTGAATCGATTTCTTCCGGCAATCTTCAGGTGATCCAACATGGGAAGTTTAGTGTTTGATGTAACATCACAAGGCCTCATTTTTATCGTACTATGTTTTTGATTATTGTATTCATTTGTAATATCTTGTAAAATATCAATCCACTTATAGCTGCCCCTATAGCTGAACATACGATATAATTTGCTCTTTAGTGTTCTAATTACGCGTTCGGCCATCGATGCCTTTATCGTGCTGTATGTCGAGTACCATTTTATACCGTGCTTCTTTATCATTGTAGAAAAAGGTGATCCTCGAAATTCCGTTCCATCATCAGTCTGCAACAGTTTGGATCGCGGTTTACCCGCCTTCATCAAAATATCCTCCATAGCTGCAGCGACTTCTTTGCTGGTTTTAGTCTTTAGAGCACGCGTCCAAAGAAATTTTGAAAAACAATCAATAACAACTAAAATGTATTTATGACCACCATTCTCCTTGCTATAAGGTATAAATTCAGCCAAATCACTTTGTAACAGCTCTCGGAAACCCTTAATTACAGTCTTCCTTCGCTTAAAATTTTTCCGTGCCAAACGATGAATTTCGTCGACAACAATTTGTTTACTACTCATCGCTGCTTTCATTATCCGCTACAACAAGGCTAGTTCCGAGTTTACTAACCGTTAATTTATCAATTAAAACTGTTTCAACTGTTTGAGCGCTTAATATTTTTAGAAACAAAGTATCTGAATCTTTTGTATCTAACGGGTATGCACTCGTAAGCATCGGAGCCTTTGTGTGCTTGTGCAGTCGCGACAATAATGCAATTGCATTTTTTAAAAGAGGGTAAATTGCTTTCAATGTGTTCAATACTAGTACATTTTGCGCGGATAATTCTTTTACGATATTCTCGCATTCAGCAATTCGTTTTAGAATGCTCGCCTTACTACCAACCGATGATTGCATTAGATCTCGAGCAAATTTTTTTGTTATTGCATCTGAATCGTCTACGGGATCCATGAGATCAATTAACCGACGTTTACCCATACTTACAACACCATTTTCAGCAATCAGCGTACTCTGCCGATTAACAGCATCAGAATCGTGCGTGGGATTAGCCAAATTTGTAATTTTTTTACTTTCTACATCAAAATCACCCTCCAATGTTAATTTGAATCCAATACCGCGGGGTCCCGGCTTATCGCTGCCGTCTGCACCTCCGGGTATGTATTGACGTCCGAATTTATCAACAACCATCTTGGTAATGAGTTGCAACAACAACAGCAATTACTGAATTAGTCCTTCTTCTCTTAATTCCTCTATAATTGATATGATCTCGTTATCGTGAGAGGTGTTTCCCGCCCATCTTGAGCTGTATAACAATCGTAATCTTTTAACTAATTCCGCAGGTTGATTCCAGTATACGTACTGAACTTGTTTTGAGTTATCAACTTTCTTTAGTAATTTATCATTAACACCTTCACCACGTTTCTCTCGCTTTGGAGATACGACGATGTTCGACAAGAACGGTTGTAAAATTTTCGTATATTTAAAACTGTTATTCGACCGTAAATGCCCCGTAGATTTATACCTCTGTTTATGAGCATTTGTACGTAAGATAATCAATTGATATCGACTAACATCCTCCGCTGTATATTGTTTAGGGGTTTTCAGTATAAGTAGATTGAATAAACCCGAAGATATTTTGTACTTGTGATTTTTAACAATCAAATTACCATCTTTAATATGAACAATAGAGTCACCGATTTTCATAATATTCGTTTTTTTATTATATCTTATAGCATAATGACTCGTATCTACATTTACATTTTTTCTTCTTCGTAACAATTTAACATAATGATCAACAATATCGTCGTTTGACTGGTCTCCTGCAACTCCTTCATCATCATCATCATCATCATCATCTTCAATGTCCTCATCGGTGTCGCCTGCAGGTTTCGGTTCTATAAGGTGTTCAGACCCCCACGATGTTCCAGGTTGTTGATTTGTCTCGTCGTCGTCGTCGTCGTCGTCAACGCCAATTTCTCGAGGTTGTTTGATAATTTGCTTCTGTTTTATATGGTGTTTGGACCCATGTGGTATTACTGACGGTGACGATGGTTGAGATCCCTGTGATGTTATCGGTGGTGGTGGTGGTGGATGATTTGCAACGTTAACGGCAATTTCTCGAAGCGGTTTGATAATTTGATGATGTTCTTTAAAATAATCCTGTTCCGTCATATTTAAATTGCGTTTATAATCGGCAAATTTTTTTCTAATAATGTTAGATGTTTCAATAATCTTTCTCTTCAATAATGCAGCATTTTCACCTGCATCGGTAACACGTTTACTCGTCATGATAGCACGCATTACTTTGATATTAATTTCTCATCTACAGGTGTATATATGAATCAAACCCTTTCCTATAACGTCCGCAGTTTATAGAACTATCCTTATCTAGTACTAGAAATCCGTAATTATCGGTCCAGCATAGTGAACACAAATCTTTAAAAGTTTGAAATGTCATATCCGTGTTGACGTGATCATCGTATACATGTTTTAAATTCATCTCATCTTGTCGAAATAACACCAACAAATTAATATTGTCTCGGATCAGGTGTTTTGGTATGCGAGCATAAGTTTGACTGAGATAGAAGGAATCTACGGATTTGTGACGACCCATACTAAAAAACTGTTGAATCTTGTCTTGTTTACTGCAGGTTACATCGTCGAAAATAAATATGGAATTAGATCGAGCTTCCTGAGGGTCGATGATCTCGGCATTTTCGTTGTATTCGAAATAGTGTATACCTTTGACATGTCGAAGAACTTGCTTTAAGAACTCATACTTTGGTTGATATAAGGATTTCGAGTAGAGGTAGATATTTTCAAATCTAAGTCCATTAGGATCAGTAATTAGGCTTAGTAATAGATTTGTTTTACCTGAATTACTGGGTCCGCAAATTATACATCGAATTGTGGCTGGTAACAGAGGTCCATGTTTTTTTATAATTTTCGTTTTGTTCTCTATAAGCTCATCTAAATTCAGCACCGGTAACGATGATGTTTGCTTAACGATTTTCATAATTCTAAATATAAAAATAAAAGAACACCTACTTTAATATGTTTATTAATCTTAAAAGCATATACAATGTTAACCCCTAACTACCAACAAGTTCTAAATATCGATTTGATTCGTACAAGTTGAACAAAAGCAATTTTTATATGTTTTCTCATTGTATTCATGTCCCCCTTGTATTATTGTTCCACTCCCTTTTTTTCTATAGTAAATTTTGTGGACGAAAACGATTGTTAGTATTAACATCCACATTATTGCACTCCCTTCAAGCATTATTGCTGCATTATTAGACAGATTATTGATTGTATTCATTCGATAATCCCATTTCATATTATAAAGCTCAAAATTCCAAATTAAACTGTTCCAGTTACTTATGTAGTACGTGTCATTATCAAATAAATAACGAATTTTATATGTTAATATTAAACTGGTTTCATTCTCGTATGTAATACCACCCAAAAAGGTTTTATATGTTTTTTCAAAAGTCATTTTTTCCCAACTGCACATTGAATCGTTTCCATTAAAGCGAACTACTTCATCTGAAAATTTAGCGCATACATCGACATGTTCTATGTACGTAGGCCAATACACGAACAAAGTTCTATTTATTACTGTAGATAATGCAAAGTATATTAAAGCACCACCGCCACCTGCCATGGCATAAAGATTGTTATAAACTGAAGCCATTCACATATTAATTCTCTATTTCACCATCTCCTCTCTCTCTCTACTACACCCTACACCCCAAAATAAAATAACAAATACTTTAAATACATTTATTGATCGCAATCCCAATACAATAGAACACTTTTGGTTATATTGGAAATACAGACATTGTACGTAAAATAAAGAACACACACATATACAAATACATTGAAAATATCGGTTTGTTTAATCATGAAAAATGGTCTGTGTTGACGTTGATTTTCTGTTCAGGCTGCTCAGCCTGCCACTGTACCTCCACATCCTCGGCATCGGATTCATCTTCTTCTTCTACAACCACCGTAGGATGGTTTTGATGATGATTTAGAGCGTCTTCGGAATAAAACAGCTTTTCCCGATAACTGTCAACCATCTCCTCCTCACCAGCCTCCTTGATTGTTTCATAAAAACACACAGGACACCGCTGCCAGTCTTTGTCACTATTTAAAAAATCGTCGCACAACATTTCCAGACGATGATATTTTCGGCCGAGCTTCTTTGAATGTCGCGCTCCATCTTCATCGGCGTAATAATAGTAAATCGAATCGTGATCGTGTTGGAAGTGTAAGCGACCGAAGATGTGCTGTAGGTGATTTACAACATTCTCAAACGTTGCCGTTTCAACACAAGGTAGCGGTGAAGTTAATGTACTATCATAGCACATCCACATGGTTTAGCTTGTATTTTACTGCATACAATAACAGCACCACACGTTATATGCGTGTGATGTGTATCTTTACCCCTCCACTCGACGATGTTTAACTTAGGGTGTGAGTAACCACTTCCGTAAATGGATTATATTGTTTCGTACAGTCATGTAAAATTAGGGCATACAATTTAGTGTCAGCATTAAAATTTTTCGATGATTCAACCTCGATCCTGATGTCTACAGGTGATTCTTTAAGAGATATGGGTTGACTTGAGCAATCAATAACAAAAATCGGTGTGTTTTTGAATTCAGCATAGTTCAGCGCACAGTTATTTGATGATTTGCCGTAATAGCTGGAATGAAAATTTTTGTAATTTATAAATGCTGTCATATAATCGTTATGTTCAAAATCAAGATTCAACCGCTGATATGGATATTCAGACGAGTTCAGATGCGCCTTGATGTTTGTTATATTTGAATGAGTTAAAGCAGTAGATATAGCATTTCTCACTCCTATCACGTTCTTTTGAGAACACAAAAGAATTTGTATCGGTTTCTCGTTTGGATTGCTGTTTTTTACACGCCATATTGTTTTATTTGAAGCGGGTAAAGACGGTAGCTCAAACAACTCCCAGCGACGAAATGGAATGACAATTTCAGCATTTGTACGCAATTTTTCCATCAATTGCAAGTTTGCTTCATCGCTTAGTATAAGATGAGGGATCTCCCATGATATCTTGTCGATGGTAAAGTCAACATCTGTTGCGTTACTCGTATAACAGTTAATATCACTCTTGGCGCGTATTAATATCAACTCTTGTCGCATTTTAACTATCATTTTGCGATAATCCTCACAAAAGCCAAATAAATGTCTCAACGGTATGCAGCACGCAAATTTACCATCTTTAAATATTTGTTTATCAGGTTCGTCCCATCCTATACAGCTAAGTCCATTGACATCGTTATCAGTATATGAAGTTATACCTTTAATGAATGATGTTATTCCAGGTTGCTTGCAAACATCGATAATCTCAGTACTGCCCAATTTAAGTTGGATTTCATCGAAAAAGAAACAAGCAGCATTCTTCGTTATCGTGAAATCTCCTCCTGCCACCTTTGGTGTAAATGAACCAGTAATTTTAATATAACTATCATATGTACCCGTAATAATGTCAGAACTTTGAATCTCAATGTGTATGGTATCTGAGTTGTTTGTATTTTGCGTGTATGGTAAATAGGTATGATAATCCTCTTTAATTATTATATCGTCATATCGGGGCTTACTAAAAACGTCCACTCGATGACCGAGTTCGTTTAATTTCACCCTCTTGAAATAACTACTACTCGCGTTTTTTTCGCTGCTGCTGCCACTTCTTCGGGACATTTTTGCTGTTATTGATTACTTTGAAACCAAGACTCGTTAAAAATTTGATATCGCTACACGTAAGTGGCGACGATGATGTTGTTCCTATTGTCGTACACTTTGATCTCTCGACGTCTTCGTCTTCGCACACCTTCTGATGTGAACTGACATCTGTTTTATAATATCCACCTTTTATATAAAACTGTTCTTGCTGCGTAAAATCTATACCCATGGCTCACTTTTCATATGCAGATGTATGCTTGTGAACGTATCATCACTGAATGGCACTAAATTACTCTCGTAATCCACTAATTTGAGCGTAATTTCACCAAATTCACGTACAGTTATAGGATAATAGATAATTTGTGATGGTTCCTTTTCTAGAATGTAACCGGGAGGTACAGTCAGGCTGAAGTCGAAGATTGCATGGCACAAGTTATTATTTCTGTACGCACCGCTTGTTATGTTACAGTCAACGAAAATATTTGACGTCTTGATTATTTCAATGTCTTTGTTTGACACGTGTTTTATGTTTGGCTCTAAGATTTTTGATGTAAATCCCAACATAGATCCGATATTATCGTCTTTTGTGAAATCTATCGTGTAAGTCGATTCGATTTCACACTTTAGAGTATTATTGTTAGGTCGTAATTTAAATATTTGTTTAACTGTCTCGTTTGTAGCAGTGTTATCAGTTGTTGTTGTTGTTGTTGTTGTTGTTGTTTTATTGCGATCTTCTAATCGATCAATTTCACTCTTTATATATGAATTTAACTCGTCAACTTCATAACAGCCAGATTCTATCGTTATTGTCTTGCCATTGTAGTAAAACTTGTCGTTTCCAGGATAAATGTTCCGTACTGTATTGCATGTATGTAAAGTAACCAATCCCAATGAATATCGACGAGACGCGTCTAATTTTATTGGGGGATAAATTGAACCCGTGGACAGGATGTTACCTCTGCCGAATACCGTAAACGTTCCAGACATTCTGATAATTAAGTGTTTCGCTTATCTCATAGACCTTTTATACAGAAATCTTAAACACAAATGCCCGCATATGTATGTGTTATAATCTTGTTGATTCTCGTAATTATAGTAGATTTCACAACCTCGAAGGTATCGTTGCAGTTCTAGTGGTGGTTGCAAGTCGCCAAATGAGTCGAAATAGTAAACTTTTGAACCTCGTTTCTTATAGCAAACCCAGTGACTCCCGGGACCATCCTGATTGTCTAAGTTCACTATAACACTCTCATTTTTCCATGGTTTTGTTGGTAAAGCGGTGCGCATGTACACACCTCTAAAGTATGGAACCGACTTTTTAGCATATTTTTCTAATTCGATGTTGCTTAGGGCCCTCCGAGGTAATTTTTCTAGTTTTTTGGATGTCGATACGGTTGCAAGTAGAGTGCACTCCCCGTTTTGTAAGGTTTCAGATAGAGCGCAGTTCCTTTCTTGTTTGCTGCTATCGCTTCCATATTCTTATTATGTTTAACTTGATTGACCGCCTTAACTATGCTACTTATTCCACCTGATATACCACCTAAGGCACTAAGCCCTGCGAATAATGGAACTAAAAACGGTAATACACCACCATGTTTTTTTGGAATTGGAATTATGCGTGGGACACCAAATTTTCGTCTCCCACCCGATTCTTTTACAATACGTTTAGCTGCAATTAACACCTTTTTAATCAATTTCCTTGCAGTTTGAGGTTTTTCTGCACTACTACTTTTAAAATCTTTTCGGGTAATTTTAACGATTTTATTTAGGAGGCCACCCTTAAACGAAACTTTACATTTTTTAGTTTTTCTGCATCTTCTCTTATTAGCAGACCTCGCACCCATTCCCAGTTTTTGTTTTGTTTTCATAGCTGTAGTAACCGCCCAGGCTGCTGCTTTTTCGCCGAAAGATGCGTCTTTTGATCGAACGCGATTCCAAGCCTCCTGTTCTAATACCTTATCAGCTCTATGTCTACTTTCAATATCCTTGTGGTCTCTATATGCTATGTCGTGTGTGCGACAGGCTACGTCTAGTAGATTCACTCCGGGATCGCCTCGAGCTAATCTTTTCTCTAATTTGGTACCTAATCAATATGGAATTTAATAAACTCGCTATCATCGTTATTACCAGTAATTAACTCATTAATTATGCTCACCGGGCCCACAATACTGATAGTTGGGAAGATGAAGCTCAATTGGTAATTTATTTATCAATGTGTTAACAATACCATCTCCGTAAACCAACATTTACTACAAGAAAGATTCAACACATGCACGTTTATATACCTCCTCACTCGCCTGTGTACTATGTACGTATGACGGTGAAATAATAAAAAGAATAATGTATAAAGCTTTTATTTAATTCAATTTCAGATTATTTAGTTTTTGATACAAACTGTCTACGTCTACCATATCATCTACCACATTTAATGAATTAAATTTATTACAAAGTTCTAACATTATACAATAATTATCTAAGTCACAACGTAAATTTCCTAACTTCTCAATGTACGCTAAAAGTTGTTGTTTATAATAACACAATAAATTAATTCGATGTTCATCATGTTGCTGTTGCTGCTGCTGCTGCTGTTGTTGTTGTTGTTGTTGTTGATCCTCTCGCATCTGTAAGAACAATTATTTCGCCATCTCAGATTTAACATCCTCAACAAACATATTTGCATAAAAAACTATTATTTCTTGCATTATATTGTATAATTCTGATACATCGAAACGATCACAAAACATCGAACCATAAAATATAATATCCTGATCCGAATTCGATCTTATTGACTTGGAAAGATTTGCAATAAATCTTTTGTAGAACTTATTGAAATTATAAAACCGTAATTGTCGTATCCTTTGTTGAATTAATTGCGCTAAATCGAATAATTTTCTAAATTCCAGCTCGCTCATTTCAATGCTACCATCACCGGCAGTTACCTTTACCATATTTTCGCAACAAGATACTTTTCGAAATTTTACAACCATGGATTCGCTTAAAGTAATTGTTTCTTCGCATACTGCTTCAACATATCGTTGTCTATCAAAGAATTTTCTTAAACAAAGTTCCAGCCGTAAATTGATCAAACTTTCCCATTCTTCTATGGTAAAAATTATCATCGACCCCATGCAATTGCTATTCAAACACGATATTCTAATCATAGGATCAAATTCCATTGCAGGACTTAACCCGACCTCCAGCACATTCGTGTGGGCGTTCCAGTACCAGTTGTATATTGTTGCTTCTACAGGTGTTAATAGAGGGTACTTTGAAGCGGAAATTAATGTCGTTTCGTTATATCCCTTTAATTGAGACCTGACATTCTGACAGTTATTATTATTATCAACCCCAATATCGTGTTCAAACAGGCCGTCGACTACATCGAGGTTTTGTTCAATCTCTGAAATCAATAATATACTTTGTAATACAAACACAATAATAATAATAATAACAATAGTATTCACCATGCTGGGGGATTCTCGTTGCCATCGTTTGTTCTTCGTCACCCTCAATTACATCGCCAAAACAGTTCATCGTAAAGTTATTCATTGTTCTTATCGTCTACGCACTCTTAACAATACTACCTAACCCCATATGAAATTCACCCTCTTTTATACTGTTTTATCCCCAATATAATATGTTAATTTTACTATATCTATTTATGTTTTACACTAAATACACTCTTATGCGCAACCTCGTTTCTTTAGCTTATGCATTTCTAAGAACACTCGATGCGTTTATATTCACAGCTAAATTTACTATTGTTTTCAATGCTGTCCCACTCTCTCTTTCATTGAAATCACTTAATTTATCATTTATTTCGTCTAGTGCCAACTCAAACGCCTTTCGAATATCCGTTGATTGCATTAACTCAAAATTTTCTGTGGCAAAATACTTTCTATCTTCGATATCAGGATTGTTTGGTTTCACAAAGATTCCACTAAACACGAAATTCACCTTTATACAACTGTATTTTCTAATTGCTTTTCTTAAGTACATCAAAACTACTTTTGTACAGTCTCTAAAGAAGTCTTCTAAATTTACATGTGTTAAATTCACAACTGAACCTGTTCGCAATCTACCTTTAAACGCACTCAAAACGTCTTGCCATTTTACACGCTTATTTTGCACATTAAAACCTCCACCTGTAGCTATTGCACTTGATGCTGCCGCTGATTTTAAACGTAATTTCTCAGCTCTTAAATTATGTAAAATTGTCTCTAAATGACGTTTGCGACCGACATTACATGCTTTTCTTAGATTTTTCGATGTTTCTCGTATCAATCGACGATTTAAACGCAAATATTTATCATACATCTTATTAAATCTACCGCATGCATGTACATTCACAAACTCTTCGATGCCCCTTCGGTATTCAAGTGATTCCATATTGTTTCAATATAAAGTTCAAACCCTTACGAATATTG
The DNA here is from genome assembly GCA_963082815.1 of Melanotus villosus. NCBI lineage: Eukaryota > Metazoa > Arthropoda > Insecta > Coleoptera > Elateridae > Melanotus > Melanotus villosus. The sequence continues at coordinate 20,806,492 of OY720424.1, read as the reverse complement.
ATTTCTATTGCAGCCCAATATGCAACCCCTATAATAAATCATTCAATCGTATTCAGAGGGGGTAACATCTCTGCTGTTAAATACAGTTTAGTATGTGGTTCCACGTTCAACCCAAACCCTTACGCGTTTTTATTTCTATTGTATATTTAATGTCATGCAATAAAACATGCACGTGCAACAATATAACACATACAAATAAATTCAATTAATGGGTTTATTTCCAAACATCCAATGAAACCACCACGATTTCATTGATTTTTATATTTGACATGTCAATAAATCTCCCCTATTCAGCTCGTTAACATCACACGTGTCGCATTTATTATTATCATTAAAGTCACTTCAATGACCCCACTTGACTATTCAATTCTATACAAACAATCACCATACATATCACACCCTCATACTGTCATCTCCCCTAATTCGAAGCCAGAAAATCAATAAAAAAACACCCCATACTAAACACACGCCCTAATATTAAAATCACCCCAACTATAACACAGAAAATCAATAAAAAACAATCATACCCCCATTTCCATAAAGCCGCAACAACCCATCTCTTCAAACATACACACATTAAAACTTAAACACAAAACATATACCGCTTCATATCACCTACTATCACACATTCCATCTCACCCTTTCATCCGAAATACTCTTCCTATTGTTTTTACCCATTTACACTAAATACATAACAACTACCTAATTTACATCTCAATCAAAACATACTACTCAATCTTGCGCATCTACAGGTACCAACATCTTGCAGATCGCACACCTCACCGCAGACGTAATTACACTCAAACAGGTCGTCTGTATTCAGCTCCCCCTTTGTTTAACTACTCTCATTATAGCATCAAAATGCGTGCTAGAATAATGTCATTCTAATGCCGAAACAGAAAAATATCTTATTTCCAAAGGAGTGAATCGTTAAAAATCTAGTTTCTTATTATTTAAAAAGCCTCTCGTTACTCTGCCTTTAAATGTGAATTATTTGTTCATTTTTCACTATGATCGTCTATGACGTTTAAAAAAAACCGAAACAGCTCTTGAGTAAGATTTTATGCATTTTTCTTGCTTAATTTTGGTTTATTTTTTTTGTAAACGAACAATAAGGGAAGTCCTTGCCAGGGAATTAATAATAATTCAATTTGTTATTGTATTATTGTAAAAAAATCAATCTTGGGAAAATAAATGTCAAGAACTGGATACATACTTAGGAGGTACTAAATCTAAAGCAGCTTGGGAACTAATAAGAAATATGAAATCGGATCTTTCACAAAAAACACATGTACCCATAATAAAAACAAATGAATGGAAGCAATACTACTCCAGCTTACTAAGTGAACAAAGACCGGAATATACTACGACGTCACACAAACGATACCAAACGGAAGGGAGACAAATACAAATAACACAAAACCAAATTAAACAGGCCATTAGACAAATGAAAAATGGAAAAGCAAGCGGACCCGAGCAAATTTCAGCAGAATTAATTAAACATTGGTCACCGAAATTAGTTGATATGATAACAACGTTGTTTAATAGATGTATCAACGGAGAAAAGGTTGCAGACGAATGGAAGACAGTTTGGATTACACCAATCCACAAAAAGGGAAGAAACAATAGTTGTGACAATTACAGAGGAATTTCGGTTACAAGCACAATGAGTAGAATCTACGCTAGAGTGTTAAAAGTTATATTGGAACACGAATACAATCCACACGAAATCGAAGAACAATATGGCTTTAGAACCGGACGATCCTGTGTGGATAATATATTTTGTCTCACACAGATGATGAAAAAATGACAGCTGTAGGGAAAGAAATACATCTCCTCTTCGTAGATCTTACCGCAAGGCATATGACAGTGTCCCTTTACGTAAACTATGGGATGTTTTAGAACAAAGCCCGATCAGTGTAACTTTAATCAAATATATGAAAACATGACATCTCAAATTAAAAACGGAAATGAACTATCCAGGCCGTTTTCGGTAACAAAAGGGCTACGCCCAGGTTGCTGCTTATCCCCAACCCTATTTAAGATTTATTTAAACGCAGCGTTACATCAATGGAGACGGAAATGTAAGGGAATGGGAATACCAATAACAGACTTAACAACACTATATTATACTCTCCACTTCGCAGACGATCAGGTGGTGATGGCTGAAGACAACGAAGACCTCTCTTACATGAGTCGAAAATTAATAGAGGAGTATAATCTGTGGGGATTGACAGTAAATACAGGAAAGACCAAGTATCTGTGTATTGGAAAAGAAGAAGAAGATCTACATTTAGAGGACAATAAAACTATCGATGTACGCGAAGAGTATACAGGGTGATGAAAAAATAGGGGACATAAATTTGGGTACGTGTTCTATATAACAAAACATGAAAAAAAGTTCAAATAAATATGGGTCGGGAAACGCTTCCTTTCCGAGTTAAACTAAAGTCACGAAAGCAATCAATGCACGTCATCAACCACGGTAGGGTCATATTCTGAGGGCACGAGTTTAGTACGTTTATACTGCTTGAGAATTAGAATTAAAATTTACAAAAGTATGCAACCCGCCAAACTCCAATTACGAAAAAACAGAAATAATTATACATTAAACTATAGACGATTATTAACATAATTCCTAATTTTGAAGCATTTATGATTGTGTTTATTTCATTTATTTATGTTATATCCCCTCTTATCCATTATTTAATATGAGTTATACAAAAAAATCTTAAATTTTAAAGTTTATTGTAGTCCAAGGCAATTTAACATTGATTATTTTCATTGAATATGCAGGTAAGATATTATAATGAGAATAAAAACAAAAGTAATAGTGATATACAATTATTTATCCACGACTACTTAATAATCTGTCAATTATTCATGTGTTTGGTCACTCATAATGCTATCCATTATACACTGACAGCAGTGTATAATGAGTATTCAAGGTGTCATGGTAACATCATTGTCTATGGTGTATAATGAAGGAAATAGGTTATGTTTCTAATCCTAATTGACAGATTATAGGTTATGTTTCTAATCCTAATTGACAGATTATTAACAAGTCATCGATAAATTTTAATTAAAAATTCTTCGTATTTGTGTTCGTGGATAAAGTATAGTATACGACTCGCTATAATGGCTATTATTACCTCGGATAATTGCAAAACTCGCTCGCAAGCTCGCTCGTGTTGCAAACATTATCCTCGGTAATAATAGCCTACATTATAGCGTCGTGTATAATATACTATTATTAATTTGAGTCACTACAGGTATCTTCTTCTGAAATATTAATAATAAGTGGGGCTACTTCGTTTCGTTCTCCACTTTTGGATTTCTTTCTTTGTATGTGTAATACAATTTGCCCACATTTCAGAAGTTACTAGGTCCAACGCTTCTTGCCACATATCAAGAGTCTTCTGCATTCCATTTCTATCTCGACCTATGTGTTTATTGTAACAGGTTTTTGCTATGCCGCAGTCATTTTCAATTGGATTGAAAATACAGTGGTGAGGCACCAGGAATAAACCCATTGTTATTCCCAGCATGTAGTATGATATATCTGAAAAAAATAGGCCATTAGTTTTAATTAATTACAACTAGGAGCATTAGATTTAAAATGCTAACCTTTTTCCATCAGTTTTTATTTTCTTAACGTATTTTCTGTTATCGTCTTGCCATGATCTGGAAACTGATCAATTTTCAAATATCCATGTTTCATCCAAGTAAACGAATTGTGGGGGTTTTTCTTGCCGTTGATTTTTCACATAGCTTTTTAAAAACTCCACCCTGCGAAAAGCAATGTTCTGTAGCTCCATTAATCCTCTCCTGGGGTCGTCCTTCTTCCAGCGAAAACCAATTTCTTTTAATATTTTCCCCAACGAAGTTACTCCCCCCATGAAAATATCCCTTTGTTGTAGAATTTTTAGCAAACTCATTCGAGTAACGTGTTGGCCTACGATTATATTATTACTCGTAAACAATGTTAGGAAAAAAACAATGAAGTGATTCACTTACGGATTTCATAAATCACGTTTCTTATAGCTACTTGAGTAAAGTCGTCGGCTTCGCTATAGGCTTCTGTCTTAAACTCTTTCGCTTAGGGCTAAGTTGGTTCGACTTCACAATTTGCAAAACTGAAGCAACAGTGCCTATAGTAAGCTGCAATGCATTTGCAACTCGCCGTAATAAATAAATTGCTATAATATAATCATACTAGTACACACCATTAATATAAAATACCTCTCGAACAGCAGTCAGCGGAAGTAAAAGCAGCTCCATTGTCACGTTCTTGTTCAAAATAACTTATTAACGATGCAATAAGTTGTTTTGACAGCTTATACAAAGCTTTAGGCATTATGTTTATTGTTTTTACACAAATAAATGCAGATAGACAATAACTCAAACAACAGCAACAAACACTAAAAAAGTGAGGTTGGAAGCAGTCTAAAATCGCGATCGATTGATGGTCGATCTACAAACATAGTACCGGTTCTTACCAACTTAAATTCGATAACTCTCATGTTTACAATAAATTTTTACTTTATATATTGACATAAATGTCATATATACTAGCAGTTTTTTTAAATACAAAGTAGTATAATTAAAATTTTAACAAAACGAATTACTTTCGATGTATTATTCACATTTAAATATTTTCGTATTAGTTTTCTTAAGGTTGGTATGTAATCGTCATACTAAACTATTTTGATGACGTGCATTGATTGCTTTCGTGACTTTACTTTATCACACTATTAATGTAGTTGCACGTAATAGTCGCATGCGATATCGACTTGATTACTTCTTATCTAATTTGGCATTTGTTAGTTGTTTTGTTGTTTATTATTCTCACTGTCACTTTTGACGTTGTTATTGTCATATCTGTATGCCAATCGGTCGTTTTTCACGAAATCATTTGAGCGAGTTCAGCAATCTATGAGAAGACGCATTGAATGTTGCTTACAAGTTCAAGGAGGCCATTTTGATAAACTCTTGTAACTTTAATAACAATTGTAATTAAGCATCATTGAATAAACTATTTTTTTTTGTTTCCTTGAATAAACTGATTTTCAATACTTACACTAACATTCATTGACTACCTTAGTAGCGTGGTAACTCGGAAAGGAAGCGTTTCCGGACCCATATTTATTTGAACTTTTTTTAATGTTTTGTTATATAGAACACGTACCCAAATTTATATGACCCCTATTTTTTCATCACCCTGTATATATCTGGGATTTACAATAAATAAAGATGGGAGATACGACAGAGAAATAAACGAACGGATTGTGAAGGGAGGAAAACAATAGGGGCGCTAAATTTCATTCTCTGACAGAAAAACATACGAAGTAGTACTAACCACCACATCTACGAGTCGATTCTGAAAAGCGTTATTACCTATAGCTGCGAAGTTTGGCAAATCAACAGTAAAGAAGAACGAAGACTACTTGCAACAGAAATGGATTATTGGCGAAGAGCGACAAGAACGTCACGCCTGGAAAGAGTCAGAAATGAAACAATAAGGAATATGATGCAAGTGACTGAAACTCTTATGGACAGCATACGAAAATGACAGCTGATATGGTACGGACATGTACAGAGAATGGGCGAAGAACGACTACCAAAACAAATAATGACATGGACACCTACAGGCAGACGAAAACGCGGGCGGGTCAGGGTCAGAAATACCTGGATAAGCGACATACGAAGAGCAATGTCAGAGAGATAACTAACAGAAGCAGACTGGGCAGACCGAAGAAGATCGAGAGTAGAAACCGGAAGGCGTAGAACGCTATGACACCGGATATAGTTATATATATTATTGTAGGTATTGTTTCTGTAGTTCTTGTTATTGTTGTTCTGTACAGTAAAGCCGGTATTACATTAAGGTTCTTCAAGTATCTGGTTTCTTCTGAAGGTTCTCAGTGATGCCAGTTTAAGGATAAATCCCGCAGCGTAGGGATATTTCGCGTCTAACTAAAGGGAACGAAGGATTTTACTACGTAAATTTGAAAAATTTCTAGAACAGTATCATAATCTTCAGCCAACAGCTTTGTACAAAGCGATTATTTTAAACTTTTAGTTAAGGCAAAGAACAAAAATATTTTTATTATACATATCTTTTGGTTAAAATCTCTAACACGTCAAAATTAATTTACGTACTTAGAAAGCGACTTAGGAGGCCCTAACCTTCCATGTTGCCGGGCATATTCCCTCGTGGAGTGTGCCGATACTTTTACCTTTTACTTAGAAGTTGTCACCATCAATTTGCGTCTGAAAGCTGTTATAGGTTTCAATGAACTAATTTGGTGTAGTTTTATTATAAATAGTAAAAATTCATAGTCGCTTTTCATGAAACATTTAACCGACACGGTACATACAACTTACAGAAAGGTGGGAATGCAATTTTAAGTAAAATATTTTAAAGTGTAATGCATTTAATGGTGATTTGCTACAAAAATGTTTACGTAACATATTTATATAAATATTAACGCTTCTATTTTGCGGGTTTGTGAATAATTAACAGAGATACATTTATTTATAAGTGTAAATTTCCTATTAATGTGAAATTTATTTTCTTATGGTTTTAATCGTGATTTTCCTAGATTTTTATTACATTAATGCGCATAATAACGTATTGAACAACTTGTCTAAGCTAATTTATCTAATCTGAGAAACGATTGCACAGAATTGATGGTTGTTTCAATTACATAATTCAAATTTTCTTCAGCTGTCTTCGTCGTCCAGAATTACATTATACATCATTGCCAAGTAAGAATAGGTTGTGCTCATTACCTATAATCGTTTACTAGTTACTTAACGTTATTTTCTACTTTAAGAATTTTTACTGAACCACCAAGAGAACACAGGTTCGAATCCCAGTCGTATCCGAATTTTTAAAAATTCTGGAGTGATTGAGATGCGAATCCTGCCTGGTAAGAAGCTTTGGTAAGTTTAATTAATAAACATTACCTTACTGAAACTAGGAAATGATACATCACTTATAGAAGCACTACGCAGAACTAACGCTTTATTAGCACGCAGTATAATAAGTTGTATCATTTTTTGAAATATCACCGATTCGTCATACCAAGGAGTATTATAAGCAAAATCTGCCACAGTTGTACTCTAAAATATTTACTTTTTAGAACGATTATTAAATCTGAAACTAGTTTATTTATTACCTCGTCTATCAATTTTTGTCCTAAAAGGGATAAAATCAACAATATTATAAAATAACCGCCTAGTACCATGAAATAACGCCATAAATTTAAAAATTCGATTGTGGTGGCGAACATCTAAAATTGTGTTAAAACAACATTGCACTGAAAGCAAGGCAACAGAGTAGTAAATTAAACGGACCTGCAGAATCTGAAATCCAACAACACTGAAAATAACAGTTATCAAAACCCCGTACATCAACAAAATTTGGTTGAAAGCTCCCGAAACCAAATCACTGAAGCTGAAATATAGATATGTATAATTAAATGTTAGAAACTCAAAAACTAACCTACTCCAAGACAGCTGAATGGTGTTTAATTAAAGTTTTCAAAAATGCATATCTCCCCTCAAATTTCCCATCAGATATTTTTTGAAAATCGTCCTGTATCATTTTTAAATGGGCAATGATATGATAAATAATACTGGCACTTAACATAATTGGATGTGCGACGGATTTAATGCACAAAGTGGCGGAAAGAACTTTAAGCACGTAAGCTACCTGAAACCCAGGGCTTTTTGTAGGATCAAAAGGGAACCATCCTGGAGAGGGTAAACCACAAATTAAAGCGGTTTCTTCCTGGTCACGCTCCAGACAATTGTTATAATCAATGAGAGGTGCGATATTGTACTGTAACAAACCCATTGTGTAATAACCAATCGAGAACACCGTTACGCGCCTCGTAAATTTCTCCGCTTCGACTGTATAATTTTGGGTTTGGAATTCGTTCATCAGGTTACGTAGGGTTACAGCGGCGGTTTGGTATAATTTTTCGTTTAAAATAAATATAAAGGAAATGTACAAACTGCACAAAATCAACACCAAATAAGTTATACTTTCCAGCACGCAATTTAAGTTACCGTTACAATTAAAAAAGTTAATTACACCCGAAATTAAATTTAAAGTTTGCATCAAGAAAAATACAGAAGTGTGCAAAATTCCGTAAAGGTTCCGGCGGCCTTTTGGCCATAAACCCAACAATGACATCCACGTAATATGATACTGTAAAAGTTTAATTTCCATTTTGAATTTTTGGTACTTACTGCTCAAAAATGTTATGAACAATAAGCACGAAATAATTTTTACTTATATTTATAACCTTTGGGTGGTGGGGAGTTTCCTTGAACAATATTTCAAAATTACCGACGATGCATAACAAATAATTCTATGTCATTTAGATATAGTGGAGCTATTTTATGCGTTTGAAAGCTGGAATTCAAACATTTCTGAGAAGTGAATATGGTGGACCAAAATCACAGAGAGAGAATTTAAATTTAAGGGTAGTAGTGTGTAATAATTCATTCGGCATGAAAGTGTTTTGGAATTTCTAATCTTCTCTATTATTTTTTATTTTTCTGCTACGTTTATAGATTTTGCTTGCTGATATGAGGGTCAAAAATTAATGAGCAATAAAACGTTTGCATTCTAATCATGATTAAGTTCACCAGGGTAGTTTTATATAATTTTTATTAATTTATCCGGGTCGATTGCAAATCATCTTGTTAAATAGAAGCGAGGTTGAATCATTAAAAATTTGTGGGCGGATTGTAATAAAAACTTGGCGAAGGAAAAGCCGGAAAATTAGGAAATTGGATGATAAGAGAAAGAGAAGCATAAGAAATAGTAAATCATAAACCTGTTTTAATTTAAAATCAGTAAAGCTGAAACGGAAATTTTAAAAATCCACAAGGTAATATTTAAATGCATCCTACTCTAATATAGCCGCATGGTGTCTTACTACTTTTTTCAAAAATGGAATTTTTCGTCGAACATCTTTTGAAAATCATCCTGCATGATTTTTAAATGGACGATAATATGATAAATAATGCTAACACGAAAAGGTCTGATGAGGTACAGATTTAATGCACAAAGTGGCCCAAAAAACTTACGTAAGCTACCTGAAATCCTGGAGTTTTTGTGGGATCAAATGGGAACCATCCCGGAGATGGCAATCCACAAATTATAGTGGTTTCTTCTTGGCCGCGTTCTAAGCAATTGTCGTAATAGTCCAGTCACTAGGTGCCCTGGGCAGAAAAAAAATACAGAAGTTTTTTTCTCACTTGTTCCTTATGTTTTTTGGGGTGCTGAATCCGAATTTCGACTTTGTTAACAAAAAAAATGGCGGCTATTGGCGCAAATTGCAAAAAATTGCAAAATTTCGCCCATTTCGTCGTTTTTTGCTTATAACTCGAAAACGGTAAATTTCGCGAGGAAATAGTTTGGCCGCTAGGGCGCTTTGAAATTTTGTCAATTTTCGGCCCCGCGGCTAAATGAAGAAGAATCCCTTACCATATCCTTCTAGCACTGTGTTTCGCAACATTCTGATTGAAAACGATTATTTATTAGATAATTACTACTTCATTAATAAAATAATTTGACTCGTTTTGAAAAAAATCGGGCGATTTTTCGTTTTGTAGTTCATTATAGGTATATCAGGTAGGTATACGTATACCTATAATATTTATTTATACTATTTAGAGTGACATATCAAACAAAAGGTTTTGACGAACAGATTAAGAAAAAAATATTAATTAATCCCGGTTCCAAAATTTTCGGGTGATTTTTGAAAAAAAAAAACTAAAGAAATCCTATGTGTTGAACAAAATGTTATTTTATTCAGCTTTTAAACTTTCAGTAAAACTTAATTTTTGATATAAACTACTCAAAAATGAATAGGGATATTGCTGTATTAACCATATTAAGAACATAAAATACCACTCGAAACATTTTCACAATACCAACAAATGTGTGTAATAACAATATCCCTATTTATTTTTGAGTAGTATATATAATTTTAAAAATGCTATAATATTATATCAAACTTGTGTTTTATAATGAGTGATGATATGACAAATTAGGTTGTTAATTATTGTTTTCTTCGTTTGGCAGATCTGGGCATTAGTTCGTCGCTTTCAATATCTGGAAATGAAAGGAACAAATTATTGATATACTTAAATTTGGGTTCCGTTGAATTGAGTTTATTAACATGAATTGAATAATAAGTAATAATACCTTGTCGATGGGAAGGTCCGGGCTGTGGGGAAGGCTCTTTGTATTCAGCATCATGTGGGTGTGTATCTTCGTCATTATAGGAAGGTTCTGGTGGAGGGTAATGAGTTGTCTCATATAATTGGGACCGTATATCCTCAACAATAATTTCAGCTGCTGCTTCAACAAGCCGAAGTCTTTCTTCTTTTTCTGATGAACATTTTTGCATATACCAGGAATCTGTTATAATTTTGTATCCTGTGTTCTTAAAACACACGACATAAGGCATACTTGATGAGATAAACACATCACTGCCATACTTTTCGAGAAGCCGTGCTCTTACTGTCGTGGGATGTGGTTTGTAATCAGATTCAATTGTACTCATCAACTCCTCCATCGAAAACTGACATTCTTCATCGCTGTTTTCGAGGAAAGTAAAAATTGGATCCATAACAGTATCTACCTGTGCTCTCGGCCTGCCACGTTGTGCAATATCCATTACTTGTGGACGGTACAGGTTTTTCATACAAGACATATGATACTGGCAGTCAGCAGCAACCAAGTCATGCACCGGTTCTATACGCTGACCTATGGACTGCGTTAACTCATCATTGCAGTATTTCAACAGTTGTAAAACTTTTTCCTTCACAGCTAACTTCCTCACAGGGTAAACACGATCGCGTTTTGAGATCTCAATTTTTTTCTGTCTTTCTGCGTAGTTGCTTGGTACTTCCTTTCCGCACAGAAAGCAGTGCGTTTTGAATGCAAACGTTGGTATGAATGAACGTAATTGTAACTTGGTAGCTCCTTATTGAGCCCTCTTGACAAAAGCAGCAATAGGTACATCTTTCGTTAATGTACTGTATTCTACATTTTTCATGCATTTCAAGGAATGCTGTGCTTTAAAAAAAAACTACATTACCATCATTTCTCTTTTTACTTGCTTCAAAGTTTGACAATCCCTTTTCTTTCACAACAGTTGTCTTTGTCCCATCATCCAACGGCTTATCACAAATTCCACACTCACGACACGATATTATGGCACTTAAGCGCACTAATAACAATAATAAAATAATTTTGATATTGAAATATTAAATAATAGTATATTGCGTCATAAGGGAAGATATAGCCATATTTCATGCCGAAGATTTCTGCTGCACGAGCGAACGCAGTGAGCGAGGGCAGCAAAAGCCGAGGGATGAAATATGCCGTTAGATTCCCGTAGGCAGTACAGCGAGTAGATGAGATGCCCTTGAGGGCTAGGAATGTGGGAGGGTGCGGCCAGCAGGTATGTAGGAGGGGAGGATTAGCTGCGGTGTGTGGGGGTAGTTGAGGACGAAGATACACACCCACATGATCTTAAATACAAAGAGCCATCCCCACAGCCCGGATCTTCCCATCGACAAGGTCAAAAAGTCAAATTATTTTATTAATGAAGTAGTAATTATCTAATAAATAATCGTTTTCAATCAGAATGTTGCGAAACACAGTGCTAGCAGGGTATGGTAAGGGATTCTTCTTCATTTAGCCGCGGGGCTGAAAATTGACAAAATTTCAACGCGCCCTAGCGGCCAAACTATTTGTCTGACAAAAAAATTGTATATAACTTTTTTTTTTGAAATTTCCTGTAGTTTAGTTTTTTACATAAACTATTTCCTCGCGAAATTTACCGTTTTCGAGTTATAAGCAAAAAACGACGAAATGGGCGAAATTTTGCAATTTTTTGCAATTTGCGCCAATAGCCGCCATTTTTTTTGTTAACAAAGTCGAAATTCAGATTCAGCACCCCAAAAAACATAAGGAACAAGTGAGAAAAAAACTTCTGTATTTTTTTTTTGGATCTGCCATTCTTTGATACCTGGCTCCTGGACTATAATCAATGAGGGGTGCGATGTTGTACTGTAACAAACCCGTTGTGTAATATCCGACTAAGAACATCAGGAGACGTCGAGTAAATATTTCAGTTTCGAAAGTGTAAGTACGTCTCAGATTTGAACTCGTACATCAAATTTAATAAAGTTTCAGCAGCTTCTCGGTATAATTTTTCGTTCAAAATAAACACTATAGATGTATACAAACTACTCAGAATCAACAATCAAGTCACACTTTCTAGCAAGCAGTTAAAATTCTCTTTACATTGAATGAAGACAATTACACACGAAATTAAATTTAAAATTTGTATTAAGACAAACACAAAAGTATGGAGCATATCGTAGAAATTTCGCCAACCTTTTGGCCATAAACCTAACAGTGACAAACATAGAATGTTATACTTCAGCAGATGAACTTCCATTTTTAATTTTCGAATTTATAATACTAGATATCCAGAGATTAGGTGAACAATGGACATGAAATATTTATAACCTACAGAGGGGAGGAATACTTTCCAAGATAGTACTTGAAATGACGGTGGATACATTATGAATAATTCTATGTTATTCCAGCTTAGTGCAGCTATTTGCCAGGCTTGAAAACCCGAAATGAAGCGACGCTTTTTGAAAAAGGAAAAGCATATTAGTTGTTATTATCTGGGCCGAAATCACAAGTGGGCGGAGGTTACATTTACATACAAATCTATTATATTCTATCAAGAAGTGGATGTATTATTATTAAAAAATCTGCTGTTATGAATGTTTAATATGTTCCTTTTGTGCTGCATTTTTATTATAATTAATTATAGAGCTGTGCAAACAAATAAAATATAAAAATACCGGCACAGGGTTATAGCTATTAAGACAACAAGTGTTTTATAGAAGGTTTAAAAATCAAGGTCGTAGTTCAAATCCGAGGATTTGATAGACCGAGATTTTTAAACTATAAAACACGAGTTGTCTTCAAGATTTTTTCTAGTACTAATATCAGACATTTTCTTTCCCTAATATATTATTAGAAATTTTAATAAATAATTATTTGAGACGCGTCATAATACATAAAATGCGAAGATTGCTAGGCAACGACGTATTTAAAGGCCTATAAAATACGTTGTCATTGACGACGTATTTTATAGAGAAAGCGTATTTTAAAGGAAACATAACAAGTGAGCTCTTATGCACCATAGAAACAGTATAAGATATTAGTGTTAGAAAAAAAATATTAAATTGAAGCATGATTTTAAACTGAAATTAATCACAACTAAATAATAAAGTACTACAAAACTCGTTAGGAAATAACCTCAAAAATATACATACGTAATACTTTAAATTATATTAAAGACATAAATTATGGTATAAAATTGTAAGATAGCTGTAATTATTGGGCTAATGATCATTTGTGAACGAAGCCGACGAAGCGCTCTTTCTTTTCTTCAAATAATAATAAAACAAAGTAATGATTTTTCTGACAAATCTGAACCCTGCATTATATTGCCGTTACATAAATTGATATACCTAGGTATATACTATTTTACTTTAGGGCTGCCTCCGGAGGCGAAGCCCTGAACTCATGCTATTTAAAATAGAATGAACACTAGATTACATACCTATGAAACGATTTCACTAAAAAATCTGCATCCTGCTCCTCTTTCCGTTTCCGATATATGATTTTTTTTTATGTGGGGGGAGGCTTCCGGAGGCGAGGCTTTAAGTTAATCTTATTTAAAATAAAATGAGCACCAAAACGATATTTTTGTGAAATCTTAAGCGCACACATGTTACTTTTCAAGTTCAGGAGACCCGAATAGCTCGAAAACTTACGCCAATAATTATACTCAAAATATATTATTATACCGGATGTCCAGTTTAAAGAGAAGGATAGGGAAATCTCACGTTAATTTTTGTTTTGCAGTTTCTTGCTCCCCAGATTCAAGTTATGTTTGGTATGTTTCGAAACGAGAGTTTTTATTACGTTAAATGCTCCAAGAAACTAATGCGACTTCCCGCTGGTAACCCGTAATTCCTGCATAAGGGGATTTTTTAAAGACTATTTTGTAGAATATTCATTTCAATTACTAATCATATTATTATGAATTTGCCCATCATTAACAGGAATGGTAGATTAACTTAGCCAATCGCAGAGGTAGGTTTCAGCGCGCCACATTTGAAACACTCCTCCTAGTTAAAAAACAAAGTACAGAGACTAATAAGTTGCAATATTTCTTTAACGTTGAAGGGCTAACTTTGCAGGGCTGCTGTTTTTTACATTGCAACGCATTGTGAAGTTGCCAAATGTTCGAATTATTACGGTCACTTGATACACTCCTTTTATTAACACCTGATAATATGCCAATTTAAACTTATCTATCAGTTCATACGTAGAGGCAGTATATTATTCATTATACCTGCGAAGATGTAATTCACCAGTATTCCTAACTATTAGAAACACCTTTTTACAATTTTAGGAACACCTTGTTGAAGAAAACAGAGATTTGCAATGCAGCCTAAACGAATTCGAAAACTGGAAGGGAAAAGGAAATAAACTACAATTACTTGAAAATGATGAAGCTAAGATCCGAAAAGAAAAAAAAATCTACTTAAATCCGCAACCGGAATGGATCAGTACAGAATTAAGGGAAGAGCATATGGAGAAGCCTGTAAAAATTGAATTGTTAAAAAATGGAGGTTTAATTAAACTGAGTTCGAGAAAAACGAAAAAGGGTACTGTAAGTATTTGCAACACATGTGTCTTTGATGCTATATTGCAAGTAATAGCAACGAGCTTTGCTGCTAGTAAAATGTTGTAAAACTACTTTATTAAGAATGAAAATAATGTATATTTACTTGCACGAGAACTTACGAAAAATAATTCCTTAGGTTTGGCGTACAACTAAAGAGTTAAAATTTTAATAGAGTCGTCATTACCTAGGGAAAATATTTTTGGAAAAATAAGACTCAATTGCGAGTCAACTCTACAATCTATGTTGAAGGCACTAAAGATGAACAACAATGAAGAGGAGAAAGTATGTTGTGGTTGCGGATTCATCCAGAAAATTCAATTTTGTACAATTCAAGCCAGTATAGAAAAAAGGGAGACAGATATCAGTAATTTTCAATTAAACTTCAATTTAATACACAGTTCAGTTTGTACGAAGTGTAACCAAGAATGTGGAACTAAAAGAGATTACAACAAAATTATTTTTATAGAAACTTCTAGTCCATCTGACAAAGAAAACAAGAACGAACTACCACTAGGAATACACCATAAAGATATTCCGAAGATATTAAAAATATGTGAGTTCCCATATTTCTTAAGAGAAGTAATTGAATATAGAGCTTCATTTATTCCTTATTCACTGGGCCACTTTATTGCCTATTGCTACAGGAACGGGCTATGGTTGCAGATACGTCATATGTGAAAATATTCTTAATAATTTATTCAATTTAAATGTTACATAAGTAGTTACTCTTTTATTTTAATAACCTGTAGGACAAATGTAACTTAAATGAACGCCATAGAAGATTTTTATGTTTACTATTTTCAATAAAGAAGTATACATACTATTTATTTCCCCCTCTTTATTTAAAACAATATCTATTCCATGATGTAGTAAAAGCAACATCGGCAACCCCAACATGGGCACAGAATTATAGTGCTATCCAGTTTTCAAAACATTTTTCCGAGCCTCAGCATCAAGTAAGAGATACCAAACAAAACTTAAATAAACATTCTGGGGAGCAAGAAACTGCAAAACAAGCATTAACGTGGGATTTCCGTATCCTTCACTTCAAACTGGACACCCGGTATAATAATACATTTTGAGTATAGTCGGCGTAAGTTTTCGAGCTATTTGGGCCTCCTGAACTTAAAAAGTAAGATGTGTTTGTTGGAGAAATATTTTTTGTAAGTGCAGTTTCACTTTATTAACAACATTTTTTTCTAATATTACTTTTTAAACATGCCACTAATTGTTTACCGTCGTCAGTCTTAATCCTGAAAAAATTGCAGAGGAAAGTGAAACCTGTAAATTACATAATTGTGTAATGTTTCATTTATTGTTGCAGGGTCAAACTTCTATCGCGCATAAAGTGGGTATCAAAATTTAAGATAAAATGTACTTCTATTAACGTCAGCATGTACCCATTTAATTTATATATGTATACAGGGTGTCCATTTTAAATGTGAACGCCTACCAGCTTCTGAATAGGCAACACACATTGCATTCCAGAGGTAACTCTGTAGTATAATAAATTTCAAAAACGTTAACAACATAGTAGTCTTAAACCATTTTATGTCAGTGTCAAAATCGCAAATCGCTAAAAAGTCAAGATGTTCAACGATTCAGAACGAACAGACATGTTACTTCTTTTAGGCGAATGTCATAAGAATTACGATGCTGCGGCGATACTGTACCACCAACGATACCTAAATAGGCGAAGACCCTGTAGTAATACACGTCGAAAGTTGGAGAACAATTTAAGAGGTTTTGGAAAATTTAGGAAGGATCACGCAAGAACCCGCGCTGTTACGAATGAAGAAAATGAAATTGCAGTGATTACGGTTATGTTGTTTAAGATTCATTATTATTATCTAATTTGTACTTGACTTTTATATTATGTAATTAAAAAAGTTCAAAGTCTACTGTGTTACATAATACTTTTGAAATTCATCAAACAGAGAAGTGATCTTTGGAATGCAATGTGTGTTGCCTATTCAGAACCTGGTAGGCGTTCACTTTTAAAATGAACACCCTGTATGTAAACAGCAAACATTTGACTTCTCAATATGTGTATTTTGTAGTTTTTCCGCTTTAAATTAGACCACAGTTATTACTTATACAGGCTGTTTGATAAAAAACGGAGCAAGCCGTAGCACTCTTATTTATTAACTGATTTTAATAAAAAAATGTTTGGTCTTATAACTCATAAAAATCTACATTTTTCCGTAAAAAAATTTTTTTTCGGCCTCATTGGTTAAGCGTGGTGACGTCATGATGAATTTTTTAAATTACACTCTATATATTTTTTTAGATATTCTCATAGAGAATTTTTTTCTCTTTTCAACCGTGTAAATATTTCATATGGTTGCATAATAAAACTTTCGAGTTAAAGACAAAAAACCAATACAAGACTGAAACATTACGAACGTTTATTCTAGCAACTTTGAACAAATCGAGTGTGCCATGTTAAAATACATTAAACAGATGAAAACTATTAAAACAAAAAAAAAACACAAGAAATGGAAACTACAGGTATTGTTCAAATTGGGCACCATCGCGAGTTACGCGACTGTTTTTTGTTTCAAGTTATTTTAATTTAATGGCCTACTGGCTTGTATTGGTTTTTTGTCTTTAACTCGAAAGTTTTATTATGCAACCATATGAAATATTTAGACGGTTGAAAAAAGAAAAAAATTCTCTATGAGAATATCTAAAAAAATATATAGAGTGTAATTTAAAAAATTCATCATGACGTCACCACGCTTAACCAATGAGGCCGAAAAAAAAATTTTTTTACGGCAAAATGTAGATTTTTATGAGTTATAAGACCAAACATTTTTTTTATTACAATCAGTTAATAAATAAGAGTGCTACGGCTTGCTCCGTTTTTTATCAAACAGCCTGTATATGGAAAAAGTTGTTAAAGTAACCGGATTTCAAAACAAAAGTAATTGCTTCTGGAATTAAAGGCAAAAAGGTTGAAATTTTAAAAAATGTTGAAGTTGAACAATTCAACCCCTGTATTTGTTTTAATTCCACTTTTAATTTTACAAGCAGAAAACGTCCGATACCTTAGTATGAACCTCAGTTAACGTGGACAAAATATATATATCATAAACAGTAACGTAAACATAATCAACTGGGCTTAAAGGTTTCCAAGTTAAACTGGCTACTAAGACGTAAATCCAAACGAACCCTGAGCAACAAGGTTCTAGTGTACAAAACCATATTAAAACCAATATGGGTTACTATGGGGAACCACAAGTAACTCAAACTAGAGATACTACAACGGTTTCAATCAAAAACCCTAAGGGCAATAACAGACGCTCCATGGTATCTGAGAAATGAAGTCATCCAGTTAAACCAGTGAAAGATGTAGTGAAGTGTGTAAGTAAAAAAGTAACTCTTACGTCTTGAAAATCTCACTAATACCCTCACTGTAAATCTGTTAGACAACAGCAACAAAACCCATAGGCCGAAAAGACACAACCCCCTAGACCTACCGGCACAAATTTTCAGAAAATATTGCAGCCCAACTCATTTTTCTGTTTCACACTATTATTTATATTATAATAGTAAAAAAATAACCGACTGATAACTTAAGAAATAAAATTAAGTTCAAAATTAACACAGAAAAATATAAGTATTGTAAAATGTCTAAGATAACCTTGAATCTAAACAAAAATTCGAATTCCTAAAATTCAAACCAGATATTCGTATTATTTTACATTTGTTTCTTCAAGAAATTGGAACTTCAAATCTTAAAGCTTGGATTTAACATTCGATATTAGACTTTTGGATTTCCAAAGGAAATCTGTGTATTTATATCAATTTTGTTCAATCTTGTTCCAGATGTCACAGTTGCGTTAATAATCAATATGGTAAGTAAAGGGGTGTTCGGGGAGTAAAGTCTCACTTTTATTTTCTTTTTTATACATCACATGAAATGCCAAGTAATGCTGGGTTTTGTAAAGTTACAGGACATAATGTTCAACTTTTTAAAGTTGTTTTAATTTTTATATTAGTCTGCCAAAATCAAGCGGTCTGAACATGAAGCGTTTGCAAAGCGTGTTATTGAATATTGTAAAACTCAGACTTTGATAAGAAACTGGCTTGTCAACGCTTTGTAGTTGAAGCAAAGCGAAGAGAGGTAATTAACAGGATTATTAAAAGATATGAAGGAACAGGAAAGGATAATTACAAAAGAATTCCTGGCCGTTCAGTTAAGATACCCTCAATAACTAATCAAAATAAAGAGCTTTCGAGAAGGATCAATCTTTGAGCGCAAAGAATGCAGCTTTCCTAACTAAATTTGGCTAAGTCAACACGTCAACAGTAAGTGATATTAAAGTGCATATGCGGAGAATAAAAGCAAGAGTAAAATTAAGTGCTTCAAAACATAAAGGTGATCGATCAGCAGGAAAGAGCAAAGAAAGGTCTTGGTAGGATTTACAGGAAATGTACAGGTAAAATCCTTATAATTAATGATGAAACTTATATACCTTCTGATCCAAAAGATGTATTTGGTATGGAATATTACCATTATCAAGATCCAAACGAATTCAAATATCAAGATAAATTCAAATTAAAATCAAAATATCCGAGGAAACATACGATTTGGCAAGCTATGGATGCATATGGCAATGTTTCCGAACCATGCTATAGTAAGTGTTCTATTTAATGGTACTATTTATTTTGAACAATGTAGTAAAGTTCGCTTAATACCGTTTATTAAGAAATATTATAATTTTTAAAACGTTTTATGTTGGCCTCATATGACTTCCCATTATGTCGCCCAAGTAACCGACTACCTGAAAGCAAAAATATCCAATTTGTTGAGAAGAACGACAATGCTCTAAATCTAGGCACAATATAGGTCTCGATAAGCTCCACCAACAATAATGCAGGATTCTAGAAAATATGAACTAAAATAAGCAAAACTATAACTGCAGAAAGTTAATGGCCACAGGTTATGAGGGCATTGAAAAAGCAATCGATAACAAAATTTAAATGTTTAGTTATTTACCTAATATATTTTAAATGTTTCTGTTTTGTACTTCCATAAATAAAATTTTGTTAAACGTTAAAAGTGAGACTTTACTCCTGACGCCCCCTTAGTTTTGTATAAAATCTACTGTTGCAAACCTTAGATAAAATTAAGACATATATCTCTTTGAAATAGTAATTAACATTTTGACGACTAATAATGAATTGCTAAGGTTATGTGGGTGACATTTACAAATAAATTGGGCAAATTCCAGTTAAACACGCCAATCAGATATTTTTATTACTACTACTTAGATGTGTTAATAAATCAATCAATGCGAATTAAATACATTACAATGCAAGTTCAAACTTATAATTTTCGCATATTATGTAAATGGAGGAAAAAGATTTCCAGATCTGTATTTTGTTTTGATATTTAAAAATGTACAACAATTAGGAAAATAAAAATAATAATAATTGAGAAATCAAATTTAGATCTTGAAAGAATTTAAACTCGGACTCAGTGATACAAAATTTGGCATTCAAATCTGAATCTGAAATTAGCACACAACATGTGATTTTATATTGAAAAACTGAATCTACAATCAAATTCGAAATTCCATCTTGACTTAGTAGAAATCTGAATATTACTCGGAAATATTCAAATTTCAAATTCGAATTTGATCGTTGACATCTGCACGTCATTGTGTAAAAAATAAATTCATTAACTAACATACTTTAATATGCCACAAAAGCCATTATGAAACATATTTACAATCTTCAAAAATTGTGAAATTTTGAAAATCAGATCAGATGAAGTTAGTTGGGTGTTAAAGACACTAAAACAATTTAAAGTAAGTTTGTTAAATACTGAATTCTCTAAAAAACGAAATATACAAACTTTAACCAGCAGTTCACAGGTTTAAGAAAGAATTGCCATAATAATAATCATAATAATGCCTTCATTGTGTCCGTAAATTGTACATATTAGAGAAAGAAAAAAAAATTAATTATATTACAAAACTAATAAAATGCCCAGTTTACAGTTTTCAAATAATAAAATTTGTTATAACATCGTCTTCTGCTTGAATCACACGAATCGTAAAACTTATGGAATAATCAGCTCAAGAAGGCTATGAAAAAACTTAAGTGTTATAAAGAAACGAAGACAATATGTTAATTTCGGGATATTTCATTTTTTACATTATTTAATTTCTTCCAATTTACGAAGTCAACTTCTAACATCATTATGTATGTACTATAACGTACTAAAACGATGTGTATTTTGAAATCGCACTACATTCTAAAATTCTGGCCACGACTTTGCTCCTAATCGCTGTCCTCTTAGTTACGAAGCGAAAATATCCCCCAAGAGACCACCATCTATTACATACGTTTGAACCTAATTTTACATGTGCTGCACTTTAAGCTAAGTTATTAATTTCTGGAATATTTATTTCTATACTAATTTATAATTTATTTGCCATTTTATAATTACTTTTAACAATAATAATTAAAACGCAGACCCTAAAACCTAAAATTAAGTTTAGATTTACCAAGTGTAAGGGAATCCTCAAAGCCATTATTCGAAAATGTAGGGAATATATAAAGATTACATAGTAGAAGCTGCAATTTTATGACCGATTTTGAACGATCAATCGATTATTTACACTATGCCATTATTTTTATGCTGTGCTATTTCCCACTGCTATAAAAAAGTCGTATACCTACCTATCAGATTTTTTAAAGCAATGCTTGTATGGATGTTAAAAATTCAGCAAAGTAATTTTCTTTAATTTACCACAAAGTGTTATAACAGCTTTAGTAAATTTGGGCTTTTCACGTGACATTTTAAACTACCAGGTTTAAATTTAAAGTAAAATTCTGAAAACGTACGTTAAATACGTTAATGCTTAAGACACGTGGAATACCACGTGGAATTTTGTCATTTATGTAAATTTTCCCAACGCCTTCCCCCCAAACCAAATTTAACGCAACCAATGCTGTAGCCATGAATTTTACTAAAGGCATAAATCATTGAAAAGGCAAACAATGGCAAATTAAAAGATATAATTTGACTGATAAAAAGACCAGGTTAATATAATTTTTTGCGAATGGTAACATCGCGCAAACTCGTACCGTAACAAATATTGATTCAGAAATGGCATTCGTAATTCGGTGGTCGTTCAGTTGATATGAAATTATTAGCTAGGTTTTAGTAATTTTATTTAGTATAATTCATATTAAAATGCCAACAGCGAAGTATGGTTGATTTGAAAAATCATTTTAACTCCGCGGCTGTGTCGAAAAAATCCAATCTAGTCCGACGTACGCGTTGCAGACAGGTTAGAAGGAATAGAATGGATTTTAATGTTATGAATCCCGAAGATAGTGGATATCGAAGGTTTGATTCTAAAGTACGAAGGAGTCGTTTTAAAGCGTACGTATTTCTATTGTTCTGGCTTTTATTATATCGTAGGTGCATTCGTTGTTAATTTAAATAGCGTTAAGCCCGCCAATTTATAATATTTGAAATGTTAAAGGAATCTACTTTCAGCGGAAAATAATTTTCTCCGTGCCTGTAGAGGTCGCCACAGTCTTGAATTTCATTTTTTAAATTGTCCAATAAGTATTTTCACGCGTGAGAATTTATTTTCCTTAACCATACTTGCTGAAAATTTTGGGGTGACAGTTCGTAAGGACTAGTAATTTCTCTCAAAATTATTTATTGAAAACAAATTAAGCGTAATTTCGAATTAGTGTAAATCAGCTATTTCTGGAGGGAACGCCTAATTTACTGACAAGCTACAGGCCAAGACCTTTTTGCAGTGCCACCACGTTCATATTGCAAATATATTATTAACACATCATAAAAGTGCTGCCACCAAAGTTACAACCCGATCTACCCCCAAAAAACACCCCTTTACTCTTGAGCGATTTAAGAAGCTTGAAGACCAAGGACTTTTCGCTGTGCCACCAAGTTGATATTGCAAATGTATTATTAACATATCATGATAGTGTTGCCACCAAAGTTTCAACCTGATCCGCCCCCAAAGACACCTCTTTATTGTTGAACAATTTAGGAAAACGCTTTCAAGCCAAGTCTCTTCCGTAGTGCCACATTGATATTTCAAATATATTATTAACACATCATAAGGGGTGACAGTATGTCGCTGCAGATCTTATCAAGCGAGACAGAATGTAAACGTGCCCCTTCAGCATCTCAACGCCCGTTCAAAGGACGGTGGTAAACAGCTTGTAGGGGGACTTTCGTGCTTACAATGTGAAGGACGCTAGGTCAAGACGGACTTCCAGGCCTCAAGTTTTTTCCGAAAACGTACAAGAGTAAATGGGTGTTTTTTTGTGGGTGGATCGGGTCGAAACTTTGGTGGCAACACTTTTAATAATGTGTTAACGTGGTGGCACTATTGAAAGGCCTCGGCCTGCAAACTTTTTCCGGAATCGCTCAAGAGTAAAGGGATGTTTTTTGGAAGTGGATCGAGTTGAAACTTTTATGATGTGTTAATATATTCGCAACAACAAATTGGTGGCACTATGGAAAGGCCTCGGGCTGCAGGCTTTTTCCGAAATCGCTCAAGAGTAAAGGGATGTTTTTTGAGGGTGGATAGGGTTGAAACTTTGGTGGCAACACTTTTTTAATGTGTTAATAATATATTTGCAATATCAACGTGGTGCCGCTAAGGAAAGGCCTCGGCCTGTAAGGATAATAGCTGGTTAGCAAATTAGGCATTCCCATTTCTACATATGTAACACAATTACTGGAATGAAGCAATTTAAGCTTTAAATACAGAAATCCAGAAAAAAAAATGCTGCGAATATGGAACTTCAATTAGATTTAAACACAAAACAAAGAGCCAGCCAAGGGAAAAATTAATTAATGATGAACTATGATTAATATCCATATTTAAGGTGGAGTCAGTGGCGTAGCTACCATGGAGCAGTTGGAGCAAACTGCTCCAGGCGCACATATTATGAGGGCGCAAAATTAGAACGGGTGAATTAAAAATTTGTAAATGCGTTTGTATAAAAAAAATTTCGATTTGCCAGATTTTCTATAAAATATACAAAAAATAAAAAAAATATTTTTTAGATAAATATTTTAGTATGCGCTTGACTTATCATAATTTTGATTTCAGAAAATATATACCTATTATAAATTTAACATTGTATACACCTAAACCTGTCAAAATGTATGATGATTGCTAAGAATGTTTAAAAGCACAACTATTACAACATTACAAGTTGTGTTTTACAGTAATGAAGTTACATGTATCGGGGGAATTCCACGAGCGCACGTTAACATCGGCGCAGAATACAGGCAAATATTCGGGGATTTTTTTAAGGAAGTGTTAGTATTTAGCGTTTCATATTCCCTTTGTTTACTTTGGGTAGTAAGAATTTCAAGTTTGATTCTTGAATGAATGTGTTATGTTATACCGAGTGTTTGACTTCAGGGGCGAACATAGGGAAATAGCATGGAAAATAGTATACATGCAGATTCCTGCTTACCGTTTGAGTTGATAGGATTGATAGTTTTATCAATCGAAAGACACAAAAATGTGCTTAACCTTTCACAACTAACATGATTTGGCGAGACCCGCAGACTAACAAAAATAGTCATCAAATTAGAAAAATGATTAGTAGAAATTGATTATGTTTAATGTAGGGTGTCAATATGAGTCCAATCTATTTTTTACTTTTATTGAGCAGTTTAAAACAATACAATCTTATTTTAAAGAAAAGATATCACAAAATTAGGAAAAAATGCAGGAAATTAAAATGCACTCTTCTTTTGGGTATTCAAAAACAACATAACGTTCCTGAAACATCAGCAGCTTATAAAACCAGAACAAAATTGTATTAATGTTACTGTGTAAGTGAAATTCTATTGTTAAAGTTTGTACACAATTTCAATTGTACATAGCTACTTCTGGATTAGATGCAACTTCGTCGAAAAGACGCTGAAGCCTTCTCTGTTCTTCTTTATAATTCCACCTAGCCATTTTCTAAAAAATCATTTGACAAATTATTGAAAAGTGTATTAATTATACTAAAAAGTAAACCTGCAACTTACTTTTTCACTTGGATCAGCAGTTACACTACAACTAACAACGGTCTCTGACACCGAATCTATTTATAACTCCAAAAATATTGTAAATCAACGACACCCCGTTCGGCACTACATACAAACTAGAGAGGCAGGAAGGTACTGATTACGGCAACACTGCATCCTGAATGGTTCAGAAAAAATCGATAAAAATCGTAGGTGTCGGTCTCCTAGACCGCATGTTAGTCACGGAAGGTTAATTAATTGGACTCTACTTTACTTGAATTTGTTGCTTGTTTAAGGGGGGGTTTTAGTAGCATGTTTACGCGCGGAAAATTGAGTAATTTTAAAATAACGGTACGGTTAAATAATGACAATTGAAAAGAAGGACGGGTATGAATTAAAATTTTTAGACCTTTCCTTCATACGCTACAAGGCCAGAACGACCAATTTTAATATACAGCGCCACCAAGCAAACAAATACATCGGAAAATATGCCAACTAATTTTAAAAATTCGTGGCGGTAAAAGTTTAAGCCAATACCTACAACTCCTGCCGGCGTTGTACCTTCCGTGTCAAAAGTGAAAGTAGCTAACAAATTGACAGTTATCGCGTGTTTGTGTTTCTTAATTTTCTCTGCTTTCGTTCCTCTTTATAAAAAAAATCAGTCTTTTTTAAGAATATTTTTGTTCGACTTATTCCTAATAAGGTAGGCATATATTTTATAGATAATTTAAAGTATTTTTAAAATGAAACTTTCGCATAACCTCAAAATATATTTTTTACCTATTAGGTATTTGCTATTTATGTATTTATTTATAGAATCCATTTCTTCTAATCGCTTTTATCGCTATGGCAAGTAAAGGGAAAAAACTGTTCATTCCGAAGCCAGAAATATAGTAGACAAAATTTATCTAAAATAAAAATAAAATTTCCTTATTTATTTCCTTCTCAAATCTAATTCTGGTACTTGTCTACTAAATTTTCTTTTAACAGTTTTAACAAATTTATATAAGAACGTAGGTACATAATAAATAGTTATTTGCGCTCCAAGTTATGGTAAGTGAACTTTTTTATCCGAGGTGGTAATTTGTGGACCGAAGCGCAGCTGAGGTCCATAAAGCCACCGAGGATAAAAAAGAAACTTACCTACGCGTTGCGCATTACGTTTTTCTCACTACCACAAAATAAAATTCATTAATAATTTAACAAAAATTGTGACGTTTATATTTATGACAGTTTAACGGCGCTGTTGCTATGGTACAAACAAACACATAAACGCAATTTCTGTTTTCAGTAACGAAAAGAATGAAATCAAACATTTTGTAAATACACCTTCATTTAACATTCAACGTTGTTCCAATTGTAAAATTAGTTTTAATATTAATAAATAAGCACGTATTCTCCATTATAACTATTTATTTTTTTTATATGCGTTATGGTGTAGCGTTATGGGGTACCATGCGCGGAAAATGACCTGGCGCGGTAAATCGTCTTTTTTGCCCTTAGATACAGTCTGTTTTTGTTCAACTAAATGTTTTAGTTTCCATTATTGTCGACTTTTTGACAATGAAATGTCAATTTACCGAGGTGGTAGTGAGAAAAATTAATAAACTTGCAAATACACAATGTTACACGTTTAAATTTACCGCCAAAGTACTATTGACACTGAGTGTACCTCTAAAATACAGCGACACCACACCACGCCAACTTGACAGACTTGTTTGATTGGTGGCGCTGTAGTAATTAAATTATGGCCTATTATAAAAAACTTACGAAAAGGGACTTGCACAAGACATCCATCAAGAATGTATTGATTTTCGCCTGTAGCGGGGTGGGTTTCAATATTACCTTCCTATGCATGTATCGACCCTTTTGCAAATTTGTATAATTTAGGCGTGATCTTTATTTAACTCTAGAAAAAATTGCGTAAAAATTTTTAAAAACTGATTAAAGATAGGCAACCCAACATTCACCGACTCTGTCAATGTCACCGTCAATGTTTACAAATAGGTTTAAGAGATTAAAAATCGGTATTCGCAAATACTTATACCTACTGAATTTAGAAGTTTTTTATGTAGAAGCAATACTAGAAGATCCAATTTATGTATCGAATATGTACTATACAAAATAGAAATTAAATAAAGTAGGACTAATTATTATAACTACTTTAGGGATGAGTAATTTGCGTTTTGTCAAACACTCTAAGCACTCTGCACCATTTGGTTCACCGCTTCTTGGCTGTTTTTAAGTTAGGCAACCCAAGATACTTCAAAACGAAAATAGTATATTATTATATGAGCGATTATGACAGCCATTATTCACGAAGATGATGTTTGAGCCCACGAGCCGTCAGGCGAGTGGCACAAATCATCTGAGCGAATAATGGCCATAATCGCGAATGTAATACGATACTTTTTCTACACCTATTAAACAAATATATTAGACTCAAATTAGTCAAATTTGATAACTTTGTAAACAAGCAATATGACAACACACTTGGGCGTGTCACGCGAGTCGATTGTCAGCCGCAGAAGGAGTTGATCGCGGGCGATTTAAAATATGATTGGATTAGCGAAATATTTATGTATTTGTGATTGGCCGAACTCATAATTCACTGCAGTGAATTATGAATCCATAATTCACTGCAGTGAATTATAGGTACTATTTTTCACAAAAAAAATGCTAATAATTGCAATATAATGAAATAGGTGTAGAAAAAATATTTTAACTAAAATCCACCCTTAAGTCCCTTAAGACAGAAATAGCTTAAAAACTTTAATAAATAATTCGCATTTTATTCACAAAAAGCAGACCAGCCATGACCAAATTTGAAGTTTATTTATGCCAAAATAAATTTTATTTTCTGTCAGTTATCAATTCACGTATCTACCTAATTACTGACTTAATTAATAATAATGTTGAATATTCTAAGGAGGAGAGGGTATTTATTGCCAAAATTTTTTATAAAATATGTAGTAAATATTGGTAGCTAGGTACTCCGTATATAATTAAAGAATTACATTTTGTTTTATTATATTTGTATTTATTAAATTGAATATCTTTATGTTGAAATGCCTTGAATTTGTTATTAAGTAAGGTTTTAAATTGAAATAAGTACTACATACAGTAGCGAACATAAAAAACCGGACACCGTAATTTTTGCATTTTCTTGTAACTTTTCCGTTCCAGAACCATCAAATTGTTACATAAATATAAGGGATGAATATCGACAACAAAATATTCCTCATTACATCGTCACATCAATATCTAATATTTACACCTGTTCAAAAAAATCCTGATGTGATACGAAAGTTGATAGAGTCACTGCCTCGCCGTTGCAAAGCAGTTATCAAAACTAAGGGATATCCTACAAAATATTGAATTTTGAACTTTTAAATTGTTGTAATTTTTTCATTTTCTGTTCATTTAAACATTATTGAAATTTTTTTCATTTTCTGTTAACTAATGGAGTTTACTGAAAAATTTACCGTATATTGCTTTATTTCAGAATTTAAAAAAGCAAAAGCTTGAAATAGACTTCATAGACCAACTTTTTGATTACAGGAAACTTGACGAATAAACATATATGTAGTTAGTTGACATTAGCTGCGACATATTAAAAAAATTGTAAAATACTACGTGTGCGGTTTTTTATGCTCACTACTATACCGGGTGTGTGACTTAAGGGGCGAACATAGGGAAATAGGAAATAGCATGGGAAATCGTATAATATAATTATTTATTGCAGTTTTTAAGCTATTTCTTTCTTAAACAAGCAACAAATTCAATTAAAGTACTATCAAATTAAGCGCATTTTTTTGTCTTTCGATTGATACCACTATCAATCCTATCAACTCAAACTGGGAGCAGGAATCTGCATATATACGATTTCCCATGCTATTTTCCCTATGTTCGCCCCTTATGCCAAACACACGGTATATGTTTCTTAAACTAAAGTTCAAAACAAATTTCACCGGACCTCTTCCGAAAAACAAGGGGGCGCACGGATTTTAGTTGCTCCAGGGCGCTGAATATGTAGCTACGCAACTGGGTGGAGTAAATTGTGAAGGATGAAATTGTGAACAATTCGTTTTACTTTTCGTTTTATTTAATAAATATTTGTGGAGAAGACGTGAGTTTTTTGAATTGTTCACAATTTCATCCTTAATAATGAACTAATTATACCTAAATTAACGATGCCCAGTTGTATTTGATATTTTAATGCAACAGAAATGTGGAAACAATCCAAAAAACGTTTAATTTATTTTAATAAGAAACTTTGGTTTTAATGCCTGCAGGGCTTAGATTTAGGCAAACGTTAACATTACTTCTTCAAATTTAACAGAAAACCAAAACGTGTGTTGGTAAATTTTATAATAGGTACCTACTGTCATTTTCATGTGAGAAAATCAATAAAAGCACAACGTGCATTTTGGGTTGCATAATAAAACTCGGCAGAACTGTAACATTATTTATTTCTAACAGAAAGGATTATTTCGATCGTCATGCTAAAATATTTACAGAATTTAATTTGTCATATTCAGTGTTTAATACCGAAAATAATCAGCAAGTAATGAAGCAAAAAAAAAATAAAACCACTGCTTTTCAAGAAAAAAGCAATAAACGCCAGAGATTTCAATGAGCGGCAAAACAAGTAACCTTGAAATTATGTTTTATTCTTCGAATATATTTTATTTTCAGTTCTATTTGGATAACTTGAATAAATGCAAGAAATTAACAACTAATTAATAAATATTTATTCTAGTATAGCAGGTTAAATTAAACTTAAATACTTAAATTAGACCAAAATAGTTTTCTTTTTAAATTTTTTTTACTTTCCAAAATGTGAAAAGCTTACTTCGATATTTTTATTATTTTTTTTTAAATTAGGATTTTGTAAATAATTTGAAATAATCTTCAGCTTTGTAATTGAAAAATCGAAAACTGTTCTTTTATTCTAGAGTTGAAGGTATTTTAAAAGAAAAGGTTTCTGTTGCAAATATAGTATGTACTTACTCAATGGTGCAACAGGCCGCAAGGACCTTAGACCTCCCATTTTGGGTTACCTTGGCTTCCCGTTTTCTGGTTCGCGATAGTAGTAGTAGTAGAGGAGTACATAGTATTTCGTGATAGTATGTTTATATGATTATTTATTTTACTTTTGCTTTTTAGGTTAGGTTAATCTGGCCTCTTTTATCGTAAGGTGCAGAAGTTTTTGCAGAAGATTTTCAATTCTCTGCAGGTTTTTGCCACCTGTTTTGCTTGTGTCCAGTTGCAACTTTCTCTTTCCAGAATTTGAGCAGTTTGATCGTTCCAGGTCTTTATTCGTCTGCCCCTTGGTTTTTTCCTGTCACAACCCATTTCTCATAAAATTTTTACCAAACTGTTGCTGTGCATTCTGCACAGAAGTCCGAACCAACTAAGCTGGCGTCTCTCTATGATGTATTGCAGTGATTCCACACCTAGTTTTTTTCGAATCTCATCATTTCTTATTCGGTCCATTATTCTTGGAAGATAACACATTTCACAGGCTTACAATTTGCTATTTTGTCTTTTATTTAGGGTCCAAGCTTGACAACCATAAGTTAGTACTGGCACATATACAGCATTATAAATTCTTATTTTTGTTTTAGTGGATACCTCTTTTTTTCTCAAGAATGCTTTATCTAGTGCTTTATAAAGGCGACTCAACAATCCTCCCTGCGTACAAATTGACAACAACCAAATACCCTGGAATCCCAAAAACAGTGCTGTCAAATACCTGGGAATATATCTCGATACTCGTTTAAGTTGGAAAAACCACATAAACCAGAAGCTTACCCAAAGCTATACTAGACTTAAGGCAACTATATCCGCTCATTAATTGCAAATCTACCCTCAAAATTGAATGCGCAGTTTTACTATATAAAACCTAGCTACGACCTCTCGCATTATATGCATCTCCGGTTTGGTTCAATACCTTGCAAACCAATATACAGAAAATTCAACGCTTCTAAAATAAGGTGTTAAGAATCGTTGTAAACGCACCGTCGTATGTTCTTAACACACAGCTGCATGAAGAGCTAGGCATCCTACCCATCGATCAGTTCATTAAAAAATGTGCGAAATAGTTTATCGTAAACTCAAGTGCATATAGTGGCGCGGTTTATTACGAACTGTTTAAAACGAACATTCACACCAGGCTCCAACGTAAACTACCTCAGGACATAGCATTAACAGATCTAATCGATGATTAAATTAATACCAATTAACTTTATAGTGGCCAATACTCTGTCATACAATGTTATTATTACATTCCTGCTTCCCTTACCCATACTGTGCATAACAAATAATGTTTGTTGATCTGGCTCGGTTATTTAATTCAGAGTCTTGGTCTTCTTTTGAGTTCACCCCTAAGTACTTCATTTTGGTAGTCTGTTTGATCTCGTATTATCTATTTTCAAACTTACTTCTTCTTGTCCTTTTGAATTATCATCACATCAGTTTTCATTACATTAACCTTCAACTGAAATTATTATTGTTTTAATGCTCGATTCCAGGCTTCTAAGTTATTCTGCAGGTCTTCCTTAGAGTTTGCTACTAGTATTAGGTCATCTGCATACGTAAATTCACTACTTTGACATGCAGCTTTTTTCATTTTCTCGTTGACCGTTCGTGCTATTTCATCTGTCATCTATTACGGTTATGAATTAAAAAGGAACTTAGTGCTCCTCCTTATACTACCCCTTTCTTTAGAGCTTGTGAATTCAGCTGTATTTCTCTGACCCACCCTTACGCTATTTCTGGTCTCCTTATACATATAAACTCATTATTACTTCGAGCAGTTGTACATTTATTTGTCTCACCCTGTGTTGGTTCAAGCACCCCTTTTTTGGATAATTTTTCGTATATTTTGTATTTATACCTCTATAATTATCACATATCGACTGGTCACGGTTCTTCTGAAGAGTAATAATTACCGCACTTTGCCAATCGCTGGGAATGGTTCTTGCGTTAATGCCATATTATGTAATAATGTTATCCCCTCCTCCTCTGAGAATTTATCATTTCAGGTTTTATATTGTCTTTACCTGCCGCTTTTCCTACTTTCAAACTCTTTGTGGCTTCTATTACTTCATTAAGTTGGATCTCCTGTGTAAGTGTGGCAGTTTGATGCTGATTGCTGGCTACCATGGGTTCCTGGTGTAATGTTGAATTTCCTCCTATGAGTACTTTACTCTACCCATCTGTTTTCGGTTTCTGTATTAGCAGTTAACATTTCTTCTTTTTTATATCTCAAAGAATAACCCTTTTTTCCGTTATCTTCGTTACCTTTTTCCATTTTTTCCCAAATCTTTTCCACGCATTCATTTTTGCAGTTTTAACTATTAGGTCATTAACTTTAACCAGTTTTTATAATTATTTATATACCATGGGTTCCTGGTGTAATGTTGAATTTCCTCCTATGAGTACTTTACTCTACCCATTTGTTTTCGGTTTCTGTATTAGCAGTTAACATTTCTTCTTTTTTATATCTCAAAGAATAACCCTTTTTTCCGTTATCTTCGTTACCTTTTTCCATTTTTTCCCAAATCTTTTCCACGCATTCATTTTTGCAGTTTTAACTATTAGGTCATTAACTTTAACCAGTTTTTATAATTATTTTCTTTAATATATTTGTTCCATCACATTTTCTTTATCTTTTACTTTTTTGTTGATCTCGCTAGTCCACCATGCCGTCTGCTTCTTCATCCTATTATATTTAATAACGCCACGTACCTTCTCTGCTGCTTTTAAATTGGTTTTTTTGAATTCTTGCCAAAGTTCTTCTATGTTGTCTGTTCATAATTTTTCTTTGGATTTTTTTATTTCGTGACTGACCTGTACAATCTACTGTTCTTGAATTTTGCGATCTTGTAGTCCGTGGTTCTTAATACTGGTGTATTTGTTTTTATTTATTCCTAATCGATTTTCAACTAAGAAATAGTCGCTCTTTAGTTCCGCCTCTCTCAGGACTCGTAGGCGTTTAATATTGTTTTTGTCAATTTTTTCAACCAACACTAAATCGATAATCGACTTTTCAAAAATCTATTATTATTTTTCCATTGGTGTTTATTGTGGGTTCTCCCCATTTTTTGATTTTTTAATTTAATTAATTTTCTATCACGAAACTCTTTGAAAATTAGATTTCGATGAGGTTTTCTAATATGTAGTGTAGTCCAGTAAAATAAGGATTCAACCTCGGAATTGGTGTTTTTCGTATTTTTCGACAATTTTTAATAAATCTTTGCTTAGGTAATATTTAAAAATGCGTGCTTTTTTGTTAATTTGCTCTTTTTTAAAAACTAAAGTACATCTAAAAGAGAAACAAACAGTTGAGTGTAGGTTAAATTCTTAGTAGAAAGCTTTTCATTTGTAAAAAATTACTTTTATTGTTTTAAATATTCGAAAAAGCTAAATTGCAATTTGGAAAATTTATTTGTCTTTCGTTATTTAGAAAGCTTAGCAATTTTAATTAATAATGTTAATTACTCCACCCAGCCAATGAAAGTACGATTATGTTTACAACCAAAAGCAACCTTTCGGATAATTTAACATTGACATTTATAATACATAATTTAATCCTGAAAAAATATGCTTATTGAGCGATCTTGTTTTCTGTTTATGAACAGTGTAAGAAATCAATTTTTTAAAGCCGCTTTGTGCTTTATTCACAATAATTAATTTTAATAAAATACCAGCTCTGACATGCCTATTTATTTACTCATTTAATCGATTTTAATCAATATAAATAATATTCTCACACCGTCGTGCGATCTAAATTCTGTGACTTAAGTATGCTTCAGTCACAAAGTAGGACTAAAACTGGAACTAGACACCCACCAAACAAGTTTACCATTTTTACCTCTTCCTTATTTACACACGTCATAATAAAATAATAAAACCAGTCGATATCCAGATGTTGTTTTGAGCTTGCATAAGTTTCTCTTTTGAATTAATTTAGAATAATGAATAACGGCGAGTTTAGTTAGAACTGAACTGAAAATTCTATAGACTTAATGTTAATTTTAATCCAGCAGAGAAAGAAAAACAATATAATTATGCAACCCTCTAACTAAACGAACTTAATCTAAAAATGCTTTGTTATATAAACATTTCCAGTTCCAGTAATTTTAGAATATTTCTGGCGTACCTTGCATAAGTTACCTGTAAAATTAAAATCAAACCAAAGCAACCCAGAAAGGCCCACCTAAAGTTTCTAAATTAATTCAAATTTTTTAGCGTTTTCAGAAGTTTTTACGTTCTCTTCTTACGCAAGTGCGAATTGGGGTATTTTAATTAAAGCCAAACGAGTTTATGGGTAAATTTAGCAAGTGTTGCAAGTATGTTATATTTTGTATGATTTTGTTTGTTCTGGTGCTATGGAAATTAATAGCTGAAATTTGTTCTAATTATTAAGTAAATAAATACATTTTGACCAAATTAATCTTTGGAGTAATCTTACTCACCGAAAATGCATTTGTTCTACAAGGTGTCTCAGAGAGTTTTGCACTTTTCTTTCTAAGTTTGCTCAGCTATCATCAGTTTTCACAACTAACTTTATTTGGAACTTAAAACTACATTTATTGGAAATTCATGTATGGAAAATTATATCATCTAGATGTCGCCCATTTCTCCGCTGGCACTCTTCCAAGCGATGCCTTAGATTTTCCATTACGCTTGTGCATAAGTCAGGAGTAACGGCTTCAATCTCTTCCTGGATACGATTTTTAAGCTGAATCAAATTTGCTGGGGCGTTATTACAAACTCGACTCTTAAGATATCCCCAGAAAAAAAAAATCGTTTGGGGTCAAGTTCGGGCTTCTTGGGGGTCAGTTGATGTCGCCTTTTCTTGATATCAATTTATCCGGGAACCATTATCTTACAGCTTATAATGCTGTATTTGCTGTGTAGCTAGTAGCCCCATCTTGCTGGAACCACCACTGGTCATTAAAATCATCAAATTCTTGGAGCGCAGGGTAAAAAAATTCACGAATCATTGCGGCGTACCTGTCAGAATTTACAGTAACTGTTTGTCCGTTGTTATTTTAAAAAAAGTATGGGCCTATTATGCCACTGGAGGATATTGCTGCCCAACCAGTAACTTTAGGGCTACGGAAATGGCGTAATAGAAAATCGAAGGCATCGCTTAGAAGAGTGTCAGCCGCGAAATGGGAGACATCTAGATGATATAATTTTCCATACATGAATTTCCAATAAATGTAGTTTTAAGTTCCAGATAAAGTTAGTTGTGAAAACTGATGATAGCTGAGCAAAATTAGAAAGAAAAGTGCAAAGCTCTATGAGACACCTTGTATAATAACTTTTAATTGTGTGAATGCTGTTGGTGTTAAGTCTCGGTTAGGTAGGCTGTAAGTACGATCTAAGTAATATGTTACAACTAACTAAATAAACAAGGTAATTTTTGCTTTAATATAACCAAAAATAACCAAACAAAATTTGTCATTGTTAATAATAAATAAACTCAATATCCTACACAATTCTTTTAAAAACAACAACATTATAGATAAAATCACGTGTTGTTTACAGTTCTTGAATAATAAACAATATTACGAAATCGTGCATTGCCTTTAATATTATAATAAAGTGGTATTTCTATGGTTTCTTCTGAAACTCGTTTTACTTAAGTAGCTATAAAATTTGTATAAAAAAGGCATCTTATACGTGTAAATACGCACATAGTTTTGTAACTCTAATCAGATGATCAGCTAAAGGGCCATTCTGGAATGTTCCAGAATTAGTGAGTTAAGTAAATCAATTCGCTTTCTAATAAGATCAACGACCCAACTTGTTATGATAAAAAATTACGTAAGGTAGTAAAGGTTTAAAAACAAGGGGACTTTTTATTTAATTTCTATATACAGTATGACCTCTTTAATCCGAACATGCTCTAATCCGAACCTCCAGTAATCCGAACAGCGGGAATTCGAAGCCATAATCCGAACAACGCCTCCTTAATCCGAACAGCGACGTGATTCCCGCTACATAAATGGGAGAATCCCTTGTTTTCATGTTTTCTAAGATTTGCTCTGTTTACTGTTCATTGTTCATTAGACCGTTGACCGTTACTGAGTTCAACGTGCATTGCAATTTAGAGCAGAGATGACTTCCAAAAGGAAACACGTTACTTTATCGATAAAAGAAAAGATTGAGCTTATTAAGAGTTTTATACGGATTTTGTTCCGACAGTTCGAAAAAGAATGCAACAGCCAGCTCAGCTGAATTTAGAGGCCAAGGCACTTTTAATTTTAGACAACGCTCCAGGGCACCCTGAAGACTTATGTTCAGATGATAAGAAAATTATTGTAATGTTTTTGCCGCCAAATGTAATATTTCTGCAGAACTGAAGAAAGTTAATCTAAAAGATGTTGTAATCGAAGTAGCAAAAGCATGGGAAAATGTGAGGCCAGAAGCCAGAACTTATTCAAAAGTCTTGGAGTAAACTTCTAACACAAGTTAATGGGGGTTGGAGTGAATCAAACATTAAACAGAGCATAATCACTCAATTTCTTACAGCTTCTTAAATTGACTTTTTACCTTTTTGCGATTTACCTTATTTTATTAGCCACATTGTATCTAACGAAATACGAAATGTAGTACAGTTGTTTATTTTTTGAAAATTTGAAAATAAAGAACTATTTATTGTGAGAATGTTGAAATTCGTAGATGTAAATAGGAAAATGGATATTTTCTGTCTTTTTTTCGATAATCCGAATATTTCGACAATCCGGATCAACCAGTGCAATTATTAGTTCGGATTAAAGAGGTCATACTGTATTGTTCTAAAAATTATAGACATTTAGCATATTCAGTTGCCTTTCCCTAGTTCTATCAATCCTTGTTTTTACAATTTACTCTGAAAATTTTGTAAAAAAAGACAAGAATGTTTTGGAAAAACAAATATTATTTGAGTTTGATTTTATAAAGTATTCCTTACTTACATTAAATAATCTGCAGTTTTTCAGCAACGAAATTTACTTCAAATAATAATTAGTCGATTTTTCAGATGTTTATTAATAATTCTCATTTTTTAAAAAAGGTTTTACATAAGGGTATAAGTTCGTTAAAAAAATTAAGAAAAAATCTATTTACTTTGAATACAGATTTGTTTTCAGAAAAGGCAGGGTTTCTTTCATTCTGTGTTAATGCTTAGCTTGTTAATTTTAATATTTATTTCTAAAAGGTTGTAACTGTACGAACCCCAGGTGTGTCACCCTTTACAGTTTTTCGCTGTGATCGTCTAGTTTTTCACTAAGATTTCCGGCACCCTCAACCCTTATTGGTTAAGTGAAAATCTTACCCTTTACTTCAATAACTGACTATGTAGTCAGAGGACCCTTAATGTTGTTGTGGTTCGTTGATCTAGAGTAGCTCACCTTATAAAACAAGAAATAAATACTCCACCAAGTTTAATACATATATTATAAAGTCAGATTTATGTACAAATATTTACAAATACAGTAAATAAGTAAGCATAGTGTCATGAACAAGGCCCGGATCTTTATGACGTTAAAAATGTCAAAATATGATATGAAATATGACACTAAAAATCACAAAATATGACCACAAATATCACTTTATAATTATAATCTATAAAATTAAAGAGAAAAAATAACAGCAGTGTAATACTCTGTTTATTTAAAAATATCTGGCAGCACAGTTAATTACAAGTATCTGCTTGAAATGTTCAGGAGTTAGAGACATCCGATTCTCTACAACTACTGTTTTGTATATTGAGAAAGAGCGTTCTACATCGCATGATGTTATGGGAGCATACAGAGGTGTAGCAAAAATAAGATTCTTTTAAGAGCTACATTAAAATTGAGGACGGATTATTGTTTCTCGTCGCAATAAAGGTAGTTTCCCCAATTGTCATATAAATATTCCAAAAACTTTTGAAATTACAGCAAAAAAATTAAAATTCAAATTTCGACTTTGACACCCTGTATCTCCCTAAATATTAACTTTTGGACTAAGTTAATTTTAGGTAAATCGTAATATTTTGGCCTCACGAATCTATTGTTGGTCTGTGTCCCATTACTTATGGAGCACCCTGTATAAAATTAGTAAATTTATTAATGAAAAATGAGCGTCAACTTTTACCCACAAAGGTTGTAATGTTTTATATTTACGACGTTTAAAAAAAATCATTAAAATCGGAGTAGTTTGGACCGGTTCTGAGATAACGCCCTATTTTTGCCTAAACGTTACTCCGCTAATTGTGCAGAATGCAGCACGTGCAATTCCCGGAACAGCTGGCATCAGAAATTTCTAGGAAAAAAATCGTAAAAACCCGAAAATATGATACCAAATATGCTTTATGAAAGTTTCGTGTATTTTATGAAAAAAAGACCATTATGCACAAAATATGATGTTTTATGACTTTATATATGGGTATTTTCGGAATCCTTACACGACGAGGAATCGACTAGTCCTAGTCCCAGCTCCGTATCTTGAAGCAATTAAAAGATGATAATTCATAAAGATCCGGGCCCTGGTCATGAACATCAGACTAGGCAAGTTAATTAAGGGCAGTAGCGTGAATAATTATCATACTTTTGTTTTATGACTTTGATGTACTTCAGGTGGCCTGAGTGCGTGGTTGATCACAAGAAATTATACTGGAAGTCGGTGCGTCTGTCAAATCTGCGATTCAAGATCGATCTTTTATGTGATTGATATTAAAATCAATCTTAAGCGGCCGGAGCCAAGTGTGGTTTATCACCAATCTTTTGACGAGGGTGTAATTGCCCTCTAACGAGTGTGTGCGCTATGCAAGACTCTTAATTAGTACATGAGAAAGCGTTGCCTCCCATGTACGAGAATATACGAGATACTAGGTATCGTCGTACATGTAATTAGTCAGGGATGTTTCACCCTATCGTTGATTGAGAATATGCCCAAGACATATCTCAGTAGTCAGAATTGTCGTTTTATTTGTAATTAATTGTGATCAGTACTTACACTAGGACAACCTTCAGTAAATTTTGAATACGTTTAATCTTGAATACGTGAAATATATTAAAACTGCTAATTTTTCGGTTAATGTGGATTACTCAGGGCGGCCCCTCAATTGGAAGTACGGCACCGCGGTGTACGTAGTACGCAGAATTTCTACAGGTTACTGCAAAACAACAAGTGCAATGCAACCAACTGTATACTTTACAGTAATTAGGTACACTAATTAGTGTACTCGTCGAAATTTCAGACGACTATACAGATCGACTGGATAACCCGGACTGGTTGCTTTGGTAAAATTTGAACTCCTATTTATACTGAGAAAATCCGCGTGCCGTCCCCGCGGTGATTAAATGTTCTCACGGTTTTGCCTAGAAAACTTGGTATCAAAGTTTCCATACGTAACCTTTGCTCTCTAATATCATAAATTCCAGGGCTGAAAAAAATCCCAATGCTCTGGTATATTTTAAATTACTTTGAAATTTGAAACTTTTAGCAGACCCCCTTGTTTACATATGTGCGGCGCTAATTTGCCAAAAGGAACGTGATTTTACGACGAAGATTTATGGTATTTTCTGTTATTAGTTTACACATGAAATCTATACTTTCAGCCACATTCTTGCCCCTAAAGAACACCCTAGCGTCACGCTTTAAATAAAAGCAATTACATTAAAATATAATCCCTGGAAAATAGAAAATTAAATTTATAAACACGCAGGTGGCTATTACAAGTTTATAAAATTAATATTTTCTGTTTCAGGCCAAAATGTCGTCCATTATACATCGCAGGAACAGCACTGATAATCTTAGTAGTGATATGTGTAATAGTAGCATATTTTATGGGAGCATTCGATCGAAAAGACAACGCTGTAATTTTAGACCCTCCTAATCCCGTAAAGGCATTACCAGCATCAGGATCGACCCTTCATATGTTTAGAAAGGCAGCTGTTTGTGCAGATGGACCACCATGTGCGGAAATTGGAAAGTAAGTTATTATTGTACTAAGAAGAAATTTCACACTTTTTCAGTCACTAAGATAATCCACACATTTTAAAACAATTTATATAAAGAAAGACAGAATTTAAATAAAGATTAAATATGTAAACCTGCACACTGACGTCAATAAGATGTTCAGCCAAATGTAAAAATTAATTTCCATTTATTTGTGTTTCATGCTGGGATATTTTTTACGGACGTCGTTTTAATTGAACGTGATTTATTTTCACGAGTAAATCTAAAAAAAGCTTAAAAAATTGGCCCGAAATACAAAGTTGGTACACCTAATTGAAAGCATGACAATGAAATCTCAGTAATTAAGATTAATTGCATTTATTACGTAATTACTGACCTTATAAGTACTTTGTTGTGTAAGTTTTTAAAACCTTTATTTACTATAAAAGTTTATTTATGGGCACTCTGAACAATCAATCATAAACGTTTGCCAATCAAACCTTACGTCATATTTGATTTATTTATTATCAGTTGAGGTTTTACAAAGGTGTAATTTTATGTTTCAGTAGAATTTTTACTCTTTTGTATAAAAAGTTGTCCCCAAGAATTCAATAAAGTTTAAAAAATTCGATAGGAATATTGCAGGAATATTTATTCAGTACGCGAAGCAAGTTATCTATTTGTTATTTTGATTTGTAACCTAAACAATTTCATGTATAAATAGAAACACTTAAAACCACACAGGACGCGATTATCTGAAGAACACTTAAAATGATAAGATAAGATTTAATTAAAACGGTTTTTAACTACTGTTTTATGTAACTTTGGTATTAAATATTTATTTCAACCTTGGTTATTGAAACAATTTTTAGGCACGACTTCTAGCCTGAGTTGTAAATTTAATGGCGGTATAAAGGCCTATTTTAAAAAAATGTTAGATATATAATGCGTTTATGAATTTTTAAGGCCATGGTAGGCCATGTTATAATAATCCGGTTTAAGCGGAATTAAAAGTAGACGAAGACACAACACAAAATAGATTGAAGCCGTAGAAGAAGACTTTGAGGGTGTTCGGAACAGGACAGAAGTGGCGAGGTGCAAGAAGCGATGGTAAAAGATAATTAATAAAGCCCTAGGCCTTCATGGCCTGTAGAACTTATCAGTATATTATATTATATTATTTTTCTTTGGTGGACTTGGAAATGGATACAAACATTTTCACTGCAGTGAAAGCCTGCACACCGGAAAGAGTAATATCTAGAACGAACCACTGGATATCTGATGAGACACCGGAATTAATAGAACAAAGACAACATGTATACCTTTCAAACATCCAACAGGACGATAAAAGACAAAAAATAAAAGAACTTAATAAAGTTATTAAACAAAAATGCAAACGAGACAAGAAAATATATATACAAAAATACATCACACCCAACTAGCTAGAGAATGGAAACCACAAACACAAATTATAATTATAAACGATAAAGAATGTAATATCATAACAGATCCAATAATGATAACCGAAGTATGGAGGGAACACTGCAAAGATTTTTACAAATCCAACAACTATACAACACCAGAAAAACTTAACCACCACAACAAAAAGAACCTGGTATATTGAAATCTGAAGTAGAAAAAGCCATAAAACTCATAAAAACAAGAAAGTCCCCAGGAACGGACGACATCACAGCCGAGCTACTCAAAGCCATGGGTGACCCCGGCATCGTAATCATGCATGCCCTGTGCTTCGAAAGGCATACTGGAGGGATACTGGAGAATGGCCAACAGAGTGGTGCGAATCAATTTTTAAACCAATTCATCAAAAAGAAACACCAATAGAATGCAACAACTATAGAACACTAACCCTAATTCCACATGTAAGTAAAGTAATGCTTCACATAATAAATGAAATACTCAAGACTTCCGAAAGTATCAGAGGAACAAAGAGGTTTTGTACCAGGCAAGAGAGCAGATACCGCACCCGACAGATCATGGAGATACCTAGAAAACACAATATAAAGATATACTTATGCTTCGTGGATTACACAAAGGCGTTTGACTTATTGAACTGCATACACCTGTGTCAAATATTATTGCTAGAAATGGACACTCCAGAACATTTAACATAATACCCATTGATCATTTTCAATCCGGAACATAGAGGCCATAAATTTGTCTATTATTTCTAAGTTGTCAAAATTAATTTTCAAAATGACTTTCAATACCATTGACGAAAGAGTTTTCATAGTAAAAACGTGTAACAGGAATGTGCGCGATTTATTTTCTGTTAGGTATCCGAACAATCCTATCCCATCCATATCATCGTTTTATAACAAAATTTGAAACTACGGGAAATGTAGCACCCTAAAGTACAGAAGGTGCCTAATTCTATTTAATATTATTTACATCTTCGAGGAATGCAATTTTTGAAGAATGTGCGCGTATTAACGCTGAAACACTAACAAATATGATTAATAGATTTTATAATAGGTTAGGGTACAGTTTGGCTCAAAATTGAGGGTTATTTGAATTTTTACTATAATATTTAAGAAAACGTTGAATTTGTCTATTGTTCTTAAGTTGTAAAAATACTTAAAAATTAGATTAATTAATTAAATTTTTAAATTTAAATTGATATTTGAATTTATCTTTTATCCAAGCCAAATGGTTGACACGTTGTGTTACCGTGCTCTTCTAGTGCTCCCATTTTTCTCCTGAAGAAGCCCCTTAAAAAAGCGGGCGAAACGTTGAGTTTTTCTGTCTCAACCATGACACGGTTTCAACCCGGAAGACATTCTGTTAACACTGATACTGACCGTGGAAGTCTTCGAATTCATTCTTTTTTGATGGTTTTAATAATTATGATTTTAATTAAAAATGTCGTTATCAAGGGTAGCCATGCCAACCTCCTATGTTCCGGATTGAAAATAATCACCCGGTATGGTAAAAAAGATTAGATAGACAAAATATTATCCAAAACATTTGAGGTCCAAGCTGGTTTCCGGCAAGGGTGTATGCGACAGCTATGCGTACCTATACTCTTTCCAATACAGCATATGTATGTAGCGAACATATTATAAGACGAGTACCTACTGGAAAAATGGAATGGTGAAGTTTCGATTGGAGGCAGAAAAATCAGCAACCTAAGGTATGCCGACGACACCTTGATCATCGCTGCAGACGAAGAAGAACTTACAGAATTAATGACTAAACTAGATGAATGTAGCAAATAATACGGCTTGAAAATAAATCAGTCAAAGACCAAGGTTATGATCATCGACCGCCAAAACAACGAAACAACCAACATCAACAAAGTAGCAGGTTATGAGACGATAAATAGTTTCGTATACTTGGGTTCTTGCACTGAGGAAATTAAAAGACGATTGGCCATACGCAGAACAGCAACAACCAACTTAACTAAAGTATGGAAAGATCACACAATTACAAATACAGTAAAGGTAATACTGGCTAAATCCTTGATCTTCCCAATAGCCACTAAAGTCATCTATTCTTCCGAAACTTGAATGATGTGAGGCATGTAGACAGAAAAACTCGAAGCTTTCGAACTGTGGGTATACAGGCGTATCCTCAGGGTGTCATGGATCGAACATAGAACTAACACATCTATATTACAAGAACTACAAATAAAAGACAGATTACTGAGATTACTAACTAAAACAAATCTGTAAAGCATACCTTAGCTATCTTACACATATAGCCAGAAGAACAGACGAAATGGAAAACTTAGTAGTAGAAAGAAAAATAGAAGGCAGGAGACCCAGAGAAAAATTCGATGAGGTGGACGGGCAGACTTAAAAAAATAACAGGACAAACACTATCTAGCACAAGATGGAAACAACAAATAGATAACAAAACCTAATAAGTAGTATCACCAAACCCTCACGAGAGTAAACGGACGGAGAAGGAAGAGGCCATGTTAGGCAAACAATTCCTCAGTGTAAACAAGTCTCACAAGAGTAAACGGACGGGACGGAGGAGGCCATGTTAGGGAAACAATTCCTCGGTGTAAACAAGTCTTTTGCTGGTATGAATCTGTCAAACAAATATAGCGGATTAAATTAATTTTTAGTTTTTTGTCACGGTAGAAA
Source organism: Melanotus villosus (assembly GCA_963082815.1). Lineage (NCBI taxonomy): Eukaryota > Metazoa > Arthropoda > Insecta > Coleoptera > Elateridae > Melanotus > Melanotus villosus. The sequence goes on along the minus strand of OY720424.1, from coordinate 20,762,576 downwards.
GCAAGTGGAATATATTAGGCACGTATATTAACTTAGCAACATTCGGCAATTCGGCTTACGTAACTTAAAACTAAAGAAATGGCACAGTTGCAGGCTGAACTATTTTCACTACCAACCTAATAAACTGAAATCATAGCCAATTATTGTTCAACTACAAACTGAACAGTGCATACAGCAAAGCTTGTTTTTATCAAAAACTCAGCTACATAAAATTAAAAAAGAAAACTCGGCGAAGCAAATTTATAAAATTAATTCAGCACAAATTTCTGTAAACGCGCAACTTTGTTATTCGGACTTTGCTGAAACATGTGAAAACTTGTCTGTTTATGGCATGATACATTGTTTACAAATTAATTAAAATGATAAATCATTGCTTAACTGATAAACTTTAACCGTTCGTTAACCTTCTAACTCAAATTATGCTTATTATTATTATTATTATGCCCCCTGCCGCCCCCCAATATTTTCCACAAGACATCAAAATGTCGTTGATTTTTCAAAATCGGAATCAAAAATTAGCCTTACAACAAGTTATTCTATTGCACAATTGAATTAACAGGGAAACAAATTTGAACAGCTTGACAAACAACTCTTAAATATTTTAAGTATAGATAATGGAACGATAAAAAGAAAAAATATATTTAGAAAAATTACATAAATGGGTTATCAACCGTCACGAAATCACAAAAATGATACAAGTTTACCAAACGTTACATATGAACAACTGATGGCCTTCAAAAACCTAAGTAGGTATGTATTGTGAATTCCTCATACAATGACGACCGAATTTTTTTATTGTAATGTTTAAGGCGATAATTTTTGTTTATGTTTTTAAATATTTTACTTAACGTGACTACAATAATCAAATTGTGACATGGCTCCACGTATGCTGATTTTATTGTTTAATTTTTACTTTGTTTTCGATAAATTAAAATCTCTTAATAGTTAACCCAAACAAAATTTGTTAGTCTTTATAAGTATCTGATAACGCAATTAGTATAAAAATCTGGTTAGCAGAGGAGAAAATAAATGTATGCAAATTTCTGACTAAACTATGCCAATGACACGATTAGTTTTCTGTTTAAAACGAGGACAAGTAAAACGCTTTATAGGAAGTTAAAATTAATAGTGCGAAGGTGGAATACCTACTCGACTCTCAAATATTAAAATTATTGATAGCAATGTAGAACAAAACTCTTTATTCCTCACATTAACCTTGATGTATAAGTTACTTTACGTTATACTTTTGCTTTATTTTTTTTAAATTAATGAAATTTAGCATATATATTCAGGTGATTTTGTAGTTTATTGCCGAATTTTCTTTGATTTTCTGTTAAAATCCTAATGTGATTTTAATAATTCGGTTTAGAAGGATTTTTTTTGAATTTAAACTAGGGTTCAGCTGATAGCCTTCGTATAAGTTTCTTGTAATTAGTCACCTGGGTGTTGAATAATTATACGTGTAGAAAATCACGTAATATTTCAAAAAATCAAATTATCAGAGTTAATAAACGTTATAAAACAAACATGTTTGTATGCTCGCTCTAAAAAAACCTTAATTTTTACTTTCAGTTAGCCAAGCCTGACTAATTAACAATAAGAATCACGTGTTTGAAAATTAAATTAGAATTTCATAATCTTACGTCCGTTCAGACAAGATCTTTGCTGGTTTAAATAAATTGAATATTAAAGTCGGCTAATTTACAAATAAAATTTATTTCGAAAAGTTTCAGCTTACTAACTCCGAATGGATTGCGTAATTTAATACATCCGATTTATGCTTAGAATTATAAAAATCATGAATAGAATAAAACTTCACTTTTATTCAGAAATATAAAATAGATTTGTTTGCAGAATTGCATGTTCTTGATATTTATTGCTATCTTTGAGTCCAATGTAAATTTTAAACACGCACTAGAAAATTCCAAACTAAAGGATTTTAAAAATACTTGTTATTTAAAAATACATAATAAATTTACAGCCTTTTACAATTTATAACTGTGCACCCGAAAATGCGACTAAAGCTTTCGACAATTTCATCTTCATCAACTTGTTTAAAATTTGATCGAAACCAAAAAAATCCATAACAACGTAATTGTAGCTACAGAAAATAATAAAGCTATTTGTAGGAAGGTATTTTAATGTAAAGTCCAGTTTTGTCTCCATAAATTTAAAAGAAACCATTTTGTACATGTAAACAGGCATTCATTACAGGTTAGAAACCAAACAGGAAGTTACAGAATAAACCCAGAAAATGTTTTAAAATAACAGCCGTCTAACTAGCTATTTTTATTTTTAAATTTTAAATTCCTGGTTTTAAAATAATAACTATCGAGTTCTAGGATTTATATAGCTTTAAATTCTATTTTTATAAACCCTGACTGTAATAAATAATAAAGCAATCCGAGATCTAAGTAGTCTTTGATTAGTTTACTTTCTTACTTTCTAAGTTCTAAATACAAGTAGTGACAAACTAATTAAGATAATTAATTAACAAACTAAAAAAAACCGAACAAAGACGGAAAACAGGACAATTAAATTTAGATAAAATTCGGGTTGTCCCCGGACTTTTGAAAACAATGATAAGATAACGTTGAACAGGCAGCAGATTGTTAATAGGCAACAAGTAGTTGTGAAACTAATATTAAAATTCTATTTAGGTTACATTTAAACAAATAAATCAATCGACACGCCAACTAAATTTTAAATTAAAATTGTAGGGTTTCACAAGAGATTTTTGTAAATTTTCTATAGAATTATTCTGCATACAAATTAGAGTAGCCAACATTGAAAAAATTGATAAAGAATGACTTTTCAATTAAATCAATTTTTTACCAAAAAAAAACTCAAATTCACAATAACCAGTTAAAAATTAAAAGCTTTGCAAAATGGCATGCTAAGATCTGCTTTTTCTGATATTAATATAGCTTGTTTGCTTATTTTTCGTTATTTTCTAAACAATGACTAATAAAAGAGTACAGTATTTCAAATATTTATTGTAATTAAAAATTTGTAAATGCATTTTGAAGCCTCGGAATACCAGAGGCTTTCCAATGGCCTGCTTCGCGACTAAGTCACATAGGTTCAAATTCTTACAGCGATGGAAATTTCCATAAGTTGTTTTATACTTGTTAGGTTGACTTCTGACCTTAACAGTCGGAGTCTTAAAATCCAATGAGAACAAAGAAAAAACTGGTGGTTCAAAAAATAGTTGATAATTGGGGAAATAATAAACAACTGAAAACAAACAAATTCTGATATCATTAAACAATATTTTCTAAGCAACAAAATGAAAATCATTGGAGACGAACATATAAAATATTAACGGTTTCTGCCTAACAATTCCTTGTTATTTGTGCTGAGGTTAGCTTTAAAACTTAATAGTTGCACCTCGTATGTATCTGGTTTTCTAGAAATGTTGTGAATGGTTAATTAATTACCAAAAAATTACGCATCGTAAGAAAAACCAATTACTTATAAGTTTGTTAATTTTTCCAACCTGGAAACTAAGCTATCTTTGTTTTATCAAAGTTTATGTTGTTGAGGTCCGAATGTACACGATTTAAAGCTTGAATAAGCCTATTTATAAGCAAAAAATAAATTGTTTGGAACAGAAAACTAGTAAATACTTTCGATTTCGTTCGAAGGACATAAACATGTACTTTATAAATTTATAAATAATCAACACCTGTAACATTTTGCGTAATCTCGGGCATTTACCCGTTGTTCTAAAACGGTCAAGAATGTTAATAATAATAATAATCTTAGGTAGTTAGTTCGTAATATGCACATGCACCTTGAACATTGAAAATAAGCGTAAGCCAAAACCAAAAACAAATAATAATAATAATAATAATGGCGTCACATTCACACGATCGCAGTACGCCGACGCGGCGTTCTTTATAAAAGAGCAGGCGGCCATCAAACCAGCGGTTGTTTTTACCTTCGTGTCAAACGAGAAATTTAGTGAATTGGTGCACTGTGTGCTTATTTTGGTGAAATTAAATTCAAAATGTCCGAAAACCATTTCGACGAATATGAGCATTACAATTTCGATCTCGATAAGCACATCCATTCAGGACATAGTGGAAAACAAAGGACCAAGAAGGAGGCAAGCGAACATACAAACCACTTCGACCCAAGTGGACATTCCAGAAAAATCGCTACCAAACTAGTCAATACCGAAACGAACAAGAAGACGGAAGTTAAAGCCAAAAATTAGTGCTGCACCGCCGTTTTTGTGATACTTAATTATTAACAAAGACAACTCGCTAGTTTAAGGTTTTGTGATTCTTTCCTGCGTTTTTTCGTGTGTGATTATTAAAAGACTTTAACGCTGCTCTTTTGTTACCTGTAAAGGCCGCGTTTACACCGAACAAAGGCCTGGTAACAGTTTTTTCTTCTTCGAGTCTAGTAGTAAAAGTTACACATGTTTTTTACACCGTAAATTATAAAAATGTATTTTTCGAATAATGCATTTGTATTTAGGTGATAATAAATTTTTTGTAAAATGAGATTACGTTATTTTTTATTGGTCTCGTACAGATTGGTACGTTAAGAACCGGATAGGTTTTGTTTGTTGTTTGATAAGGTTGAATATATTTAAAAACAAAGTTTATCTAACTGGAGGCACTCGACGACAAGACTGAGGTCATATTTATCTACTAAATGTGAAGGTGGGTTACAGATAAGATACTTGACTTCAAGTGTACATATTCAAAATGACAATGTCGATAAATAATAAAACCTTCGAATTTTTGCAACGTTTTCGAACAAACTATTAAATGTCACGTCAGATAGCACGTTCTTTGCCCAAATAAATAGATTTGTGTATTTTTAGTAACCTATTTTAAGTGCTGTTGATAGAAACCGCCTTAAGAGTAGTTTAGCACACGTAGATCATTGTAAACAATGACAGCCATTGTTTACAAACTTTATTACATAATAATTAGATGAAATTATCATCGTTAATTCCATCAAAAGAGTTTTTGTAATCTACAGTGATTATCAGAGTCAAATTGGAAGTCCTTGTTTGCAAATAAATTTCAGGTCCTTAGTTAAGCGAAAGAGTAAATATGTTGCAGATAACAAATTTCTTGCAGTTTATAAACAGAACAATACTCGTATGGTGTTGCTGGCCTTAAATTTAAAAATTAACCTTGGGTTATTAACTAAATTACATCATAATTCAAGTGCTACAAAATTAAACCTTCACTTTTCAACATCAAATATTATTTTTACTTAATTAAAATTATCAAAAATCTTTGCATTCTTAATTGTTTTTTAGTTCAAACTAGTTTCTTCATTTTGATTTACACATGTTGCAAGAACAATCAATGTCATTAAAAAAGCAACAAAGCAAATTAGAAAAATGCTTAGAAATCGTCCAGTAAGTGATTTGATTTGAGCTACGTAGTGTTTTTGATATTACATCAGCAGGAAGTATGGTTTACACTTCTTGCAGAAATTTACAGGAAAAGTTAAAATCGTTGAACTTTATCTCCATCTTTCTTGGTTTTGAAGCAAATATGGAATTGCTTTCAATTTACTGTAATAAATCTGCGATGATGATTCATAAATAGCATTGTTATTGGTTCGATCTCATTCTAATGTGGATTATTCAGAAAAATCATTAGATTACGAAAGATATTTTTATATCGTTGGAAAGTTTAGACACTTAATAATTGAACACTTAAGAATAATTACAATTTTAATCAGTTAATCTTGCTGACAAAAAATCATATATTTTACTAATAAAGAAAACCAAGTACATAAATAAAAAACTGAGTACCAATCAAAGCAAACCTCCTCAAACAAAGAAAATCTCATAAAGCTTAAAATACCTACCTTTAAATTAAGAATTTGAATTAAAACCTGTCCAAGTGAAACAGTGAAACTGATTTATTAAGTTTTCAATCTGTAAATAAACTAATAAAGTCGTTCAGGTAGAAACTATAACTAATATGTCATTTGAGTCGGTAATTAAGTTCAAGGTTAATAAATTACAATGTCTTATGTGACCTACAATTTACATACTTTACGTTCAGCACGTCTAAACTGCGTTTTATAATTTAATGAATCGACTTATAACTAATTGGAGAAATTAAAATTAATGCTCGTACAAAAAATAAAAAAAAAACTGAATAAGGATTTAAAACCTCGAGTAAATCCTAAGCGTTTTCAAACGTAGTTGCTATGCGAATGTTAGAACATTCGAACATCCGTATAATTTTTTTTTAAACAATAAACGTGAGGTTGCTTTTTTATCTAAATATTATAAATGTGGCTATTCGTTGTTCCGTTAAAGGCTAAAAGGTCAATGACGGAGAAGCATGTTGTAAATAAACGTTCACATAATCTATTGTTTTTGTCTTTAAAACAGATGCTTTTAGTAACTAATTAAAACTTCCAGACAAACCCATTTCACCTAAAAAGAGAGACTTGTATAACTATCAATAATTCCGATTTATTTCCTCCAATAGGTCAATATTAGAAAAAAATGGATCAGCAGTGGATGCAACAATCGCAGCCTTGTTCTGCAATGGAATCGTCAATATGCAAAGCATGGGTCTTGGTGGAGGTTTCTTTATGACGATTTATATACGTGAAACTAAAACCGCAGTCACGCTAAATGCAAGGGAAGCAGCTCCTTTGAATGCTACGGAGGATATGTTTAAAGATGACCCCGAAGAAGCAAAGTTTGGTAATATTTTAAAGTTTGACTTCGTAACAGGCAATAAATTTAAAAATCTTTTAGGTCCTTTGGCTATTGGAGTTCCTGGCGAATTACGAGGTTATTGGGCAGCTTACAAGAGATTTGGTAAATTACCCTGGAAGGATTTGATACAACCCACTATAGAATTGTGTGAAAATGGTTATAACATGAGTATTGCGCAGTATGACGCTTTGACAAGTATTAAAAATGATTCCAATCTTAGGTAATTATCTAAAAATAATTAATTGAAACTTAACGTAACATATTATGCCTTTGTGCTTCAAAAAATAACAGTAATTTTTCACATTCTGAACTCGTAGGGAAGATTGCCTTAGAATTTTTGAGCCAACCGCACTTTTTCTGAATTTTTTGAAACCAATCAATAACTTATAAAATCACAGTAAATTTCTTTAAATGCCAGATTTTCTTGACTTTTCAAGAGATTTTTAAAAACCAGTAAAACCTTTAAAATTTCCTAAAACCCTGTTTTTTCAAAATTCTGTACAAATTTTCAAAACTCCTACAATTTTTCGAATTTTCAACATATCGAATATTTATGTTAATTAAAAATAAAGGAGATTTTCTTAAACTTAATTATATGTTTTTCAGTACAAAACAGAATTTCTAACAATTAAGAAAAACTTAAATTTTTTGAAATATCTTCCAACAGAAATATTTAAATTATCGGAACTTCTTTCAGAAAAGTACTAAATATTCACGAGAACCGTTTTAAAAAAGTTTTGACCTTTTTAGAAATTATTCTGAAACTCAAACTCAGCCTAACGAATTCTCCGAAGTTCACCAAAGCATTTGTTGAAGAGGTGAAGAAATTCAGCATTCAGTTTTCGAAAACCCTATTTTTTAGAATTTTCATCAAAGAAAATGTAAATGCGCTTTCATTTTCATTAATTCGATTTTTAATAAATATAAAATTTTTTTCTAACACTAATATCTTATACTGTTTCTATGGTGCATAAGAGCTCACTTGTTATGTTTCCTTTAAAATACGCTTTCTCTATAAAATACGCCGTCAATGACAACGTATTTTATACGCCTTTAAATACGTCGTTGCCTAGCAATCTTCGCATTTTGTGTATTATAACACGTCTCAAATAATAATTTATTAAAATTTCTAATAATATATTAGTGAAAGAAAATGTCTGATATTAGTGTTAGAAAAAATCTTGAAGATATCTCGTGTTTTATAGTTAAAAAATCTCGGTCTATCAAATCCTCGGCTCACTTCGTTCGCTCGGATTTGAACTACGACCTTGATTTTTAAACCTTCTATAAAACACTTGTTGTCTTAATAGCTATTATGTTGAATAAAAATAAAACAATTTTTAAATTTGATTGTATAATATAGCACAATATAAGAGTTCTAACATATAAAAAAAAACTTAAATTACTTTAAGCTTATACATTATATCTTTCCGTATTTTTTAAAATTTTGCAGCACTAATTAAAAATTACAAAAACCTAGGCGAATTTCCTTCAGAAAAAGGTTTTAGAGCAGTTTTAAAAACTTAATTGAAGTGACATTTTGAAATTAGACAAGTCAAATTCATTCTAAAGGATTATTTGAAGCTCTTCGAAAAACTGGTTAGGTGGTGAAATTCAGAAATATTTTACAGAATTCTGAAATTCCATTTTTAGTTTACTTGTATGTTTACAATAAAACGAATTCCATAAAGTTTCTGCAAGTTTTGAGAACATGTCAACCTATATGAAACATAAAAAGTTTCTTTTTAAACTTAATTTAAAGCTTCATATAATTGATTGAATCGACTTTTACTTGATGAAAATCTGTAATGCAATAATTAAAGAAATACAAAGTTAATTTTCACAAATTTTATTTATACAGTACAGTAATAAAATTTGTGAAAATCAACTTTGTATTTCTTTAATTATTAAAGCTTCATAATTGTTTAGGAATGAAAAATCACTTTTATACATTTATTAGTTTTATTTTAACATTGAATTGAATTTATAATGGCACTGGCAAAAATGCACTGCTGCTCTGACAGCTTCTGACAGCTACTATCTTTTAGCTTGCTTGGGTTTTTGTTCTCTTTATTTTTCGGAGATGGAAAGGGAAACAAGTAAATTGATCCCTTATATTATAAACCTTAACATTTTCCCCCGCCTTGAAATGCTCCACTTTCAACAAATGAACTAAGTGAACTACAAAATTATTAATACTAACACAAGAAAGATATTAAAACTAAATGTCAAAAGAGTCTATGCATTAAACATTATCTACTGGTAATGCACATAATTTCGCCACTGCCCTTTTATAGGTTCCAGTGCCCGTTTTCACACTAACAACGCGAACTACACTGTCTCCTCCGGGATAAGTTTTAATAACACGTCCCAGTTTCCATTTTAACGGAGGAACTCCCTCCTCACTAATTAAGACCATTGTCCCTTCAATGATTGCTGGTTGATCGTTGTTTTTCCACTTTGTTCGCTTTTGTAGTTCGCCTATATATTCCTTTGACCAACGATTCCAGAAATGTTGAACTAATCGTTGGCAGTGCTGAAAGCGGGATAGTCTGGACTCCTTTATGGTCGTCAAATCTTGATCCGGTAAGCTAAGAAAGCTCCTTCCAATTAAGAAGTGAGCAGGGGTAAGTGGATTCAAGTCATTTGGATCTGAGGATAGCGGAGTAAGCGGGCGAGAATTTACTACTGCCTCTATTTGAATTAAAACACTATTTAATTCTTCAAAAGTTAGCATGGCATTACCAATAACTCGTTTCAAATCCGACTCTAGCGTAGCACCAACATCTTTCTTTGATGCTACAGCCAAACTGCGAATAAACCTTTTAAATTCTGCATCGGCGCCTACGAAGTTTTTCGCATTATCTGAAAATATTTTTGCGGGTTTTCCCCTTCTAGCTACAAAACGCCTCATAGCAGCTATGAAGGCTTCTGTAGTTAAATCCGAAACTAGTTCTATGTGAATTGCTTTGACCGCAAAGCAAATAAAGATACATATGTAAGGTTTCACGGATTTGCAGCCTCGGCCCTTGCGATTCTTTATAGTAATAGGGCCACAATAATCAACGCCACATACGTTAAAAGGAAAAGTGGGAGTAACGCGGTCCTTTGGTAAGGAACCCATTAATTGCTCGGTACACCGTGGTTTTGCGCGAAAACATGTCACACAGTTACGCACAACTGACTTAACTACGTTACGCCCTGAAATAGGCCAATACATTTTCCTAATTCCCGCTAATAATGCTTGAGGCCCTGAATGTAACATTCTTACATGTTCATATTGTACTATTAGTTTTGTTGGTTCGTGTTTCGGAGGTAACAAATACGGACGTCGTTTGTTCTGGGAGAACTCTGAATTGCTCAGTCTTCCGCCTACCCTGATTATTCCCTTATCGTCTAAAAATAGGTCTAATGCTAATAATCTACTCTTAGAATTAACCCTCTTGTTTTTATTTAAATCGCTAATTTCCCTAGCAAATGTTTCGGATTGTGCTACTTTAACAAAAGTTTCTAATGAATTTTGTAATTCTTCTGTGGATAAATTAACCAACCTTCTGTCACGTTTTGGACAAGATGCGTTATACTTAAATCTCAGACAGTAAGCTACACATCTCTGAAGTTTGCTAAGTCTCAAAGCATTTAACTCATTCTGAAATAATTGATACCACTGCGTGTGAAGCTTTGCGGGTATTGACTCATCCCACGATAGTTTGTATTGCCAAAGTTGCTGCATTAAATTTTGATTTTTAACTAATCTGCGCTCTAACGAATAAAATCGCTTTATTGCAGAATCAGACGAGCCCCCTAATTTTTCGGTAGACTCCTTTGACGGAATCGCGACTACAAATCGACCAGCTGCTTGTCGGGTGGTATACTGTTTAAAATGTTGTTCGCACAACTTTTCTTCCTGCGAAAATACCCTTCCCTTGGGACATTCCTCTAAATTCCAAAAGGCAATAAATTGATTATGTAATTCTTGATCATAGTAGGACGTTTTAGTAAGATTACAAACTACTTTATTATTTCCCTGAACGGTAGGATGAAGCGGTCCGCCTAATACCCACCCTAATGTAGTTTTTTGAAGTACGAGGTTACTTTTATTCAAATTTATTTGGCCAATACATAACAAACTATAAAAAAGTTCAGCTCCTACCAACAAGTCAATCTTTTCTGCTTTGTTCAATGTCTTATCGGCTAGCTGTATATTTGATGGAATATTTAATTTGGCGAGCTCAAATGATGAATTCGGAATATTTCCAGTTACTTATTTGGGGGACTACAATGCAAGAAACTTTGTACTGACAATTTTTGAATAAAGAATGGAACTCTATTTCCACACTGTGTGACATATTTGTGGCAATATGATTTATGCCAATAACATTCAGATTAATTTTGTTTTTATATAATTTCAGCTTATCAACCAATTCCTCAGTTATAAAATTTGATTGACTTCCGCAATCAAGCAATGCCCTACATTGATGAAAATCTTTCCCTTCGCCCCTTACTTTTACAATTGCTGTTGATAATAATATTTGTGAATAGTGGTTGATTATATGATTGGAAACGATAGATGTAGCGATTGGTTCCTCTGAAGTAGGCTCTAAAACTTGAATGCTACTTGTCACATTTTCAGTGGTATTTTGTTCTGAAGAGCTTTGGCTACCTGAACCGTTCATATGTAATAATATGTTGTGCTTTCTTTTGCAGATCTTGCAGTTGTGCGACTTACAATCCCTAACTTGATGAGAGTATCTCAAACAATTGAAACAAAGTTTTTTGCCTTTAACCTCACTGATTCGTGAAGCTACCGAAAGTGCTTTAAATTCCTCGCATTGGTAAATACTATGCCCTTTCCTACAAAATGCGCATGATAGTTGCTTACGACTATCAAGGTTGGTTGATACTAAAGAATTTGAAAAGCAACCTTGTGGTTTTTGAGTATTTTGTTTATTCCTTGTTTCTGAATTGTAAACATTCAGAGTTTCAAGCATTTCACATTTACCCTTTAAAAATACTTTTAAGGTTTCCATGGTAGGAAATTCCTCCTCTATTTTACCTATATATGACTCCCATTCTCTTTTACTTAGGGGATCAAATTTATTTGTTACTAAATAAATTAGGAGGGTGTCCCAATGTTCTACCGGTTGGCCTAATGTTTTAAGGGATCGCACGTGTTTAAAACAGTCATCATGTAGTTGTCTTAACAAGATACACGATTCCTTTGTTAGGGAAGGTAAATTAAACAAAGATTTTATATGGCTATGTACAATTAATCTCTTATTGTTATACCGTTCAAGTAATGAGTTCCAAGCAACAGCATAATTACTGTCACATATTTCCAGGGATTGAATTATCTGACCTGCTTCACCTTTCAATGAAGCCCTTAAATAATGAAATTTTTGTACATCTCCAATGGCTTGATTATTGTCGATCAACGAATTAAAAATATCTCTAAATTCCAGCCAATTCTCAACATTTCCCGAAAACGTGGGCAGGTTAATGGTTGGTAATTTAATTTTGTTTTGTTGAACAGAGGATTCGAAGCTGCTGTTACAAATCTGTGCAGAGTTTGCTTGAGCAGAACCGGTTTTATTAATAATAGTTCGCGCTGCTCCTAAATTCTGAAAATACAAAGTTTCGAAATTTTCTCTTACCTTTAAATTTCCAGCTATTTCATCGGCTCTTGATTCGGTAGAGTCGATTTCATATTGAATTACATTGAATTCCTCTAACAAAGGCTGAACTGCGGACACACGAATTTCTAACTGCGACAGTACAGTACTGTCAGGATTCGATAAATTCGATATCGAATCTAAATAATTTTGAAATCGAGTTAATTGCCCTTTGATAATGCCACGTTTTTTAACCAAATTACTTAAGTTTTCCATCGTTTTGACTTAACAAAGGAAACAAATAATGCAAACGCAAAGAATTTCAAAAAAACAAAGAGAGGCAGGTACCAGTACAAGAGATAGCCCACTTACTTTCTCAGAAAGACGCTTTTTCAACAATGTACCAAACCTTCTTCGGGAATCCCTTCAGGCAAATTCAACAGAATAGTGGTGACGATCTTGGCAAATTCTACTCAATACTTCTCAATATTTTCACCTTCTTCTAAGATTTCCTGTATTTTCTGAAGAAAATCGACGTGCTGTTGTGGTAGGCAGGCCACGGATTTTCCACTTCGTGTCCGATTTCCTGTATTTTCTGAAGAAAATCGACGTGCTGTTGTGGTAGGCAGGCCACGGATTTTCCACTTCGTATCCCGTATAATGTTATTTCGACGGTAGAATTAATTTTGACTACCGGAAATTAACTCACTCTCTCTCCAAGAATCTGCAGTGCTGTTTCGTTATTTCGACGGTAGAATTGTTTGACTACCGGAAATTAACTCACTCTCTCCAAAAATCTGCAGTGCTGTTTCGTTATTTCGACGGTAGAATTGTTTGACTACCGGAAATTAACTCACTCTCTCTCCAAAAATCTGCAGTGCTGTATCTCTCCAAAAACTCTTCAATTTACTTATCTGGCTGTTAATCCGGCTCGAAGGACCATGTTTAGGAATGAAAAATCACTTTTATACATTTATTAGTTTTATTTTAACATTGAATTGAATTTATAATGGCACTGGCAAAAATGCACTGCTGCTCTGACAGCTTCTGACAGCTACTATCTTTTAGCTTGCTTGGGTTTTTGTTCTCTTTATTTTTCGGAGATGGAAAGGGAAACAAGTAAATTGATCCCTTATATTATAAACCTTAACAATAATTTTCCAAAACTGATGAAATATTCAGTTACGTACTTATACAAAAATGTGTGAACTGCAAGAAATAAGAAAAAAGGCTAGAATTAGTTTTCCTTCTTCTTCTTCTTAATCCATCATCTTTTACAGCTTAAGCAGTGTCGAGGTGTCCATTTCCTTTTAGGTTGATTATTTTCTTCAATTTTTTTCTGTTTTGCGCTATTTTATTTGATTCATTCCAGTCCATTCCAGATTTACTTCATCGAGTGCTTCGCAGACCATATCATTCCATTTCTTCTGGGGTCTTCCCATTTTTCTTTTTCCCACACCTTTCTTGGCAATCTTTCTTGTTCCATCCTACATAGTATGTGTCCAATCCAGCTTAGTCTTTGCCGTCTTATTTTTATCACCGAAGGTTCGACTTCTAGTTGATTCCTTATAAGGTCGTTTTTCGGTCTATCTCGCTTTGTAATTCCCTTTATGGCTCTAAGTACTTTTATTTCGCAGGTTTGTAGTTTCTGTCTCATTCGTTTGGTTAAAACCCAACTTTTACAACCATATGTCAGGGTGGATGCTGTTATACAATATTCTCAGTTTTGCTGACCGCGATATTTCTCTTTTGGTCATTACAGTGGATTTAAACACACTTTATTACCAGCAAGTATTTTTACATCGAGCTCTTCTTCATGATCACTAAGTTCATTCATTTTAACACCCAGGTATATAACACTTGTCACTTGTTGCGCTGCTACATTATCAATTTGTATATTTGTACGACACATCGGTTTACATACCACTAGCACTTTAGTTTTGTCTATATTTATATTCATATTTATTCTTTTGAGTTCCTTATTTAAAATGTTCAAATTTTCTTGAAGAGCTTCTGTTCCAGCGAGCAACACTATATCGTCGGCAAAGACCATTATATGTATATGTATCAACACGTTGCATTTGAAGGAAACCCCATTCAAATCTTTTTGCTCTAAGTTTGAATTTCTTTATAACTTCAGCCAGCAACACAATGAATAAAAATGGACTTAAGGTTCCTCCCTGCCTAACCCCTTGCTTTGTTCTGAACTCTTCCGAAATCAAGTTCATAATTTCTGCTTGTCACATACCTACTTTTTATTGCCTTGACTAGTTCACTGTTAACGCCTCTCCTTTCCATTACTTCCCATAAACAGTGTCTTGATACTGCACTAAATGCCTTTCGATGATTAACAAAACAGAGATATACTTTCTTGTTTCTTTCTAGCTTTCTACTTTTTGCAGTTATCTGTTTGATAGCAGATATTGTATGATCAGAAAGTCTTTGCATCGCGGTTGCCGTGAAAATTACATGTCATCTCTGAAATTATTTACTTTTATTATTTTTACGTTATTGACCATTTCCCAAACTTCTAGTAAAAGCAAATTGTCAAGGAAAAAAACACATTTTTATAAGTAAACAAAGTTTAGTTGAGATTTGCAACAAAAATTACGAAGAAATATCTTTTTGGAACACTTTTAGTTATTAATCTGTCCACTTTTGAAAAATGTCAAGTACCTAAATGTCATTAATGTAAAAATAATAGAAATAACCAAATTCAGAGATGACTTTTACTTCCACAGCAACAGCGATGCAAACCCTGCGTACCTCTGCCCTCATGGAAACCATGTTGTGCATCATCGAGTTGATACTCTACATAAAGTGTACACAGTCTACTGAAGTGCTCTAGATACCGCTCTATGCAAATAATTTTCTACATAATGTAAACAAGCTGTAGACCGATCTAGACACAAATGTCGACATTTTAATGTCTACGTCTGTACGTAGCATTAGTCTTTCTCCTATTTAGAGCACTGAGTAGAGAAATTCCCCGATAGTTTTCACATTTTCTGTTATCACTGCCTTTGAAAATGGACAGAATTGCAGCAAGCGACCAGTCTTCCGGCATTATTTTCTCACGCCAAATTGTATTTATCAAAGTTAGCAGAATAAATTTACCATTTTGACTTATGAATCTAATCATTTCGGAGGAAATTTGGTCTTGCCTTTCCGCTTTGCCTAACTTCAGCTTTTAATTGCTCTATCAAGTTCTTCTTTTTAATTTCTTCTACATCGCTATTACTGCCAGTTGATTCAGGTGCAATATTAATCTCATAAATATCCCTTTTTTGTGTACCACTATCAAGCAACTCTTCGAAATTTTTTCTCCATCTCCTCATTATCATTTGTTCGTTATTTACTGTATTTCCATCTTTATCCGTAACTAGTTTCAGCGTTGTGTTTTTGCCACTTTTTAGATTTCTTACAATTAGTCCAGTCATTAGAGACATAAAAAAGGTGTTTTGGTGCAAAAGGTTGAGGAGTTTTGAAACTTGGCAGGAGTGTAGACTTGGGGGCCCTAAGTATGACGCTAAGTTTGCGACCTCGAGGGACCGCCGCTCGCGCCGCCGTCTTGAAGAAATGGTGACCAAAGGCAGTTTTTAGCATATAACTCCATTCTTGTAGGTTTTAGAGAATTTTCTTTTTATTAAAAGTTGGAGAGGATAAAATTTGCTACAAAATTACTTATATACATTTTTTTCGTCAGACTAATACTTTCCGAGTTACAGGGCCGAGCAATAGGACGTTTTTTTTAAATCTCAGAAAAGCGGCTTTTGCACCCTACTTTTTACCAATTATCTACCAATTAACAGAACTTTGAAGCAAAAAACATGTTTCGTCACGTTTGATCAACCGCTCTATATTAAGGCTAGAGATATCGTCGCCAGTCACTGTGCTCCAGAATTGGATAATGTTGTGCACCGACTTGGCGGTTTTCACTGTGTAATGTCCTGCATGAGATGTATCGGTTATGTAATGAGCGGCAGCGGTTTAAAGGATGTATTGTTCACCATCTATGCCGAACACTCCGTGGAGAAAATGTTGAGCGGACACGCCTATGCTAGGGCGGTCAGGGCTCATATTTTATGTCATCAAACGCTAGCCAATATCGTGTGGCATAGTGTAGACTTAACAGGTGAGGAAAGAACTGAATTGGCTTTGATACTCAATGACATCGATAGGTCCTCTGTTTTGTCGGTGGATAACAATGAGTGCTATAAATCGGTCGCACGAAAATTCAAAGAACGTTTAGCGCAACTCGGGGCGAATGGTCCAACGGCAAAGCTTTGGGTGCAATACTTCCGCATGGTTTCCTTGGCAGCTACATTTAAATACCATGCAAGAAATGCTCCCATACTTTCATGCCTGCGGCCACTTTCTCTATGCTAAGTCAGGCCATCTGTACTTGCAGGATATGTACGCGCTGGACCATCAGATTGTCAGACAAATTTTGGTCCGGAATTTGGTCGGATATGACCATCGAACAAACCTTAATACGCACCATGAAGAGCATTGGTGGTCTGATGCACGGACGTGGTATGACAGCCAGCGTTTTAACCATATGGATATTAGGAATGGTCTATTTGCACAATATCTGTGAAGGAATAGAAGAGTTTAGCGCCATCCGAATGAGCACAACGGAGCAGCATGTGGATATGCGGCCGACGCGTATACAACGTGACCAGAATGATGCGAAAAAGATTGCAGAATGGCTATCGCAACATAATCCGTTTCCGCAAGTTAACAGTTTGCTCTCCATCAGCAGTGACGTCGTTGGCGATGAAACATTAAATTGCCACATGGCACAAGAAATAGGTGCTACGGCTATCGCGAAGATTGTGGGCAATAATTTTGATGCGGTAAAATTCACGCGTAAAGATACGGTGCGTTCCTTGGCAGCAGCTAAAAGCAGTGTCAAAGTCGCTAATATTCCTATTGCCATCAATCCCCTGTTATTGTTTCAAAGAATCTGTATTGCCAAAAAGAGCGACGATGAATTGAAAGATTATTTCAAATTTGAACTCGCCCCATTTCGCCTATCACTATTTAATGAAGATGGTATGCGAAAGGGAACAAAATCGTCACTGTTCAAGGCATTTTTTCCAGTAGACCAACCTGTACAACTGGATAACAGTTTGCATGTACTAGATGGCGGCTTTTTGTTGCATCGAGTGGTATGGCATCGAAATGATTCGTACGGAACAATTTGCATGAACTACGTGCAATATGTCAAAAGGTACTAGGGCCCTAACGCAGTTATAGTCTTTGACGGTTATCCAGTAAACGCAGCTGACCGGAATACAAAAAGCGCAGAAAGATATCGACGCTCCAGAGCACATGTATCCACTGATGTAATTTTCGATGAAGAGATGATTCCACCTGTTTCGCAAGAACGATTCCTGGAGAGCGATACCAACAAAAGGAATCTCATTTCCATGTTAATTACGAAGTTTGAAGAAAAAAATTACACAGTGAAGCAGGCAGTAGAAGATGCGGATGTTCTTATCACTTAGACAGCCATCGATATGTCGTCGTCGTTTACGTGTGTTTTCGTTGTCGGAGAAGATATAGATTTGTTGGTTCTTTTAACTGCAAAGGTGAGAAATAATGCAAATATTTTTTTGCTGAAACCGGCGAGGGGAAAAATTGCGGAAACGCTTTATTCGACGCGGAGCCTGAAATATAAGGAAACTGTTGCAAAGGACATTTTGCTCTTACATGCAATCAGTGGTTGTGACACCACCTCTGCCCTCTTTAACCAAGGAAAATTAAAGTACCTCAGTCTACTGGACAAAAACGATGCGTTGCTTGACACTATAGCAATATTCCAGGACCTAGAAGCAGATACGGATGCTCTCGCTGCAGCTGGTGAAGCGTTTTTATTGGCACTGTACAACGGAGCGTCTGCAAAGGACACATTGGATTCCCTTCGCTACAAATATTTTGTGAAGTGTGTGTCCAAGAACAAATTTAATCTCGCGTCCCTGCCACCCACAAGTGATGCTGCGAGGCAGCATTGTCTGCGAACGTACCACCAAGTCGCGATGTGGTATGGCAATGAAAAATATCCTGAGCAATATGGCTGGCAGAAAACGAGGTATGGGCTCGATGCTGTTCGCGCTACGTCAGAAGCAGCCCCCGACACCATTTTAAAATCGATATCCTGTAAATGTAAAAAAGGCTGTGCAGGAGCGTGTGGATGTCGGAAAACGGGTTTAAAGTGCTCGGTGCTGTGTCTCTATTGTAATATTGTAATGGGACAGAATGCGAAAACATTAACAATTTAATAGCGGATTCCGACTTCTAAGACCCATACGATGCTGATGACGTCCTTGATACGTTGGAGGAGACGGGAGAGAACAAGATTCTAATGATAGTGATAGTGAACATAGTAAACCAGGGACATCGCGTAGTGCAAAACGACAGAAAGTACGCATGTAAGTTTGGAGTGGGGACTAGACCTACAAGGGATACCACGTTAAAAAAAAACGCGCCGCTCAACTCTACCTCATGGGTTTTGTCGAAACGAGTTAATAGAAGCATCCGGTTTTATTAGATATTACTAAAATAGTTTCATGCAATAAAGTCTTTATTGCATGAAACTATTTTAGGTACGCTAATTGGCGGATAATTGGTAAATAAAAAGTCTGACGAAAAAAATGTATATAAGTAATTTTGTAGCAAATTTTATCCTCTACAACTTTCAATAAAAAACTTTTTCTCTAAAACCTACACGAATGCAGTTATATGCTAAAAACCGCCTTTGGCCACCATTTCTTCAAGATGGCGGCGCGAGCGGCGGCCCCTCGAGGTCGCAAACTTAACGTCATACTTAGGGCCCCCAAGTCTACACTCCTGCGAAATTTCAAAACTCCTCAACCTTTTGCACCAAAAAAGTACCTAATAACTGGACTAAATAGGATAAAATAATTTCTGATTTGATTTTTGCTCTCCTAACCAAGTTTTTGACCCTTATTCTTTGTACTTTATATTTTCCATAATCCTCTTTATTTGTGGCTACTGCTATTTTCCATAATTTCTTCTTGTTTCCCCGTTCCACCATGCGGTACATTTTGCTGGCTTATTTTCACACATAACTTTCCCACAAACTTTGTTTGCTGTATTAATTAATGTCCTTTTAAACATATTCCATAATTCATTTAATTCTGCATACTTCTCTAATCTGGTTACTTATTTCATCACTATATCTGAGACCACACTCTCTATTTTTAAGTTTATAGTTTCTTATCTTATGAGAGCCCCTCCTCTCTATGTTAATGTTGCTTCTTGTAATGTTGCTTCATCTTTACATTCATCAGTACAGCATGGCGGTTGCTTCCAATCTATAGATCACGCTGTTTTTAAAAGTCCAAATTCTTCTAAATATTAGCGGAGAAAATTTGGAAAACAAGATTTTGGATTTTTATTACTATGATTCTTAGATCTGATATTTCAGTGCAGATTTAAACTGAAGCTTAGCTTAGGTCGGCTTAATTTGGAACGTCATTTAAACCACAGTTTCAGACGACTTAAGGTAAGCTACAGCTGAAAGCTGCATTGCCCCTCAAGAACTATCACCCATTAATAAACCACGATAACTAATCAAGTAATTCTGACCCAAAATATTATTTACTAAAACGACTACTTTCGTTAAAGTTTAATCCGCGATATGAATAAGAATGAAATTTTTAGATTTACCCTGAACTCTAAAAACAGTAAAAATTACATTTTTAAAAACACAAACATTTTTCGGTTTCACCAAAGGTTGCGATCTTTTAAAATAAAAAAAGGCTGGCAAACAATCAAGTTTTTAAAATCTATTTTTTAAAATTACTCCTTTCTGGAAGACAATTTCTGTTGTTGCTTTTAACAAAAATAAAAACACTGGTTAGATTAGTTATCATTATTTTAAAATATCTAAAGCGTGGGCTCAAAGAGTTATCAAAACATACCAGAGTTTAAAATATGTGCAAAAATGTTTTAATTAACCAACCCTTATCACTTTCATTCTATCAAAACGTACAAAGGTTTAAGTCCAAGCAAGTAATTAAACAAACCTTGAATTAAATTTAAAAAATCTAAAGAAAAGTTAATGCTAATATTTATCTACAGTGTTACATAATTCTTAATCTACTAACCATATTATCAGTTTCTATTAACCAACATATAACTTTTACAGAGAATGGTTCCTTCAACCAAATGGTGAATTCAAAAAAGCCGGATCTCTTATAAAACCAAAAAAAATTTGTGATACTTTAAAAATAATAGCCGAAAACGGCGGCGACGATTTGTATAATGGAACACTTTCGAAGATATTTTTACAAGATATTCAAGATCTTGGGGGAATTATTACTCAGGAAGATTTAGATAATTACACGTAAGATCTGCAACGAATTAATATAAACAAAATGTGCAAAGAGGTTTGATTAATCTGAATTTTAGTGCAAAATGGGAAGATCCTATATCTGTAAAATTCAGCAACGAAGACCAATTATATTCCGTACCACCTCCAGGATCCGGGGTACTGTTAGGTTTTATATTAAACGTATTAGATGGATATAATTTTACGCACAAAAGTATCGAGGGTATTAATAATACAGTATTAACATATCATAGGATAATCGAAGCTTTTAAATATGCTTATGCGAAAAGAACTGAACTTGGTGATACTGCATATATTAATATAACTAATGTGAGTAATTTTGCTTCTTAGGTTTGGTTCAGTGGATGAGACGGCAATGAAGATTAATTTAATTAATTTTAAAATTTTAGTTATTAAATAATCTCACGTCAACTGAATACGCTAACAAAATTAGAGCAAAAATAAAGGATAACAGCACAAGTACGAATCCAGCAGAATATGGGGCAGTTTTTTATAATCAAGCCGACCATGGAACGGCCCATATTTCTGTTTTAGCAGCGAATGGGGATGCCGTTTCTGTTACGAGTACTGTTAATTTATAGTAAGTATTTTTAAGGTTTATCAGCAAAAATGTATTTATTACGATTTTGAAACAAAATCTACTCATTCGCTGCATTAATAAAAAGGGGCAATTAAACGCAATCCTAAGTTTTTCAAATGTAGAAAACAGAATAACTTTTAATAATAATTAAAAACACTGACCTGGGAATCCTAAACTTTTCATGAATGTTTCAGTAGAAGAGGTAGGTTCGGGTGGGGGGTTTTCTAAATCTTGCAAACTGCCCGTTGGTTCCATTTCTGTAACAAGTTGTAGAAGACATTGCAAACATTCTTCCATGCTTTCAAAGTTACCTCATAAAACCCCAATTATCAAATAATTTTATACCACTATGATTTCAGAATAGTAAGTAAATGCAGAAGTTATTTTACCAATTCAATAGCAATCTGCTGGCAAAATAGCCATCAAAAATAAAAATGTTAAAAAATCGGTTTTAAAATAACCTTCACTGATTCATTGTTTACAGGAAATATCCACGATGAATATTAACCTTGTTAAAAAAACAATTCTGATTATTACTACAGATTCTAATGTTGTATTCATTATTTTTCTTCTAAGGGCATTAGCTATCTACCCCAAATAATAAGCTCCGCATCTCAGTGGATTCGAGTTTTTAAAATTGGAACTGTAACTGGGATTCGAACCTGTGTTCTCTTGGTAACAAAACGGATACCTAACTATTAGTTCACCAGGAGTTCAGGCATTTTTATTTTATTAATAATGCGATTTGTTTGTATCAAGGGCAGTATCTGTACTAATTGCTGGAATTTAAAACGAGAAAGAATCAAATAAATTATTGGAAACAGACGATGATACTTTTGAAGTAATTGTTTAAATAATTTCAATAATTAAGATAACATTTTACAGAAAACTAAACGACTTCCACCTTCTTCTTCAGATAATGTACAGAGTGTATCTTCTCTGTATATTCTCATTTTATGAAGGTGTTTTCTCAGATGGCAGTGTCCTGTTACAAGTCCTACTATCTATCTTATCTGAGTTCGTCCTAAATGGAGTACCTATGTCAGTTCTTAATGCGTTACAAGGCTTTCCAATTAGTTCCTTCACTAGTCTCTGCCCGTGTGTTACAACCCAGCGAGAAGCATGTTTTTCCACCATGCTTCCATTGCTGTTTGGATGCTACGTTTGGGTCTCTAAATGGAGTATATGCGCCGGTTTTTGCGAGGGCATCTGCTTTTTCGGTTCCCCCCACTCCAGAATGTCCTGGAACCCATATGAGTTCAACTTTGTTCTTCTTACATAGGACTGTCAGTTGAGATAAGCATTTCCCCGTTAGTTTGGAGCTGATTCGAGGTGAGTACGGTGCTTTTAGGCCTGTCAGAAACTAATACTTTGTTGAGTATACCCCCGTCTTATATTCTCCTTTATGTATTGCATTGTCGCAAGAATTTCAGCTCCAAAAACATTAGTACCCTAATATAGACTGATGTTTTCCTCTGGTCTCACGCCATGTATTCCAGCCCCTAAAACCTGAGCTGTGTGGGATTCATCTGCATACCAAACTTTATCTCGTTCGTCATTTAGCGTCAAATGAGTATTTATTGAGAGTGTAGTAATGTTTGTAATGTTCAGATGCGCATTCCAGTTTAGTTTTGCATGCAGGGTGATGCCTAATTACTGAACTTCCTGAACCACCTCAATACTTACACTGAAAATAGCAAGATTGTGAAATGGTCCTATCTCTTTTTTTGGTAAAAGGTATTAGCGATGTTTTGCCAAGGTTTATCGTAACGTCCTCTCTTTCACACCATTTTTGAGTTTTATCTAATACTCTGTGCATTATTCCCGCAATGAATTTCGGGTGCTTTTCTCTGATTCTGATGACTAAGGTGCGAACCAGGTCTAAGGCGAAGAAGAACTGTGCCAAACTGTATCAACAATCGGTACCTTCAGGTGGCAGCAATTTCTTCGTCATCGACGACGGGACTAAAGTGGAGTACGAGTATGGATACCCAGATGTATATTGAACACACACTCTTCATCTCTGAACGTGAAGCAAACCTATCCTGTTCTAGCTTGACAAGCCATCTTGTCATTATGCCAACGCAACAACAGCATTCTTGAAAGCTAAGAAGATTCGGTACATTGCAAAGATGGACAACGCGATTGTTGTGCCGCAGTGCCGGCCGATCGAGTGGTTTTGGTCACTGATGTAGAGAGAAATGATCGCTCGGAATTTGTTAACGGAGAACGTCACTCAATTAAAGCGCAGCTAGACTAAGATTTCCAAACAGGTCGCAGCAAAGCATGGAAAAACTCTATTCCTGAACTTTATTAAAAAAAAAAACTGGTTGACACATTCTGTAAATTGCCTGATTTTGACTCTTGTTCTATGTTTATATCATTTCCTTCCCTAGGACAATAAACCTGGTTCACACCTTATGCTATCTGCCTAACCTCGGGTACAGCACCCTCCATCATTGAGCTTCTTTAGCAGATTGTTTACCACCAAGTTTCACATAAGAGGGGATAGAACTTCTCCCTGTGGACATCATCTGATGGCATGTATCCTGAGAGATTCTTCTCCCAGTTTGTTTGAGAACAAATACGCATGCTATTCAAAAATGAATAGCGAAGGACGCAAAGGTTACGTCTAAATATTAAAATTTATAAATAGATTTCCACAACCCCGATAAGGCAAACCTGCAATGCACCACCTTACACGTTTCTAAGCCATACGAACTGATGAAAAACCCTAATTTCAAAATATTTTCCAAGAAATTTAATTTTATTTCCAAGAATTCTATAATTTCAAGATTTTGTAATTTCGAAATCTTCTACAAAATGAAATTTATTTTCTTTTCAAAAAATTGTTTTTAGTTTATTTTCCACACAGAAATTTAGTTTTCGTTCCAAAAAAAATCAGAATTAGTTACGAAAGGAATTTGTAACTTTAAAGTCTTAAGGAATTTATACATGAAAATAAATATTTCAAATTGCTAGAAATCTTGTTAAGAGAAATTTAATTTTCTTTCCCAAAAATTAGTTTTTGAAAAATTGGCCATTTCAAAATATTTTCCAAAAGGAAATGTAGTTAATCAAACAATTTTCTGAAATTTATTTCCCTAGCAGAATTTACTTCTTTCCAAAAACTGTAATTTTGAAACCTTAAAACAGAGATTTTGTGTATGAAAAAATTTCTGATTTTGAGGAATCTTCCTAGGAGAAATTTAACTTACTCTCCCAGAATTTTCTAACGTACCTACAAACTTTTCCAAAAGAAAATTGTTTATTCAAACACCTCTAATTTAGTTGTTTTTTCTAAAAAGAAATTTATTTTTTGAAAAAAGTCCAAGAATAATCCAAAATTTATTTCCCAGGCAGAATTTACTTTTCTTCAATTTTTTTTTGTAATTTTGAAATCCTAAAAGAAAGAATTTTTATATGAAGAAATTTCTAATTTTGAGACGTCTTCAAAAGAAAAATTTACTTCTTCCTTTAATGCACAAACTTTTCCAAAAGAAAATTGCTCTTTTCCAAAAAGTTATCTAATTCTAATGTCTTTGCCAAAAAGAAACTCTTTTGAAAAATTTTCCTAATTTTAAAGCATTTTTTAAAAGGAAATTTTTCGAAACATGTTTCAAATTTATTTCCAAAACAGAATTTATTTTTCTTCAAAAACTTTTGTAATTGGAAATCCCAAAAACAAAGAATTTTTATATGAAAAAATTTTCCTAAGAGAAATTTAATTTTCTTTACCGAAGATTTGTAACCCCAAAAATTTATTTTTTTCAGTTTTCTAGTTTTAACGTCCTTGCCAAACAGCAATGTATTTTTCTTAATTTTCTAATTTCAAGTTCTTTTGTCGGAAAAATTTCTAAAATTTATTTCCAAAACGGCATTTAATTTTCATCAAAAACTTTTGTAATTTTGTAATAAAAAAAAATAACAACTTATAACTGATAACCCTTTAACATAGTATTTATTCATCTATTTGATGTCTTCAACTCTATGTCTTAGGGTTGTAGCAATTATTGATTCAGAGGAGATATTGTCAAAAGCCCCTTCTATCCAAGAAAGCTGCCAAAGCTATTTCGTTATTATTGTTAATGATACTTTTAGGCAATCGTAGCGAAACTTGAACAGGCTTGTTTTCTGTGTCGTGGAATGTAAGGGGTTTATTTTGAAAAATTTGTTCATAAAAATTTCAAATTTATTAAACAGTTTTAGTTTTGTCAAGCTCTATATTTGCTATGACATTTCCAGAAATAATCTTTGAAAATCAAGATTGATTTTCTTAATTCTGATCATTTATTGACGATGTTTGCAAAACAGTGATATTTTTGAAAGTTCAGATATTTATAACTCAAGAAGTAATCAGCTTAAGAACTGTAGTTTTGAAAAAATAAATCCCAGAGATGCAAGGCTAGTTTTGAAAATTCATAATTAATTTCCCTGGAGATGCTTGCAGAACACAAGGATGTTTTTTTTTTTAACTAAAATTTTTGAAGTTTTCTAAGAAATATTTAACGAAATTTAAAGTCAAAATTCGTAGTTTTTGAGTAAGTAAGTATATCATAACAGAATTTCGGGGGTGTTTTTGTCATCTGAGTTCGTTAATTCCTTTAGCGTTACTGTCAAACATGAACTTAAAAAGTTGGATTAGCCCAAAATAGGATCAAAAAACGTTGTAGAAGCAGTGAAATCTATTAATTTACGAATTACAATGGGCAGAGCAAGCGAAACTTTGGGATTTTTTTAGACTACAGTAGGTCATGATTTCAGTTTATATGTCATTCTAGGTGGCTCAGAGAATTTTTTAAGTGAGAATTGCCCCACCCTTGGCTTTCAGTAGTTACATACTTGCTTACCAATGATGTTCTGAAATTGATAACAAACATTTTCAGTTTTCAGAATAACAAATTTTGAACTGAATCTTAAATATTTTGGTCTTTCCAGCTCTATTTCAAAATTTAATGTAAAATCAATTAGGCATCAAAAAAAGGTTACCTATTTCCTGACTTTAATAAAAGTGTATTTTGAAAATTTTAAAAACTAAAGTATGGTTTTGTGATCACTGAACAAAAATGTTAAGTTAAAATGAAAAATTTTAGCTTTGGTAATGGAGTAACATCAAAGAACACAGGCATCATTCTAAATAGTGGAATGGACGACTTTTCATCGCCGAAATTCGTCAATTATTTTGGTCTTCCTGGATCACCAAATAATGCAATAGCTCCAGGAAAACGTTCGCTTTCTTCGATGAACCCTAGCATCATCACCGATAAAAATGGGGATGTCCGAATGGTTATAGGAGCATCAGGTGGTACAAAAATTACTACAGCAGTTGCACTTGTAAGTCAACATTTATTTAAACTAAACATTACTGACATTTATGTTTAATATTACATACATTTTAAAGAAAACATTAAAATTAGAAACGAACTTATAATTTATTATAATAATAAACTTTTCTAGGTTATCATGAGAAACCTATGGTTTGGGCAAAATATCAAAGAAGCAGTCGATGCTCCAAGATTTCACCATCAGTTGTACCCCATGGAAATTTCCTACGAGTATGGTAACCTTCAGGTGGGTTATTTTAATCCTTCTGTTGCATTAAGCCTTCAATACTGACTGATGCCCATACATAAATTAAAATAAATCTTACCAACGTATATTTAAAGAGATGATAGAGGTTGGTCGGATAAATGATGCATAGCGTAAATTCGTGTCCAGAGCCTTGCCTGTTCTTGAAATTTATCATTGTTATGATTATACCAAGCACAAATATTACTGCTAGGATGCGTTAGCAAAACATATACAGATCTTAAAACCTGGCCAATAGATGTTTCTGTTTTCCAATCAGTATGAAGCCAATTCACACCAATGTCTCCATGTTGAGATATACTTGGATGTAGTATTTTCGTTAAAAATCGAACTGTTGGTGGGTTATCAGGATATGAATAAGGTACTTGAATATATACATGGAAAAGTCCTTTTTCATAGGGGGTTTTGGGTGGGCCTTGAATAACACCCTGCCAATGGTAATAAAGATCATCGAAAGGAATTAAATTCATTGTAGTAGGTAGCTCAAATCTTAATTCTGATAAATCCTTCTCAATTAGTTTCTTACGAGAAGGGTTGTTTTCATACTCAGAATATTCTTTTTGGATCATTTGCCTTAGACAGCGAATACACCAACTACTTTTAATGAAATTTGTATAAATTTGGTACCAATTTCTGTTTTCATTTGGCAAGTCAACCAAAGGCCACATTGACCGTACAAATTTTTCCCAATCTTCCATTTTGACAAACATATTTACAATACTGTTCCATTTGGTATTCACTTGACTTAAATTCCAAAGTGAGATGTGGTCAAGATTTCTGAATATCATTATTAAGATTTCGTTTGGCAAATCTTCAAGAGAGAATGTGAAGTTCTCTTCTGTCGAGTTATCTTCACTTACTACTTCGTCGTCTCCTGAATAACTATCATCGCTGCCTTCGGGCAAAGCTATTAATTGCTGCTTGTCTTGTCCAAGATTCGAGTATAAAAAGTCATGACAACACGAACATGTAGTACTTTCAGAAGCTAAAGGGCACCGTTGGTTACATATGTAGCATCGTGAACACTCAGATCTCAAGTCCCGTTTTATGCAAGGCAAATAATTATCTAAGGATTCATTCGAGCTGTTTGGTTCTTCAGGTTTATCCATTTTTGTTGATGATTTACTACTTTCCATTCACCATTCTCTTGATAGTTTTCGAATACTTTTAATTCTGGTGAAAGGAAAGTAGGATTAATATTGTTTTATTTGGTTATAGTAAATAATAAAATTTAAAAACCAAACTAAAACACAAATACAAATAAATACTTTTAATTTTCAGCAAGTAATCTCGGGATTGGAAGCTTTAGGACACAAAACTTCAAGATATAAAGAAAGAGGTTCAATAATCTGCGCCCTCTTTAAGAAGAATGATACAATTGTAGCCAATGCCGATTACAGAAAGGGTGGTGATGTTTTTGGTTTAGATTAGGTTGATTTCGAATAGTATTAATAAATAAATCAAAAGAGATCTGATTTTCTATAAATATACTTTTCGCCTGTAAAAATATACCTACGAAATGTATTAGGAAAGCTTTAAATATTTTTGCACGTCTCTTTGAAGAGTTCTTAGCAATTGTTTGTATTTTCGAAATTTAGATATTATCTTTAAATATGTGATGTAAACGAGAAAAGATAGCACAAACAGGCCTTTACAATAACATTAAGAATGAAATGTACATAACTTTAAGTTTGTTGTTGCTTTTATTTTAATAATAAATGTGTTGAAGCTTTTTTGTAATTTTAATTAAAATAAAAAATATATTTGAAATACCTACAATTTTCTATAATTAAAAATTATTATTTCTTTATCAAGCTTTATTAGGCTTGCCAAGTATCTTAAGTAACTTGCTAGGCCGTAAATATATTATTCTGTTAACCTTATGGGTTACAGAGGTATAATAATAATCTATGCAAAAGCAGCAGTTTGTGTAAAAGCATCACAGTCAGAATCAAATTTGAAACTCTTAACAAAGGGCAAAACAGCTACCTACATTCTTGCTACTCCTATCTTGATTTACCACTCATTGTTATTAGAAGTGAGGTAGGCCAGTCATCTTTACAAAATAGTTTTAAAACAACCCAACTTAAATTTATGAGCAGTAATTAATTTAATCAAATATTTTTAAACAGCCTGTGCCGGAAAGGGGTTCCATGACGAAGAAAAAATTTAATTAAAAATGTCAACAAACAACATAAATCACAAGATAAACAAAACTGTTATGAAAGACATATTGATTCACACTACATTTGGCAATTACACGGTTCTATTTTTAAGTTTTAAAGACGAAACAGTTAAACCTGCAAATCTATAGTCTATCTCAACTTCTCAACGTTAAAAAGCAATAAGAGGCTTATGGGGGAACAGCGTTGCCATATTGCACCCAGTAGACCTCCAAAATGCGACGCATAATTGTACGCCTAATAAAACTCACAATGCTGTTTCGTTAATCTATGAGATTGAACAAGGACATGTCCAATGCCCAATAAGAGCCTGTACTTCTTTCTAAGGTTGAGACTAACTATAAGTAGGGATAGTGTTATAGGTTATAATTGTTTACGTCAAAGTTTTTAGGTTTTTAAGAATGACAATTTGAATTAAAATGCACAATAAGTTAAGGAAAATGTTTTTAGAGCCTTTTGTTAAATCACCTAACTAATTAAACTGGTTTCGTGGGAAATATTTAGGAAAAATTTCTCACCCATTTCACGCTTCGATCTCGCTGTCAAAACAATCAAAACATCAAAATACGCCACTGGAACCTCTGAAACTATGGAATGAAAACAAAATGTAGAGAACCTGAATTACATATTAGTTTAGATAGTTGCCTACTTTCTCTTTTGTCTTTCAGGTTTAAGAACAAATTACATTTCTGCACAAACAAATAAGGGACTAGGTATTTTAAAAACAAATTTTGTGAGGGATATTTTCATCTCTTAGTTTTACCTTGTATCCGCTCATACAAATTTAAATAATGTATGTAAAAAATACAAATAAAAATTAATAAAAATACTGATACATCCACAGCTTTATAATTAATATGCATAAAACGCCCTCGATTTTTAAAACGGTTACATAAGATTCCAAAAGGAACGCCTTTAAGATTTTATCTCAAACGCATAAGCAACGTTAGGTAAATTACGTGAGAGTATTTTATAGTAAGTTACGTTAATTTAACTGTTGATATGTGTGAACATTTATAAAAACAATTACTTATAACGGAAGAAAACTTTTCTTTTATTAAATCTAGCTTAACTTCCGGGTATGCGAACCTTGTTGATTCCCTTTTAAAATAATTAAGATAATCCTATTAATTCTTAAAGCAAACCACAGAAAAAGAAATAATTAAGATTAAGATAATATTAACACGAATATATTTCTGCTTTAATCTATGGATTTATCAAGGAATTAATTGAATATTTAAAATGTAACTGTAATTCTTAAAACGATTATTAAAACTAAATGCACTTATAATTGCTGCTTTAACACAGATATGATTGTTTGAGAAGCGCACTTCATATAAAAATAGCTCATTTAACAACATGAACGTTTGAAGCTAAGATCTAAATTCGTAATCTGAAGCAAGTATATATTTTGAGTAATTATCAAGCATTCCATGAAAAAACACACGATTATTATTTAGTGAAAAATAGGTGATTAAAAATTATCTGCAGTTATCTTAATTTGTTCATGAGACGATGTAAACAATCGAGTGATTGTCAACAAGTGAATCTAGAGCAAACCGCGTGCAAAGTATTATAAATTGTGAACTATGGTGATTTCTATGGAAAGATGGAGTGGAAAGGTTGCCATTGTAACAGGAACAAGTGCTGGAATTGGGGCTGCAATTGCTGTGAAGTTAGTGGAAGCAGGACTTAAGGTTTTTATATTCGAAATACATTTTTACATTTTGGTTATTATAAAATAATTTTTTATAAATTTAGTTAATAATAAAATAAGAGCACTCGACACCGAAAGGTAGAAGAGGTTACAGATAATTAATACAATACATAAGAGAAACCAAATAACCAAAATAAGTCGATTCAATATTTGAAAAGCAAATCTTGGACGGTCTTGGTTGGCTTGGAATGCCTCTACCCCTGATACTTACGCCACTGTTTCTTTTTGAGATAATTGAGAATTCACATCAGTAACTACATGATTCATATAGTACTCATTGTTTACTGAATACTAACATATAAGTCTGATTCCCTTCCTGTGTATATTTTAATCGGTTGTTAACCTGTTCAGGTCATCATATACATACTGATAAGCGACCACATTATTACAAAGAGCTTACTTCTTATGTACCTAATTTAGAATTGTTTTTGCGGAAACACTTGCAGAAAGTTTTAATAAATTATACCAAGTACTTAAATTTTTAGATATGAAACACATTTCAGATATTGAGTAATCGTTGGACATACGAAATATCTTTTTAGATTTAAGATTTAAGGACTGAACACTTATATTCTGCCCAAAAATAAAACAATTTTAAGGACTGAAAGAAGTAGATATGATAAATTTACCTATATAAGTTCAAACTAAAAATTGGAATTTTGAGCATCAAAAGTGTTGAGAATGAATTTTATAGGCTTTAAATTTTTTAAAATTGAAAGCTATTAATCGTTGAAATTTAGAAAAATCAAGTTCTTAACGGGACCATTTGTAAGGGAAAAAGTATAAATTCTAAAACTTTGATCCAAGAATTAAACTCTAAAAATCTTTTAAAAGACTTAGATTTTTAGAAACTGAAATTGCGAGCTTCAAATCCGGAATTTCAAAATGAATTTTATAAGCTCTAAATTTCTTAAGGTTCCAAACTTAATTTTTGAAATTTAGGACAATCAAGTTTTTAGCAAGGCTGTTTGTCAGGAATATGTATAAATTCGAAAAGCTTGATGCAAAAACTAACCCCCAGAAAATTTTTTGGAAACTTTGATCTCAGGAATTTAAATTTCGAGCGTTGAAACTGGAATTTCAAAATGAATTTTATAAGCTTTAAATTTCTTAAGATTTAAGGCTTAGTTGTGAAAATTTAGAAAAACCAAATACTTAGCAGGACATTTTTTTCAAAAATTGTTTTCAAGAATTAAATTTGTTTTGAAACTGGAATTCCAAAATGAATTTTAGAAATTTATTTATTAATTAAATCAATTAAATTTCCTAAGGACCAAAGGTTAATTTTTGAAATTCAGGAAAATTAAGGCCTGTTTACCATGAAGAAATATAAATTTTCAGAGGTTTTAGAATTTCTGATCTTTCGAGATTGAAATTTCCAGCTTCGAAACTGGAACTTCAAAATGAATGTTATAAGCTTTAAATTAATTTAAGGCATTTAATTTTTGAAAGTTGGAAAAATCAAGTTTTTGGCAGGATTGGTTGTAAGGAAAAAGTCTAAATTCTAAGAGCTGCATGTAAGAAATAAACTACAAAGATCCTTTAAAAACTGTGATTTTTAAAGGTTCAAATTTCAAGCTTCAAAGCTGCAATCCCAAATAAATTTTAGCAGCATTAAATTTTCTAAGGTGCAAAGGTTAATTTTTAAAAATGAGAAAAAATGAAGTTCTTAGCAGGACTGTTAGAAAGGAAAACGTGTTAAATTCTAAGAACCCAATGCAAAAATAAAACTCCAGAAATTCCTTTAAACGCTCTGAGCTTTAGAGACTGTAATTTTTAGCTTCAAAAGTGAAATTTCAAAATAAATTTTACAAGCTTTAGTATAAATTAAAATTACAAATTAATTTCTACGCGAACAATTTCTCAGTTTTTATTATTACTTATACCTATGTATATATTCTCTAACACCCGCTATTAAACATTTTATCTGGTTTTCCCCGACTTTGTTGTTTAGTTTATTTCATTGAATTTTCAGTTTTATGTCTTATTTAACTTTGCCTTCATAATACCCCAAT
Organism: Melanotus villosus; assembly: GCA_963082815.1. Lineage (NCBI taxonomy): Eukaryota > Metazoa > Arthropoda > Insecta > Coleoptera > Elateridae > Melanotus > Melanotus villosus. The sequence goes on along the minus strand of OY720424.1, from coordinate 20,729,779 downwards.
AACGTTCTATCGGTCGTAGTTCTGAAACATTGGGTAGATTGAGTTCCTTTCTACGTAGCTAAGAACTGACAGCAACCAACACCAAATAAACAAAAAATCAAGCATTAACGTATTAGATTTCACTGAAAATTGGAACAATCAACTTTTGCATCGGGTAATTAATTATTGACAAATATTTAATTTTTTTTGCTAATTTCATGAAAGTAGATAAAGCTTTGTACTATATTCATATCGTAACCTCATATTACGATCCTCAATGGACCTGCGGTCTCGTTTGACAAACTTTCCATCTCGTATCGTAATACGAGTTGTTACGATACTCATACTGCAAATAACTATTTTATTTATGACTTGCAAACCATTTGCATTCCATTGGGCTATTCTGTTGTTCCTAAGTATTCAACTTGTCTTATTTCTTCGCTATCGTTAATCAGCACTTGAAAATGGGCGTTCGAGTTTGTGACTAGTTATTCCATTTTATCTATGTTAGCTCCCAATTCTATTCTTCGTATTTATCGTAAAGACTTTGAAGCATACGTATACTCAAGTCGTACGAGTTCTGAGCTATTTCGACCTGGTCGTCAGCAAAGTTCTATCTCTAATGTGTAAGTATGCTTATTGTTTCCATCAGCTTTTTCCAATTTTTCTAAGACTACCTCTAGATATACATATAAACATTAGTAGTGACTGCAGGATTTATTATCCTTAGACATTTCGTTGATTATAGTTACGATCTGCTCGCTAACTTCCATTTTGTATAGTGTCTCCTACAGTTTATTTCTAGGAATGAAGTTATAAGCCTTTAGATCAATGAAGGCTAAGTGGATTTCTTCGCTCACTGCCACTTGTTGTAGTAGAATAGTTATTTTCGTATCAAGTGTCGAAAGTAGCAAATATCAAGCGAGTGTTTATAAATAGATATACGAGTGCGGAGCGTAGCGGAGCACGAGTAGAAATATTTATAAACACGAGCGGAGATATTTGCCTTTCGAACGAGTTACGAACACTATTTTTCCCACGACCAAAAATGTACATGTCAAAAAGTAACACTGACAGTTCAGGTAAAACGACCGTCATTTTTTGTTTTGAAGCGGCCGCAGCTTCCTATTATTGCGCAAACTGTGCGATATATCCCTATACGTGTTCATATCGCACGGGTTGTTCATTTGTTTTGCGAAAGTCAATCGCACGGGTGATATTGTCAACTTTCGCGCCTAGTTTGTTGTGCGTTAGGAGCGACTTTCTTATATGGTCGTGGGAAAATGTGTTATCAATGCATGATTTACTTTTACAGAAACCACTTTGATCTTCACTAATCTTTCCCTTTATATTTTCATGTATTTCTGTCACTAATATCTTTACGAATAGTTTGCTGAGAACACCGTTAAGGCTGAGCCCTCTGTAATTATTTGGGTCTAGGGAAATTATATGAGATTCTTTCCATTGGGAAGGTATTTTATTGTTTTGTGGCCTGAAAAGTTCCTTCAGGCCGATTGTCAACTTACTCCCTAGATTTTTCATTAGCTCTGTTGGTGATCTTCAATTTTTCCTGTTTTATTAAAGCAATGTCTACTGCTTTTCGGTAAATATTTGAGGTAACAATTATCATCTCGTTGTTTAAATTAATCTATTGTGGCCTTTTTTCAGACAATAGTTGTTTAGAATTGTTTTGCCATGCCAATGGAAGCTATATTACTGATATTGCTATTAGTTTTCATTTTCTTTAAGCATCTCCATACCTCTACAGATTGTCTTCTTCCTATCATGCCACAAATCTCTAAGCATTTTCTTTACCAAGACATATTTTTAAAGCTGACTGTTTTGTTTTTTACTAATCTATTTGGATATTTATAGTTTTGCACTAAGTCCGTTGTTTTTGAGGATAACCACTTATGATAAGCGTTGTTCTTCTGGTATTAAAATCAAATTTTAGGTATGTATCATCGTCTAAAACAATGCAAACGTCTTTTCCCCACACTTTTAATTTTCTAGTTGTTCGAGTGTTCGTTACTGCACTTATTCTTTTCTGCACACAAGATTCTGACACCCCTGCAGTTTTTGCTATGATTCGGGTTGAAGCTGATCGGTTCTTTATGATTTCCTTTAAAACCTTTTTCTTTATTTCCAGTTCCTTTAGGACGGCCACTTCGTTGTTTATCTATACTTGAACCATCGTTAATAAATGTTTGTATAGCCTGTCTGACAGTAGGTTCATTAATACATAATATTTGAATAATGGGCTTCGTTGATCTCTGCGGATTGTTAGAAAAAATCTTCAAAATTTCTCGACGAAGTTTTCCATTTGAATTCATCTCATCAAATTTATGCTTAAACTTCGTTGTTTGACAGTTTAACAAACTGGCAAAACAAGTTCTTTTGTACGTTAGTACTGATATCAGAACTCCGCCGATAGGGATGAGGACTGGGCTACTGTGGGAGTAGTTTGATCTGACTTGTCGCAAGCCAGGATAAAAGGAGGGGGGCGGGAGTAACAACCTCGTTAAAAAACCTGGGTTCAGCTGACTCCGGCTGATAGTACCCAGTAAGGGCCGCCATTTAATGGTAAACACATAAGTGTAGAAGATCGTGCAGAAAGCAAAGGAAAACTACTGCACTGACACATATTTCCCAGGTATCGCAACTCCAATTTTAATTAAATCATATGTCTTCCCATGTTAAATTTCATTCCGGAGGTAAAACAGTCCTCGATTCGGATATCCGGGGAGGACAACACGAGAAGACCGTACAAAGAAATAAGGACATGAGTAAAATAGCGCACTGGAATGTGAGAACACTACTCAAGAGTCGAAAATTTGAAAATGCAAAAATAGAAATGCAAAAGCTAAATATCGATATTATGTGCATAAGTGAAATGAGATGGCCACAAGAAGGAGACTACTGGAGTGGAAAATACAGAATCATTCACACTAAATCTACACCAAATGGAACAGCAGGAGTTGGTGTAATTTTAAACAGGAAATTTGGAACCAGGGTAACATACTACAAACAATACTATGAAAGAATCATCTTGGTAAAGATTAAAACAAGACCTGTTAACACAGTGATACTACAAGTGTATATGCCTACAAGTCAACATGGCGATGATGAAATAGAAAAAATATATGATACCCTAAGTAAAATACTTAAAGAAATACCAGGCGATGAAAATTTAATAATTACCGGGGACTGGAATGCTGTACTAGGAGAGGGAGAAGAAGAAAATGTGGTAGGAAAATATGGTCTAGGAAAGAGAAATAATAGAGGAGATAGACTTATTGAATTCTGTATGCAACATAAATTAATTGCAACTAATACAATATTCAAACATCATGTCCGAAGGCGCTATACTTGGAAAATGCCAGGAGACATAGCAAGATACCAAATAGATTACATATTAGTCAAGCAAAGGTTTAGAAACCAAATTAAAGACAGTAGAAGCTATCCAGGGCCAGACATAGACAGCGACCACAACATGGTTATGATGAAATATCACATCAAGCTTAAAAATATAAAGAAAAAGGAGAAACAGAAATGGCACATAAACGCTTTGAAGGAAGACGAAAAGGTACCTACTACAAAAATTTCAAGAAAAAGTAGTAAACGAAACTAACATAGAGCCCTCAAGAAATAGTAACGACATGTGGATGAATATAAAACAAGGTATTACATCAGGATTAAATGAAGTACTGGGAAAAAATACTCAACAAAACAGAAAACCTTGGATAACCGAAGAAGTAATACGAAGAGAGACGAAAATATAAAAACAACAACACAGAAGAAGAACGACAAGAGTATAGAAGACTACGAAATAAAGTAAACAAAGAAAGTAGGAGAGCTAAAGAAGAGTACATACTAAATATCTGTAAGGAAGTATAAGAAGACTTGAGTGTAGGAAATAGTGATAGAGCATACAGGAAAATTAAGGAACAGTTTGGAATAAGGAAAGTAAAATATCTAGGAATAGAAAACAAAACAGGGGTAGTCCTAACAGAAGATAAAGACATTGCTGATAGATGGAAAGGATATATAGAGGACCTATATAGAGATGAACCTCCCGAAGAGCTCCTAATGAATGAAGCAATAATAAACGATGAAGACAAAGGACCACCAATAATAAAAGCAGAATTTGACAAGGCCGTAAAGGAACTAGCTAATAATAAAGCCCCGGGTATCGACAATATACCTGCGGAAGTTACCAAATGCCTAAATCACGATACATTACTCTCGATAATTGACCTCATTAAAACGATTTATGAAACTGGGCACATTCTTGAAGATTTTACCAAGAGTATAGTAGTTACCATACCAAAAAGGCCTGGAAGTCATAAATGTGAAGAGCATCGAACGATAATCCTTATACCATATGTTCTAAAAATACTGACGAAGATAATATATCGAAGAATTGAGACCAAAATTGAAAATAGACTAACAGAAGATCAGTTCGGGTTTCGTAAAAACACAGGGACAAGGGAAGCAATTCTAGCAATAAGACTAATTATTGAAAAATGTATTGAAAAGGATACAAAAGTTTATATCGCTTTCATTGATGCAGAAAAGGCATTTGACAACGTGAAATGGAACATGCTGTTTAAATTTCTGAAAGAGTCCGGTATCGACTTTAAAGGTATACGCTTCATTTACAATCTGTATACAAATCAAAAGGGAGTAATATCGGTCAATGACGAAGAAAGAGAAATACAGATAAAAAAGGGCGTAAGACAGGGATGCGCCTTATCCTCCCTCCTTTTCAATCTGTACACTCAGAAGGCAATTGATGAAGTCAATGATTAGTTACATGAATCATTGGGAGGAATTAATATACACGGAGAAAAAATTAAAATGTTACATTTCGCCGACGATATAGCCCTACTCTCCAACAGCAAAGAGGAAATAGAACAAACACTAAATATCATGGAAAAGTTAATGAAAACAGAATATAATTTAAAATTTAATAGAAAGAAGACTAAAATCATGATGTGTACAAGATCAACACATAAAACCAAGACTGAGATAAGAATTGATGGGTAAAAATTAGGCGAGGTGAACGAATATGTATTCTTGGGAAGCATCATTACAAAAGATGGAAGAAGCAAAAGAGAGATAAATTACCGAATTATACAAGCCAAAAGCGCATTCCTAAATAAAAGAAGTCTTCTAACCTGCAAAAATATCTGGCTATACGTAAAAAAGGCATTTATACACACTTTCGTGTGGAGAGCATTCCTAAATAAAAGAAGTCTTCTAACCTGCAAAAATATCTCGCTATACATAAAAAAGGCATTTATACACACTTTCGTGTGGAGTGTCGCTTTGTATGGCTGCGAATCGTGGACCATTAATCTACAAGAAAAAAGAAAGAAAGAAGCTTTTGAACAATGGTGTTACAGAAGGATGATGAGAATTAGTTGGACGGACAGAGTTACTAATGACGAAGTACTAGAAAGGGCTGAAGAAAAGAAAAAGATGTGGAAACAGATACAGAAAAGACGAGACCAGCTAATTGGACACATTCTTCGCCTGGAAGGAATTTTGAAAACAATTATAGAGGGGAAGATAGACGGAAAAAGAACTAGGGGACGTCCACGCAATCGATATATTAAACAAATTATGGATGACGTTGGCGCGCGTGTCTATGAAGAAATGAAGAGAAAATCCGAGAGAAGACGAGATTGGAAACATGCGTCAAACCAGTCAAGAGACTGAAGACCCAGAGAGAGAGAGAGAGAGACTGATATCAGGTTCCTTTGGTCATAGATTAAAGATCTTTAATCTATGCTTTGGTCCAAAGGCCAGTACCTACTGCCCTGGTGCAGTAGTGGACAGAATTTAAGTGTTCAAGCGTTAGTGTTAAATTCAGACATTCCCCTTAATTTATCTCTTGCTTTTACAACAAAATAACTTCAGTATCTAATTAGGCCTTTTCGTTAAAAATTGGAATTACATTACTTCTTTAAATTCTCTTATTTTACGTTTCGATCAGCATTGGTTGGTTATTTTCAGAAGTTTTGGTCGGTTAAGCGAAGACCTAAATAAAGAAATTGAAATTATTTTATTGTTAAATTACTTTATTTTCGGGGATTCTAACTATGTAGATTTTACTAAGGTTATCAAGATAAAGACATTCAAGTCTGAAAGTTGCAAATCTATTTGAAATTCAGTAATATCCAAATTCTTGTATTCATATTCAAAATACGAATCCACAGTGTTCTAACATAACATTCGGTTTTATAATTCTGATTTATGCCTTTAGTTCGGATTCTGCATTTCGGAAATCAACAATTTCTCCCAGAAAAAATTATTGCAGTTATTGCAAATTAAATTTATTAGTTTCGAACGCCTGAAAGTATAAAACAGTTAATAAATCTAGTTAATTAATTAAGCGTATATGTTAATCGAATTTGAACCTTGGAAGTGCAAAATAAAATTTAAAAATTCACAATTAACACTTAATTTTTCGATATTTTAATATAAAATTAGCGTTCCAACTAAATTCACATTTAAGTTTTAAATTAAAATGGAAAAGTTCGAATTCGAATAACCAATATAAAAAGGTGAATTCAAACTTTCGGTAGGAGAAGGTCTTTCAAAATTTTATAATTTGGAATTTCAGGCTGCTACTAATCAACTCAGTCTTGCATTTATGATTTCTATCCTAAATTGGGACTCACTGTTTAGATCAAAGTTCATATCAGTTCTTTTGTTTTATGTTCGAATCTTCATCAATTTTAAGTTTAAATCTTCTTGAGAGGCATTTGAGTCACTAAAAGAATTTAAACTGGTGGAAATTCGAATTTTGTTGAAACGTTAAATTTAAGGTAAAATATCGATTTCGAACTTCAAAATTTCACTTCATATTTTGGACTTTCTAACACCTTTCAGGTATTTGAAAATAATAAATTTTAATTGGTTTTTCGTTTTCCAAAATTTTATAGCTCAAAATTTTAGAATTTTGTAAAAAATTCGTCTTTGTATTTCGGTTTCTACCTTAAATTTATATTCAATGCTGCGTCTCTTCAGTTCAAATCTTCAATAATGATTCTTATCGACAGTTGTTTTAAGTATTTGAATCTGTAAATCCGTTCCATATATTAAATTTGCTTTTTATGATTCTTTTATGGTTACTGCATTAAACCATTTTTTTAAATTGACGTTTCGGTTTTATTGTTTATACGAAAGCCTAAATATCAAGGGATTGAAGTATTTTATTGTTAAGTTCTATAAGAAAACTACATTTTCTAATGTTTTTAAGATCATAACAGAAAAAAACTTTCACTTCTGATTTTCTATTACAAATTGTCTGTATTTTATCAGGTGGTAGGCTTAGCTCGAAGAAAGGAAAGAATAGAAGAGCTAGCAAAAAAATTAGAAGGCAATTCTGGAAAACTCTACCCCATTAGGGCAGATGTTAGCAAGGAGGAAGACATCCTTAAGACTTTTCAATGGGTTAAAGATAATTTAGGACCGGTCCATATTCTCGTTAATAATGCTGGGTTTAAACGCAACACAAATTTAATCGAAGGTGATACAAAACTATGGAAGGAAATGATGGATACGAATGTGCTTGGTTTATGTATTGCAACACGAGAAGCAGTTAAAGACATGAGGGCCAATAAAGTCGATGGGCATATCGTTCATATTAATAGCATGGCTGGTCACAGAGTCCCTAATTTGCCCCAAGCAAGTATTTATCCTGCAAGTAAACATGCTGTTACTGCACTGACAGAAACGCTTAGGCAAGAACTAAATTCCATTGGAAGTAAAATTAAAGTAACTGTAAGTTTAGTCTAATTAAAACACGAAGAAGATCAAAATTGTTTGCTTTGTATTTATTTTTTTTTTAGAGTGTCAGCCCAGGTGCTGTACAAACGGAATTTAGAGAAGCTTCAGGAATTTTGGTGAATAAGGATCAAGAGGAGCTATTTAAAAAGATACCACAGTTACAAGCAGAGGATGTTGCTGATGCTGTTATGTATGCTTTAGCAACGCCGCCGCATGTTCAGGTGAATATTTTCTTGTTTTTGAAGACGATTTTGTGATATTAATTTTTTTTAGGTTCATGAACTTATGATTAGGCCATTAGGACAGCCATTTTAAAGGAAATTAAAACAAATTTGTTAATAGTGTCTCAAATTTTCTTTCAGAAAATATGCTAAATTTAGAAAATTTGAAATATTTTAAAATTCCACATTATTCTGAAAATCAAATTCTTTGAGGCATTAATTTTACAAAATATTTTGTTACACCCTTTTTCAGGATCTTAAGCAAAGGAAAGTTATATGCGATTTCAGCTTTCCGTTTCATTAACTTGATTTTTAGAAAGGATGGAATTTTGAAGATAATTAAATAAACAATGACAAAAAATGACATAATCCTTTTGAAAATTTTAACTTAGGCAAATCTTTAAAAAAGTTTAAAAAACCTCAAATGTTTAAAAATCCCACCTTATACTCAAAATCAAATTCGCTATAAAAAATTATTTGAAATTCTTCGAAGAATTAACTTCTTCTTCATCTTTCCCTTGTACCCTAAGGTGTCCTACATCCACTTCCGGGACTCTTTCCTGTCCCTTGCTAATCGTTTAACTTCTTCACTACTTCTTTCTTTATCACCTTGTATTTGGCCTGAAATTTAGATTTCCAGCTTGTACCGAAAATCAAATTCACTATAAAAAGTATTTGAAATTCTTTGATGAATTAACTTAAAAGGTGAAATTTTGGAAGAGGTTATAGATTTTTTCGAAAACCATTTTTTCATAATTAATTTTTAGAAAAGAAAAATGTACAGGCGATTCCAGTTTATTTAATTTGATTTTGAAAAAAGATGGAATTTTGAATATAGTTAAATAAACAAACTTGCATGTGAGTCGTATCGGCACTAACGCCTCGAAGGAGCATGGTCGGCAACATTGAGGATTAAAGCCTCCTAAGTCGCTTCTCATACCTCGGTTGTTTCGCACGCTATACATACGGGGTGGTGTGGATTATTTAGCGTAGTTGTATCGATTTTATAAGGAGAATTCACTTTGTGGATCTCAATTTAAAATAAAATACCAGCGTGAAATACGAATTTTTCGCAAAATCACCTTGGGCACTTCGGAATTAAGAATTTTTTCCAGATTATTTATCATAATAATGATTTAAACGAAGACAAGTTAAATTTATTTTTCCTTAAGGCGGTTTAAAACGAAGTACGTGAGCGTTTTCCGTTTTCTGCATATCTAATTAGAATATCTACGGCAATCTCGTAATGAACTTAGAAAAATGTATAAACATGGCTTAATTCCCATGATTATAATCGGAAGCAGACGCCAGAATAAATCCTTTTGAATGGCATCTGCATTGTTTGCATCCAACTCCAGTATGTTGTTTATGTCAGTAAACACAGGTAAATTGGAGCGAACTCGTCTAATTAATTCAGTCTTTTGTAAAACTATTCAGTACTTTTAATAAAACATTCTATCATGGTTCTGTGGTTCGAGTGAGAATGTAAGGGGAAACAATAACAAAAAGAAAATAAGGATAATGGTAATGATGCAATCACGACACACGCATAAAATGGGCTTTTATGTCTATTTTAACGTTCTCGACCACATTGTGAAGTACGTGAACTCAGCACTTGATAGTAAACGAGTAATTTGCTAGAAATTGAACTGTGTAGTAATAAAGGAAATGCACCACATTTCCTTATTTGTTGCACGATTTTGTTTGAAGATATGTTAATTGGACACGGGGCGATAACAGTAATTTAAACCGTGTTTGAAGAGAACATTTTATCGGAGTGAAGAAGAAAATAATGAATGAAAAAGGAACTAAAAATAATTAACATTTTTTTCAAATTTTGGCAAATTGATGTAAATTCGTAAACAGCAAAAAGTCACATCCTTCAATAACGATTCAAAGTAATTAGGATTTAAAATTTGAATATAATTGGAAGGATCCTAGTTTGTAGTTCGAATCTTCAAATTATGATTTCGAATTCAATTTGCAGATGTAAACACTAGAAGTTTGGGAAATTAAGTAGGCCCTACTGCACTCCACATTTGTGACTTGTGGGTTTAAAATTCAACATTCGTTCATTTAACGGTCGTACTTCAACTTAAGTTTTCAATTCAAAATTTAAATCCACTTTTCTAAAATCATTTAAGTGACGCATTGTAGGTTAGTTAAGGTTTAACATTGAACTACAATTTATAATTATTATTTGAAACAACACATAAATGCGGCTCAGCCAAATCTTAAAGTCAGGAAAATAACCAAATAAATCAGGATACAAATCATATTCAACCTACATGATGGAGAAGATGGACAAGATGCTAATAGATCTCCTGACCTCTCTGATTACAAAAGTGATATAATGGAAGACATCAGATTAAAATTCGGTACCTGGAATGCCAATGGCCTAGTCAAACATGCTCAAGAATTAAAAGCCTTCATTACTCTGCATAATTTAAATGTACTTCTAATTTCGGAAACACATATGACTCACAGGAGTTATATCAAAATACCACAATATACTATCTATCACACCCAGCAGCACCCCCAAGATAAAGCTAGGGGAGGAACAGCTATCATTATTAACACGTTAACTGCCGTCTCGGTCCATGTGACCGAGAGTGTTTTAGGCGTCTCACATGCCAGTTACTCGGTCTGGAGTGTATTTATCAACCGGGATTGACCGAGCTGGCGAACACGAATAGCTACGACATCCCAGTTTTTGGCGCGCAGCTTTCATCACTGAGAAAACGCCAAAAAACTGAAAATCGTGTACACTTTATTTATACAAAACAAGAACGTATCAATAAATTTAATAAAAAACAACAGAAAATATTCTGAATAAAATCAAACATACTTAAATTACATTATTTTCAAACATAAAAAAATTGAAAATTTAAAATTTCTTGCTATGCGCGAGCCGTGTTTCTTTTTTGCATCATCACAGCAATTCCTACAAGGGTTTCGTTTTTTGACATCAATTATTCCCAAGTCATGACGCGCACGACGTCTTAGGTTTGACGTATTGTTTTCTTCGGGCTGCAAATTTTCTACGATTTGGGAAGTTTGCTGCATAATTTGTAGGCAATAGATTTACGAAAGTCGGGAATGCTTATACTTCTTTGTACAAGAGCCACCCATTTACTATAGCAGTATTTAGCAAGATTTCGAAAGCTAGCTTTTCTATACCACTTGATTGTTTTTCTAAGTGGCGACTAATATGTAGTCATTTGGTCCTTGATTGTAAGCTACCATGAGATCGAAAAAAAGATGATTCTGAGCAGGCCTTGACTAGTACAACTAGTACAACACGATTGGTTACACTGGTTCTAGAATGCCTATGAATTATAATGTGACAGTGACATTTCAAATGTTAGTCAGTTTTGCAATCTTGTTTCTAGAATTATTTAAGTTTATCGTTGTAATACTAGTGAAGGATCGCATTTTGAACACCTACTCTAACATGTATTCATCTTAGTTTTCAGTTTGTTCCCTAAATAAATACTGTTTTGTGTTTTAATTTATTTGACATTTATTAACCTCTAACCTACTGCCACATTTTGAAATCAGTCTTGCCAATCGTGTTGTACTAGTCAAGGCCTGCTCAGAATCATCTTTTTTTCGATCTCATGGTACTATCATTTCAGGTTTTTCTTTTACTTGTCCTCGACGGTTTCCAACTTGAATTGTTGTATTTGAGTGTTTTGTACAGAGCATCAACACATATCTTATCTCTCCACGAAAGCATGGTAATTCCTTTAGAATGTTCCTTTCCAATAAATTCTCCAACTTTGAGCTTTTTTTGGACCACCACTTTCGGATTACCTTGTCCGCTTTTTCCTAAGGTACCAACTAGGTGCGTCTACCTCTTTATTAATTCTTCTGCTAGTGATAAACTGGTGTACCAGTTATCAGTTATCATCGTTGCAGGTTGCCCCAGTTTCATCACTACTCCTGCCGATGTTGTTTGCATTTGGTCTAAAATTTTCCCGGCGTAAATTTGTATATTATATGTGTAGCCTCCTTTACAGCATAACTTAAATATTTTTATGCCATACTTATGTCGCTTGCCTTTAATATATTGACGCATTATCAATCTACTACAAACTGGCATCAGTGATTCGTCAATGCAAACGGTACCGCCGGGTTCTAAGACCGATTGAAACTTACGAACTACTTTATTGACTAAACTTTGAATTTTGTGAAGTCTGTCGTTATTCATATTGTCTTCATTATCGGCAAAGTGAACCATTCTCAAGAGAAGCTCAAATCTGTTGCGACTCATGGCTGTAGAAGCAAACTCGTTTTTGAACATTGCCTATTGGCTACAATAATCTGAAAGCCTTAGCAAACGAACTATTCCCATGTACAAAACTAATCCCAAAAAACGCTTTATCTAATAAATATCGGTAGCAACCCAACTATGTAATCTAGCATGAGCAGTAGTACCATTTTCTCCAACAACAGTTTGCGTCGCATATAAATTGAAATATATTATCATCACCTAGTGCTGAAAAACAGATTATAGGCTCTTCGCCATGCAGGAGTTCAGATAGGTGTGTATCTACTCCCGAGTCTTTAGTGAATGGGACAAGTACAGGCTGGTTACCTCTACGTGTCTTCCATACAGGATCGCTAATAGTCCTGCGCACATTAGTAGCGTTTCCATCTTCTTCATCATCAAATTCCGAATTTGGTTCACCGTTGTTATTTTCACTTTCAGGAGGTTCCTGCGTTTCACCATCATTATTTTCTTCAAAAACTTCGGTTTCATCTTTGCTGCTGGAATTTGCCGTGAGGTGATTTTGACATTCAGGGTCTTCGCTATCTGTGCTATTCGTATCTACATTCTCGAACAAGAACGTAAAAATATAGTAAATATAATCTATAGAAACAATAAATCTACCTTTTATGTCAAATAATCCATTCAATATTTCATATAGTTCATCAGTCAGAGCGGCGTTTTATCGTGTTTAAACATAATGTTGGAAAAACAGCTTTACATCTGGTGCAAACACAATACAGCAACACGTGCATGAAATAGCTGTTCATGCGCTCTGACCGAGTCGGCGCAGCACAATGCTGAGATTCGCGCTACCTCAACTCGGTCTATCTGACCGAAACAGCTTTCCGTAAAAAAACGCTAAAAAGCAAAATTCTGAAAAATTCTCAGCAGGTGGCGACCTTAACTCCAAGCATACCTCTTGGGGTTTTAGGCTGATAACTTCAAGAGGAAGACAATTATCTCAAGCAGTTCAGGATAAAAACCTGGAGTATCTCTCAACGGGCGGACCACCTATTTTAACAAGATCCCAGACTTACTGGACTTTTACATAACAAAAGGCATCTCACAAAACCATTTTACCACCAAATCAAGCATTGACTTGTCGTCTGACCACATACCTGTATTGGCTAACCTACAGGCCTTACTAAGACAATTCAGAAAGCCGCGTGGAACGCTACGCCAGAGATGGTAAGAACAGATATGGCCGGCTATTGCCCTGACTACATCAAAATAAAAATACTCGAGAAAGAAAGTTAAGAAAATGCTGGCAAATAACAAGGGCGCCGGAAGGCAGGAGAAACCTCAATAACGCAATCAATGAACTTAAAGGGCTTTTAAAAGAAAACAAAAATCGCTGGACCAAAAAATTCCTAGAAAACATATCCCCATCGGAGACTAAGGACTATTCGTTATGGAAGATCATTAAAAATTAAAGAACGCCCAAAGTAACAATCTTCATGTAAGGAAGAGTAATAGTGACTGGGATAGAAACGACCCCGAAAAAGTTAAAGTATTCTCTGAGCACTTAAGCAAATTGTTCGAACCTTTCTCAAGTGAAATAGCGCAGCGGGATGAAGATTCCATTCAACGAATCATCGAAGCCCTTATTAAATGGAAATTCCAATAATTTCGAGCTAGTAATGGACAGGATATTAAAGGAATTACAGCTTTAGCTTTTAAGACTATCCAATACGTATTTAACACTATACTATGGACAGGATGTTATACATACCAGTGGAAAGTAGCGGAAATTATACCCATCTCAAAGCCTGGAAAAGATCCTTCAGACGTTGCTTCATATTGTCCTAACTATTTGTCTCCTCCCTACATTACCAAAAATGTTTAAGAAGCTCTTTTGAGAGCGATTAAATTCAGTCATTGTAACAATGAAGCTAATACCCAACTCTCAATTCGGATTTCGTCACCATTACCCTACCATTGAACAAACCCACCGTATAGTCCGAATAGTTAAAGATGATCTTGAAAACAAGATACTGTACAGCTGCTTTTCTTGACATTACGCAGGCCTTTGATAAGGTTTAGCATGCTGGCCTGATTTATCTTTCTTTCTTTCTTTACAGAGTCGAGGGGGCCTGACACACCGAGCCGCAGAGCGGTCGCCCATTCAAGTTCTGGGCAAGTAGGCTCTTGCTTAGCTTTCTTAATGCCGGTTGGCCTGATTTATAAAATCAAATTAAACCTACCCCACCCATATTGTAAAGTGTCAATATCATACCTGAAGAACAGGAAATTTCTGATGAAGCACGGACAAGCATACTTCTCTCTAGTTTATATTCAATATGGTGTACCGCAAGGCAGTATCATCGGACCATAGATATGCCAATGACATCAAATACACAAACGACTACATTTGTAGACGACACCGCGATCATAGTGTCTCATCACAATCCCAACCAAGCCTTCTTTTTCCTTCAATACCACCTAAATAAAATTGAAGTTTGGTTCAAACGATGGCGTATAAAAGCAAACACGTTTAAGTCAGCATAGGTCACGTTTACGCTCCGAAAAAGGACATGCCCAGCAGTGCAACTGTAATACTGCAATTCCTCAAAGAGATGAAATCACCGATCTGAAGCTACGGAATGCAACTGTGGAGAACTACAAGTAGCACCAACATCCACATACGCCAAGGAAGAAATAGCTGCCCTGCTGGCTAGGACCTTCCTCGAAGAATCTCCGATTCTCTGCATTAATCGGCGTAGGGCCGTGGAGGCTGCACTCGCTTTCCTGGCGGCGTATGTTATGTGCTTAGAGAAATTAACTCTTTTATCCATATAGACGCCAAGGTATTTAAGCTAGTCTACTGATTCAATGGTATTATTATTCAGCTAGAACTCTATCCTTCCATGTCGTTTTGTTTCTATCGTCAACATGGCTTCCGTTTTTTTCCGGGGCAATGCTTAATTCCTTTCCCTTCATCCAGGCCGCAATTTTAGCCAGCGCGTCATTTATGGCCGAGATCAGTTCGCGTTCCGTTTTTCCCTTTCCGACTATAAAAAGATCGTCTGCATATGCAACAGTTGTTATCGCCTTGATCAGTTCAATTTTGAGCACTTTATCGTAAAGGATGTTCCAAAGCAGTAATCCGAGGGCACTACCCTGCGGCACTCCAGCAGTTATCTTTAGTACTATTCCCTCTTATATTTCCAGGGCCCTATCTGTTAGGTAGCTTGCTATCATCCTATATAGGTACCCCGGTACTTGCTTTCTTTCTAGTTTCTGCATCATGTGTTTCCACGATGCTGTGTTAAACGCGTTCCTTAAGTCAATGGTTACAAACGCACACAATTGCTTCTTCTAAAAGTTTTGGTCATTTCTTCCTTTGCTAGTTTGTCAGCATATTCAATAGCTTTCATCGTCAATCTGCCTTTAATAAATTCGTATTGCCTGTCGGACAGTTCCTTCCCTTCCTGTTCCAATTCTATTCTAAGCATGTTCGCTAACAGATGTTCGAACAGCTTTGCTAAGGAGTACAGGAGACAGATCGGTCTAAAGGACGAGGTCATTTAAAAATATAATAAAAACAAGAATGTAGATAGTTAGGGTAGAATAATTTAATTGTTAGGAATGTTGTATTGTAATTATAAAATAAATTAGCTAAAATCCTAGTATTTAATAACTACCAAGGAAAAGCAAAGAGAATTTTCATTGGAGAAAATATCAGAGAACCAGGGAGACGGAAGACAAGAGATAAATAAACAAGATTGAAATTATCTACTCAAAAAGGAGCGCGTATTTCCTTTGGGAGGGAAAATATAATTAAGTAAATAAGTGTGAAATATTATTTTAAGAAAAGGAGAATGGTACTTTCCTAAAAGGAAAGAATAAAATAATTAAATAATTAATTGGTACTTTGCTGGAAAGAAAAATAGTAATCTCTTATAAAAGAGGTCAAAATAAATAACTGGTTGTTATTCTTCTGAGAGAAAAAGGTTTGGTCTGGTTTATATTCAAATTTAAACTTCTTTACAGTCGAGATTTGAATATTAAAATCGAAGATAAGATAAAGTTGCACCTTTAGTTTCCATTCACCTTTGTTTTACGCGAGTTGAGCTACGAAGTGTAACTTAGAATTTTGAAATCGATAGTTTAGCCTAAATGCAATGTTTCATCCAAAATCAAATTTTCAGCATTTCAAATTACAATGAATACCTTGGTATTCGCATCCGTTTCTGTTGCCATCACTTTACTGCTTCAAATAACTCTCAAAAGAGCGTTTAACTGAACTGAGGAGATTACAATTTTTCTTTCAAAGCTGATTCTCAAGTTAGAATAGAAGTCATCAGAAATACAAAAATGGGTCTGTTTACAAAAGTCTGAAACTCCGGATTATAAAAGAGACAACGTACAACTAAGAGAGATAAAGACGACGATAGATTTAAATATTGAATTTTATTTTCATTTTCGAAGCATTTCATGTTTGTATCTAAGTTACCATTTTTATATCTGTGAGATATCACATGGAATTTCGAGTTTCGAAATTAAGACCTGATTTGCCGATATTTTCCAACGAAAATAGTATTTTAAGTTGCCAGTATTTTAAATTAAAAGCTTGGTTTCGAACTTTAATAAGTAAATTTGGAAGATTAAATGCCTTTGATGATTCAAATTCTTAAAATAAGTATTTTCCCATAATATTTTAGGTTTGAAGATCAAATTCAAAAATTTAGATTCGTACTCGAAACTGAGAAAGGTAGGATCAAATGTCACTTTTGGGTGATAATTATAAGATAGAATCTTCGAATTCTAAAAACTTTCAAATCTGAATCCAAACGACTTTTACCTTTGAAGTGATTTTTAATTCTGGATGTTTTCGTTTAACAACTTAAAACCTTTAAAACTAGAGTTAACAGAAATAGTATTAAATTTAACTGCAATTCTTTTCAGGTTTTCAAATTTCGTAAGTTTACACATTTCGTTAATTACAAAACGCAAATATGAAGATGATTTCGAATCTATAAGACTTTTATAGATCCAAATTTGAAATGATTGAAATTCTGGATGTTTTCATCTTAACAACATTGTTAAAATTAGAAATCACAAACTAATATTAAATTTAACTGTAAACCTTTTCAGGTTTTCAAATTTAGTAAGTTTTAAAATTGAGTAAATTTTTTGTTAATTAGAAAACGCAAACATAAAGATAAGGTAGGTTAAAATCTTTACAGTCACAATTGCCATATGTTCAAAATTGGCATCCCGTGGATCTTTTCACAACATAGTCAAAGTTTCTTATTTAAATTTTAATTACACTTAATTAACGCATTGCTAATAAGCTTTTTGGGTTCCTAAGCCGTTGTATTATTAGCAAACATACTTAAAATGACAGTCAAATTCTTCAGAACAATCCAATCAAACTTAAATCTCGACCTAAATTAAATTCTATTCTTTAAATGTGTTTTTTGCAAGCTCCTTTGTCTTACAGATAACAATCAAAAGTTTAATAGAAGTAGCTAAATTTGGTAGGCAATTTTAAAGTAGATAACATCGTATTTTAGTATCTTTAAACCATTCTGTAAGGCTCTTGAACTGACCGAACAGTTATTAGGCTAAATTAGAACTAAATTAACCGAAAAAAAGGCGTTCAATTCATTTCTTTTGGATAGAAATGTGGGAAAATCGTAAGCATTTGCACAGAAATGTCATTACATTATTACACGCAATTACTTTGGAAACTTTTAATGTCTGTAATTGGATTTTTACAAATTGGCTTGAGCCGTTGGCACGACTTGTGTTCACGTTTTTCTGCTTCGAAAAGTCGCATCGTCTTAAAGGATATAATTACCGTCTAATCTAGCAAAGTCGTGATTGTGTTTGAATAATAGAGGTAAAGAAGCGACGAGCGGGATTATTATCTCCTGCAGTTATATCCATTTTTGCGCGCATTATGACGGAAAGGAGTTTTTCTAACACACTAATAAGTTGTAATTAGACACAACATTGACTCTGAGCTTGTTTGTATTTCTGCAGACCAGACAAAGATTAATTACGGCTGGATTTATTTATAAAGAACGCACATATTTCGGTATAAAAATTCAAAGACCGAAAAGTTAATAAATTAGGACCACCCCGCGCTGAACGAATTTATCAACGACGTTTATTAATTAAGAAATTGCTTTCGATTTTGTGCTTAAAGAAGAACTACAAGGCTGTTGTATTTTGCTACCAAGCAATTGGAAGCCAATAATCCAACAAGGTGATCGTTAACTTAAATTAATTTAAAGTGATTTATTGCCACAAACAGTTAAACCAGTCTGTTCGAGCTGTTAATGCTCAACAAGAATGCTGTTCTTTACCAGTGATATCCGATAGTACTAATATGGTTTACGTTACACTCTATTACTGTCTTCTGTCTACTGTGCTCTAATATATGTTTAAGATAACTAGAGCTGCTGACGAAATACTTCTCACGTTCATTATAACTTTGGTTTATTATTAAAACTGGAAGTTCAATTTAATTCTACCAGTTTTTCAAAAATTGCAAGAGCGATAGAAAACGTGAAAGTGAGAAATGGTCTGGAAGTAAACACCGAGCTCTACTTAGTTGTGCTTAAGATATGCAAGGATCAGAGAACTAAAAGTAAAACGTGAAACCAAAATAAGAAACTTTAGATTAGAGGACAAAATGTAAAGACATTTACATTAAAATCGACCAATAAACATGCTGTAGGTATAAAAATTGGTGAACTACAAAAGAAAAGGGGAACAGAACAGAGAATAAAGGAAATCCAAGAAGGGGCTAAGGAAAAGAAGAAGGGATTTGAAGAAATGTCTGTTTGCATATAAAGAATATTAAGCAAACAAAATCACATAAAAGCAACAAAATTAGGAATTGGGAAAAGTTGAGACAATCAGTAATCTATAAAATAGTAAAAGTAGATGAGAAGGCAGTAACCGAGGAGAAAGTCATAATGATAAGGGCAATATTTCCAAAATCACTTCACAGAAAAAATGAAAGAACTATAAAGACAAAATGGTGAACGAAGAAAATTGAAACAAGGAAAGGAACAAACTGGTAAAATGGATCAAAAAAGCTGGAAAACAACAGCAATAAAATACTGATAGTTAATCCATTCCTAGGTCTAACAAGAGGGGGTGGAGCCCCACTACTACTCGGTGCCCACCCGCATGGAGTTGGACTCTTAGGCGTAGTGTCGCTGCTAAGTTGTCGGTTGTCAGAAGTGGATAATCGACACTCATGCATTAATGTGGTGGTAATCTACAGAGAGATATCTTGGTCCCACCGGACTCGATTCCAGAGCAGACAGCTACGCTGCTCGGGCCATTCTGGCTGAAAGAGACCTCGGGCCCTACTGGAGAGGGAACATTCCTCCAAAATAGAGTGTGGTTACGCGGTCTTGTGAGCCTTTACGTTTGATGGGTGAGATGGTCCTGGTGCTTGTTGAATGTGGGCGATGGGTTACTGTAAGGGGGGCTAATCTCCAGGTTCGAACCCTGAGTATAGAGTGTAGGTGATCGCTGGCCGTACCGATTACAGTTACAATTAGCAAAAAAAATAAACAAGCAAGCGTGTAAAAATTATAGAAGTATCTCATACCTCAATGTTGGGTAGAAAGTTTTAATTAGAATCGTAGAAATCAGTTTAAGAATGGATTGAGAATTCTAACCAAATTTAGGGGGTACAGGAACAAACGAGACCCTGTATTTACACTCAGATAGTTCATAAAAAAGAAGATTAAATAATGCACAGCTTTATAAATATGATAAAAGGTGTCACCAATGATCCAAACTGCAGATCCTGAGGGGATGAAGAAGAAACTGCAGAGCACATATTGTGTGAATGCCCGGATGTTGGGAGTTTTAAGATAGCGTAGCAAATGCAATCTATAGATATGTTCTAGATTTCGTTAATGGGCCAATCCGTAGGATATAAACTCTATGGGCACAATAAACCGATGAGTCCAAGTGCAGTGGGCAAGGAACCACACCCCCTGTGAATAATAACAATAATATAAATATGATAAAAGTATTCGACAAGAGGAAGTATGAAAAATTTAAAAGAAACAGAAAAAATCGCCCGATAGATGTAACAAGAGCTTTTTACCAATTCAAAATAAATCACTTGCTTTCAGATAACTGTTTTAGTAAGACGTCCTGGTCCTTTACCATTAATTCTGAAAATTTTTAGACATGTCATCTGCAATATGGAAGATGTAAGAAGAAGTTCGGTAAATGGGAAATACAGTCTTTCTTTCTCTTTTACCCTCTTATACCTTTACAGTGTCACCCATTCTTCTTCAGACCAAGCAGGTTTCTGCTTAACTTTCTATATGTCAGTATTACGTGCACTCTCACTCTGCGTATTGCTGGTGGAAATACAGCCAAACGTGCAATATAACATCGAAGTATGCTACAAGGAATACGATAATGAGCGTGTCGAATTTAAAAATCAGTAGCAAAGCATACCATATAAGTTTAAGGGACAACCTATTGAAGCAAGCAAATTTAATTATTTAAGTCTATCAATTAGTGAGGTCGGAAGTATGGGAGGTATGTACCTCAGGTTTTTTATAAGCGTTATCATCAACAAAAGAGAAACCTCGAGAAAAACCAAAACAACAGTGTTTAGTGTTTGAGGCAGTGCTAACTTACAAATTTTAAAGTGACAATATTTCCTAAAAACAAAAAATAAAAAGTAGTAAAAAAATGTGTGGTTTTTCTAGAACTATTCGAAGTCCTCCAGCTCGGGGGAAATGCATTTTCGGACACACGTTTATATAAAAAAAAGTCTTATTTCGACGTCTACAAGACACCTATAAAGTTTGGCTATATGTTTTACATACACCCTGTATATAACAACAGAGGTTTTGTAAATACATATAAAAAATAAAAAGATGTAATTTCTGGTAAATAATACAAAGCACTTAATATGTAAACTAAGTATGTACAATTAATAAAATAAATCTGGTTTAACCAATTCGTAATAATTTTTTCCTGCCGTGTTCGCGGTCTAACTTGCTGCCTGTAAGTGGGGCCGGAACGGGTACTCAGTAAGAATATGGCGGCGTCGAGCGTGTTTACTCTGTTAAAATATACAAACGGGAAAATTACAGGTATTAAATATTTCAGCGGTTCGGAGTGCGGGACTCTATCGTCCTTGCAGTTTACGGGATAGGGAGGGATTCGCTAATACGATGGTATTTGCAACAGGGCAGGTAAGTGAAACTCCTTATCTTGGCGGAGTTCATAAAGCGGCTCTGCTGGAGAAGTTGGTCCTGGTGGACGGCGGTTTCCGGGAAATGTAGGACACGTCTCCGACGTGCGGAACATGGGGGTTTGTTCGGACACGTCGTCTCGGCAAAGAATATTTACTAACGAACAAGAAGCGACACTCGTGTCGGCGTGTTTGATCTTTTACAGACCGAATTTGATGACCTTCAAGCGTAGGCGCCATTTTGCCAGGGTACGAAAAGGCGGTAATTTTGAATTTTAGAAATAACAAGAAATTTTTTAAATAATATGACAGAATATTCAGATTTTCCATCTTGTATTACCCTAATGTCAAATTAAATTTTATGTGTACAATAACAAAATTTATTAAAGAAAATGAACTTTATTTTCATAAATACTGCATATAGAATATAATAATAATAAGGTAACACTACAACAAACTATAAAATATGACACATTGACGTTGCAAGTCTACAAATGTAAAATATGTAACTAAAATTGTCTATACAAAATTAATCCTAAAAAACATCAAACTATTAACTGGACACGCCACTTTTTTAAAATAAAATGTAAAGAAGCAATGAGCAATGTAAGGTTACCTCACCACGTGAAAACAAGCAAACCAACAAGGACGCGAGCGCGTAGAGAAGGATAACGTACGTTTCTGGTAAACCTGCGCACTAGAAAAGAGGCATTACTAAGTAGGCGAGTGTCGCTTCTTGTTCGTTAGTAAATATTCTTTGGTCTCGGTTCGAACCGACGTGGAGAACTGGAGGACCCATTGTCTCTGATCGAGCCGACGTGCAGGAAAGGGCGGTAACGTCGTCTCGGA
This sequence comes from Melanotus villosus, assembly GCA_963082815.1. Classification (NCBI taxonomy): domain Eukaryota; kingdom Metazoa; phylum Arthropoda; class Insecta; order Coleoptera; family Elateridae; genus Melanotus; species Melanotus villosus. The sequence continues at coordinate 20,707,458 of OY720424.1, read as the reverse complement.
TAGATCCGACGTCGAGGTCACGTCGTCTCTAATCGAGTCGACGTGCAGGAACGGGCGGTAACGTCGTCTCGAATCGAGCCGACGTGGACAACTGGTGCATGTCGTTGTCAATAACTTGCCGACGTAGCGGAGGTGGTCTCGATACGTCTTCCCCTACGAGCCGACGTGGCGGGACTGGTCCCTGATCTCGGTTTTCGCGTCGTTTATATACGTTTCCCCCGGCCGCTTATCGTGGTCTGCCCTCGCCCGGCGGACTGATTAAGCGGTTTCGGCACCGCACTGTCAGGTCTGTATCCGGGACGGAAAAATTCCGTTCAACGTGCACCTGCACTAGACTTGCTGCAAGGAAATTTTATTTACTGTTTATACAACAAGGCGTTAAATACAAGTGGTATGTTACAAAATGATAATACTGAAAGATGGAGAGAATACGTTGAGGAACTGTATAAGGATAAGAACATGACAGGAATTTGCTTGGAACCAGAATATCAGATAAAAAGGTACTAGAAAGGGAATAATGTAATAAAACAATCCAAGATCTAAAACAAAAAAAAAACGCCAGGGATAGACGAAATTCTGCCGGAAATTACAAAGAACTTGGGCTAGAAAAATCACAGCATTCTATTCAATCTCATCTGCCAAATGTATAAAACATAAGCAATTCCCGAAGATTTTAGGACAAACATAATAATTCCTATCCCCAAGAAAAGCAACTCGAGTAAGTGTGAAGGTTTTCGAACAGTGACACTGACAACTCATGTCTCTAATATACTGACCAGAATGGTATGAATATACCGAAGGGTAGAATTGGATCTTTAGAAAGAACTAGGGAACGCGCGAAACGATATTAGCACTCATTAGCACGCAGATTTATCCAGAAGAAAGTATTATGATGGGCAAACTAACGTATATTGCTTTCGTAGATCTGGAGAAAGCCTTTGGCAATGTGAAATGGGCAGATCTGTTCCAGATTTTGAAAGAGATAGGAATTAACTTTAGAGATAGGCAAATTCTGAAGCTATTGTCTGAAGATCAAACAGGAGTAATAAATATCGAAGAAGTAAGTAAACAAGTGAAGATCAATAAAAAAGTCAGACAGGGATGCCCATTGTCACCACTTCTATTCGTCTTCTTCTTCTTCTTCTTCGTCTTCTTCTTCTTCTTCTTCTTTTAAATAAATCCTGTTTTTCTACACGTGTTACGGTGTTTCTATAGAGCTAGATGCCCAGCTCTCTATCCATCTTTTCTGTGGTCTACCGGGGTTTCTCTTTCCTTCCGGTTTAAAATCTCTTGCTATTCTGATTAGTCTATTTTCTTCTGCTCGGTCGGTGTGGTTGTTCCATTCTTTCTTTCTCCCTTTTACGAATTTTATTATGTCGCCTATTTCACATTGCTGTCTTACGTCTCTGTTTCTTATTCGATCATATTTTGTTTTACCTATTATCATTCACAATGTATTCATCTCTGTTGTGCGGAGAAGTTGTTTTGTTTTACTTGTTTCAGCACGCGTTTCTGCTCTGTATGTCAAAACAGGTCTCACCAGGGTCTTATAGATTTTAACTTTCCCTTCGGTCGATAGATGCTTATTATTCCAGGTTACGTCTCTAAGATAACCAGATATGCGGGCTCCCTTCATAGTCTGCTTTCGTACTTCTTTATAGGTATGTCGATCGCTGGAGATGTCTATTCCTAGGTATTAAAAACTCATGACTTGTTCTATTATCTTTTCTTCAATTTCCAACTTACATCTAATTGGTTCTTTGTATATCACCATTGATTTGGTTTTCTCCGTTGATACCACCTTGGCTGTTGTTGCAAATTGATGTAAGAGCCTTTGCAGGTTATCCTCCGAGTCAGCAATTAACACCGCGTCATCTGCGTAACACAATATTGTCACTTGGTTGTTGTTGCCCATCCTGTACCGCCCTTTTACTTTAACCTTTTTTATTATCGATTTGTGCGAAACCCCTGTTGTTCTTCGCTTGTCTGTAGGTGTGGCTGTAGTTTTTCTAATATTATTTTTGTTAGTAATTTCTGAGTTACGGGTAACAGTGTTATGCCTCTGTAGTTATCCGGACTACTTTTTTGTCCTTTCTTGAATATAGGTATTGTCACACTTGTTCTCCATTCTCGCGGTATTCGTGGTGTTTTCAATTTTTATTATATATTGTTATATAGTATTGCTAACTGTTTTACCAGATCTTCTCCGCCATACTTCAACAATTCGTTTGTGATTCCGTCACTTCCAGGGGCTTTTCTGTTCTTCGATGTTGCTAGTCTATTCTAGTCTATTCTATTCAATGTATTTATTCAAAAGACTTACACTATCTATTCGAGATAAGTAATAGTGGAATCAAAACACAAGGAGAAAAAATGGTGATGCTGAGATACGCGGACGATATAGTATTATTTACAGATAGCGAACAAAATATTGGTGAAGCTTTATCAGAAATGAATAGATTTTTACAACGGTCAAACGTGAAGATAAACTCGAAGTATACCAAAATCTTAATATGTAGCAAATCGGCATTACCCCGTACACGTATCTCACTAGAAGAACAAGAAATAGAAGAAGTAAAAGAATATCAGGGAGCTAAAATAACCAAACACGCAAGGAGTAATGCAGAAATCAAAAGTAGGATACAACAAACGAAATTAACATTCCTTAAGAAGAAAAAATTATTAACGACAAAAGAACTTTCACTCGACAAAAGGAAACAATTTTTTAAAATTTTTGTCTGAAGCATCGCACTGTATGGATGTGAATCATGGACGATAACTAAAAGGTTAGAAGCGTTCGAAGCGTTTTGCTACATGCGAATGTTAAAAATCAGCTGGGTCGAGAGGTGTTAAAGAGAGAGTTCAAGAGCAGCGTACCAACCATTCTGCATAACATAAGGAAAAGAAGAGATTCACAATTGACCATATCTTGCGACACCAAGGACTCCTAAAAATAATAAGTGAGGAAAAAATAGAAGGAAAGAATGCACCTGGACGACCAAGAACACTACTCAGCACTTAAATGATTAGCCGCTTAGGTCTAGATGGAAAACTACCATGTCGAATCAAATCAGTCATAAAGATTAATAACACAAGAAACATGGCTTTTATCGACTACAAAAAAGCAACATGGTCTTCCCCAAACCATTTAGGTATATTAGCACAAATGGAGGGTGTAAACATCAACGGCGAGTATCTCAATAAATTTTTTACAATTCGCCGACGATATTATTATAATAAGTAATAACTCCCTGGAACTGCAAGAGATGATTACAGAACTGGACAACCATTCTAAACTATACGGGCTAACGGATGTAATGGAGAGGGTAGCCGAATTAAAATGAAGCTACTTTTGGAGTTGAGACCAATACTGGGACCCAGGAATCGAGAAAGACCAATCACGTATAAAGAGAACAACAGGAAGATGAGAAAAGCTAACGATAGATGGAAATATCATGAAATGGGAGAAGCCTACATCCAGCAGTGAATTGAAATAGGCAGATCGTGATCGTGAAATAAGTAAAACACTTGTTATAAATATTTCTGATTAAAATGAAATGCCAAAAGCCTAGCTGGATACTGTTTAAGTCACTAAGTGGTTCCAAGGAGGACGAAATGCTGTAAGTTGTGAAGATCACGAATTGATCAGAAGGAATACGTTTTATTCCCTTAGATGGAACTTCCAAGTTGCATTTGTTCTAAATTCTTTGAACTGTCTTAAATAAAAGTTGTGAAGTTATTGTGAACTACACGCGTTCAAATTGTGCTCCCGCATTTGTGCCCAAATTCAGCAGTCACACCGACTTTGGTAAGAAGATTTTTACGAAAGCTTGTGTATACAATATTCATAATGCCGCTTATAAAAAATTGTGCTTCGTGCGATAAACCCCTTGGCTCAGAGAGGGAAATAACATGCGACAAATGTCGAATTCCGCTCCATGCCATATGCTCCGGTCTTACTCGCGCCGAGGTCGCTACGTTTAATGCTTCGGATAAGCGCAGACCAACATTCCATTGCGATACCTGTGTCGGAGAACGAAAAACTATTTCGGAATTAAAAGATCTAATAACTAAACTCAGCCAGGAAGTTGAGGATCTAAAAACCAAAGTTGCTTCTGCGGATACTCGTCATAACTCCCCTACGGAGCTCTCTGAAATCTTGATTAATGAAATTGCAGAACGCAACAAGAGGCAATCCAGTGTTGTAGTTTTTAACATTGAAGAATCTCCCGCCGAATCGCGCGAAGAACGTGTTGCTGAAGATGTTGCCAAAGTGGCAAATACCATTAAATCAATCTCAAACATAGATACCACTTTCCTAAAAAGCTACCGCCTTGGCAAGGCATCTGAAGGCAAAACTAGGCCAATTAAAGTAATTTTTAATAACGCAAATGACGCTAAAACCATACTTAAGAAGAGAATATCCATTCCAACATCTTCCAACATTCGCATCGCATACGATCAGACCCCGATGCAACGTCAGTATCTTCTTGATCTACGTAAAAATTTAAACGAGAGAATTGAAAAAGGCGAATCGAATCTAACTATCAAATTTATAAACGGAATCCCTAAAATCATAAAAACCAATGATTCAAAAAACTAAAGGATATTCTAGCGGACAACCCAACTCTGAATATTCTTTATATTAATATTAGAAGTCTGCGAAATAAAATGGATGACCTCAAAACTATAATCTATGATAAAGCTCCTGAGGTTATTATCTTGACAGAAACCTGGCTATACTCCGATGAAGTTGACAATCAAATTATTCCACAATATAACTGTTTTCATTCATGCAGAGATCATAATAGAGGAGGTGGCGTTTCACTTTATATAAAAGATGAGCTGTTAGTTGAGCTTGTAATGAACGAATGTGTCGAAAACAATAACTACCTCATAATTAAACTTAAAAAAGAAAACTTTTACATTGGTGGCCTATACAATCAACCAGGTACAAGTAAAGATATTTTTCTACATAAACTTCAGGAACTAATTACAACATATAAAAACAGTCTGTTTATTGGCGACACTAATATTAATATATTAGAAAAAAATAACATAATCTCAGCATATAATGAAATAATATCTAGCAACGGTTTCAAAATATTAAACACCATTGATCAAGACCATCCTACCAGAGTTGATCCTAGAACTGCAACTAAAACAATTATTGATCATGCATTTTCTGATAAAATAACAGAGTATAAAATTTCTCTAGAGGAAAATCAAATATCAGATCATAAAATAATACTGCTTGAAACTAATAGTATGATAAAAACACAGCAAGATAAAAAACACAAACAAGAATATTTAACAAAAATCGTCGACTACAATAAGCTAAATAAGAATCTAAATGATAAATTATTACATCACAGATACGCTAACTTTAACCTATTAATTAATCTACTGCAGCAGGAAGCAGACGATGCTACAACTATAATTAAAAGAAAATATATAAATTCTATCCAAGAAGGATGGTATACGAAAGAAGTACATTTGGTAATAAAAGAAAGAGACAAAGCATATAAAGCATTTAAAAGAAATCCACTCCAAACAAATCTGCATTCAAAGTTCAAAAACCTGCAAAAAAAAGTAAAAAATATGATAAAAAATAACAAACAACAATATATACAGAAACAATTTGAAAATAGCGAAGGTTCTCTACATAAGCAATGGGCAATCATAAATAGTATTATAATACCTAACAAACATAAAGAACATAAAATAAAAATGATACAAGGAGAAAACAACGAAGAAATAACTGACAGTAAATTAATTGCTAACTATTTTAATGAATATTTTATAAATATTTCTCAAAACTTGAAATGTGTCCAGAGTAATAACCAAAGCTTACCTTCTGAGTCAGTCATAACATCCATGTATCTACCAAAAACTACCACAGAAGAGATAAAAAAAATTATAAGTAGCCTTAAAAACAATGCATCACCTGGTCAAGATTATATTAGGACAAAATTAATAAAAAACCTGAAAGACACTATAGCACCAGTTATATCACAAATAATAAACAACCACTTGAAGGAAGGTACATTTCCGGATGAACTAAAAATTATACACAAATCAGGATCAAAATATCAACCAAGTAATTATAGACCGATATCTGTCCTCTCAGTACTAGCGAAGATTTTCGAAATGGTTTTAAAATCAAGATTGTTATCTTACTTGCAAAGTATACAATTCTTCAATAACTGTCAAAATGGATTTTTAACAAAAAAAAGTACACAAACAGCAATTACCGCCTTGATGGAATTTATATATAATGAAACTGATAATGGACGCACAGTGATGGCCTGTTTCTTGGATCTTCAAAAGGCCTTTGATGTTGTGGATCACAATATTCTGATAAATAGACTGAAAAGCATTGGGATAGTGGGTAAACCTTTAAACATCTTCAAGAACTATCTTAAAGATAGAACCCAGTATACAACTGTAAATGATGCCAAGAGTAGCAGTGGGGTAATCATCAGTGGGGTGCCACAAGGAAGTAATTTAGGGCCTATTTTATTCTTAATTTACGTAAACCAATTAACGCACATCAAATTAAATGGAAACTTAACACTCTTTGCCGATGACACTGCTCTTTTCTATTCGGGCCCAATCCAGTCAATATATATTGAAGCTCAGCAAGACCTCGACACCATCACAATGTGGACTAAGCAAAACAACATCAAGCTTAATGATCATAAATGCAACTATCTAATAATCAGCAAGGAAAAACCGGTAAATCAGAGCCTCAAGATTAACAACATAGTGTTAAAAGAAGTGACTAGTGCTAAATACCTTGGGCTGGTCTTGGACAACTAACTACTTTTTAATGAACACATTGAAGCCACTCAGAGAAAAATAAATAAAGTAATGTATCCACTGTATCACTCAGCTAAGTTTTTTAATCAAGAAACAAGATACAAAATATATTATGCCTATGTCTACTCCGTTCTGACTTATTTGAGTGCGTTTTGGGGCCAAGCCAGAAAGCGGGATATCGACAAACTCCAAGTAACACAAAACAAACTCTTAAAACTGTTATTTTGCAAACCTAGGCGTCACAACACTGATGAACTATATAATAAACTTAAGTTGTTAAAAGTCTATGACATCATTAAGCTAGATAGTGTAAAACTAGTGCACAAAATTAAAAATAATCTGTTGGAAACTGATATTAGACTGATACAAAGCTGCGATATTCATTATTATAACACCCGATCAAACCAAAACTTTTATATTTTACCAAGTGCCAAAAATATCGGAAGAAAAAAAATTACGTCAACGGCTGTGCAATGGTACAATGAACTTCCGAATTCGTTTAAATGTTTAAATCTTGCAAATTTCAATAAGGCTGTAAGAAATTACTTATTAAATAGGGGCAATCAATAATAATTTATTAATTTATTATTATGAGTAAAAATTTTTCAACTATTATTACATTATTTATTATATTGTATTATACAATTAATATTAATATTAAGCAATAACGAATGTACTTTAAGCCTGTTATAAACATAGTATGTTTTTTTGGGTTCAAAAAAAAAAAAAAAAATAATTACATAAATATACCACTGAAACATTTCACCAGATGATGCCAAGATTACCATTGTAAAGCATATGTTTCGACTTCTGGTTTATATCGACTAGGGTGTTAATAAGGAAAACATTTGAAAGCATATCCTCAGCAAGTTTCATACCAATGTGAAGTTTAGCAAGGGTAGAAGTTCTTTGGCTTTAATAAAATTCCAAACTGTACTTGCTGATAACCGAAAAGAAACCTTGACCCAAGTGTTTTAATTTACAGCCTGTCTTTAGTTAACAATATAAAAAATTAATCGTGTCTTGCAATCTACTTGAAGAGTAATTTATGTTAGTGCAAATTTGATTTAAAGGATACTGTGCGAATATGTATTGTTAAAACCATTTTTTATTATTGTTAGATTTCCACTACCGCCAGTAAATAAGATATAGTAGAGTAATGCCGATTGATTAAAGCAGTCAACGTCCATTGTGATATTTGGCAGCCGCAAATCGAGGCCTCACTTAAATCAAACAAGCAAATAAATAAATAAACGTTATGTCAGTTCCCGGATGTTAATCATGAATTTAAGGAAAAGCAATGGACAGATAACCCCACCGTATTTTTTTAAAGTAGCAAAGACTGGAATTTTGCTTAAAGGCATTGTCAACTTATGAAAAGTCGTTTTTATAAATTTTGTAATTTGATTGAGTAAACTGAGTATTGCACCTGTGCAAAATTTTACGGCCGAATTTTAATTCGTTACTGTGTTATGGGAGCTAAAGGTTTAAGATATGACGTCACGAATGTCAGTTGTCAGTAAGAGCGGAATGCCGAGTCGACTAATAATACTAATAACCCGGCAACGCGGGTGTTGTGTTTGTTTAGTAGCCTCAGGAGGCCGACATTCGTAACGTCACGTATCAGGGAAATGAATTCTCTCTGCCCGTTTATTGTGGTTATTATCAAAGATATTGAAATTCTACCACTGCGGGTGGTTTTACGAGTATTTTAACTAACGTATTTTGATATTTACTAAATATGTTGCATAAGTTGACAATGCCTTTAATTTGAATGTACAAATATTTTTTGGCAATCGATAAATTATTTTAGTTGAAATTTGCAATACCATGAAAAACTAAGACGCAAAGTTTATAGTATAAAAGCAAATTTAAATATTAATAACGAATTCAAAATATGTAAACTTCAGTACTTCAATTTACAAACCGTAATTAAGCAAATAAAAATTAAAAACTTTAATTAACTGGTAATTGTGAAGCAAAGGATAATTAACGCAATGCTTGTCATTTAAATTCCTGAGGTTCGTTTTTACCCGTTGTTTTATTTTTGTTTGTAGATATTTAGTTCTTTATCTGACTTTAGTCTTTAGTTTAGTTTTAAAAGTTACAATTTAATTATTAGAAGCAAATAGAAAAAATAGTTTATATAACTATTACAGTTTTAGTATAAATTTAAATTCCAAAAATGAAATGAATTTTTAGTGGCAAAGATTAGAAATCCTTAAGTTAAATTCAAAGAGTTTATAACATAGACATTTAAGAGTTTCATTTTTATTGTTGAGGACAATAAACAAAATTTGCAATAAATTACTTTCCCGAGGGCACAGTGATGTGATTTCTTTTAATGATTATGGCCGAATCTCTTTGAATTGTTAGCAGTAACATCTTTCTCTTTTATTGGCAACAATTTGCAACACCTTATATTTGGAAAAATTATATTCTTTAAATGGTGTAGTAAATCTTGGCAATTTAAAATAGTTATAAAGGTCTTAAAATAACCTCATGATAGGTACCATACATTTTACATTTCGACAGACAAAAGAAGTTGAAATAATGGCTAATGACACTGACGTGCATTTTCGACGTTCGGGTACGTTGTTTTTTGACAATGGAACCTCTAATAATTACAGCTCATAAAGACAAAATAAAAAACTAAGGTTATCAGAATTACAGTAATTTTGAGTACATTACGTAAACTATAATGCTTTCTTGTTTTTTTGAGTGTAAAATTTTTCAACAAAGATTCAAGACACGAGGCTTGTTTGGTATTCGAGCGTTGAAGTCTCCAGATTAAAACTGGCTTATTTGACGTTGCGGGTTATTAATAAACTCGATCTACATTTTCTTCACTAAGGGTTTTCATGTAATTGATATGATAGAATCAATTTTATCGCTTTATTACAGGTCTATGGACACATAGTCGGTTAAAAATAGTAATTAAACTCGTTAAGTGTTTTGCGTTAACTGCAGGAGATTGTAGTTAACTTTAAACGTTAAACGACAGGATATCAGTGTTCTACACAACGCATTATGGTATAATTGCAACTAGTTTAACAAAACGACGAATTAATAGTTTATGACTAACCCTTGTCTATCGATGTAATTTTACCCATAATTAATTGTGAGACATTCACGAATGTATTCTGTAAGTTAAGTGGCCGTGTCGAGGCCAGAAAGCGCGTCGTTTTGTATCACCCTTTAGTATCTTTTAGTACTTAAAAGGTTTCGCCTCAGTGAAGTGAAGTGAAGCGAGCATTTTTATAAAAAGGTTGTCGCCGAAGGCTTTTCTTATTTAAAGTTTAGATCATCCGTCCGTTTCACTTTTCCATCGAAGATTTATTCACGTACAACTTTGGTTACGGGATATATCAACTTCGTCATTTTATTATTAAAACGTCTAAATTGTGGGTAGAGATTTTTAATTAGAACCAGCTGGGCTTTGAAAATATAGGCGGTGATTTTAAAGAATTAATTACCGTATAATTACTCTGAAGACCGTATACATCTCAGAAGAGTTTTCACGACGGATCGGATGCGTAAATTTTAATAATATGCAAATTGTTTTGTTTTATAATATCATTCTGTGGGTTTAAAATAAACCCAAACTCGTTAACTGTTCGATGTAAAACGCCGTAAAAATTTAACGTTATGAGATTTTTGTCAGGATGTGCAATTACGTTGAGTGCTGCATTTTTTTTTTCAAAGTCCTGTTATTTCCAAATTAATTCGTTAGTGTTCCCAAATTATTAATATATGAAACTGTTCTCAAACTGTTTAAATGATAATAACGGCTTGAACTCACACATTAAAGCCATATGTAATAGTTTGAATGGTCAACGAATTTATGGGTATAATTATGAAATCCGGATGGAAAGATTAATCGAAAAATTGCACACTACCTGTCAATTAATTTTATGCTGACCTAGAAGGAATTATACTGTTGCATATCCATTAATCAGTGGTATTGCATAATTAATGACTAAAATTACGAGTTTAAAAGAAATCTGAAGTGTGATGCCAAATAAAGATTCTTGAATTATTAGCTTTTGGTTGTCATTTTCAGAATAACAAGTCAGTGACCATAAAACGGTATTATTGATATTAATAAATAAAAGCAAGTATTATATAAATTTCTAAAATATGCAGATCATATATTTATCAGTTTATCGCTATCTAGAGGTTATAAACAACGTTATTATTAATTAAATAAAATATTAGGTATCAAATTTTTCAGCAAAATCTGATACGAAATTGGTGATACTCAAAAATCAAGATTTATTTTTTAATTTATAACCAATATTTGCATATAAATGGCATTACAGAATCGTAAAATTATTTAAAAGACATAAAATTCGGATGCCTTAATTTAGAAGAGAATATATTAAAAAAAATACATAATAAGAGTATTTCATTTTTATTACTTATTTAAAATAAAATTCCAACGGTTCAAATTCGAAGTTTAAATATCTATAAATCATGAAATCAAATTTCTAAAAATTACAGACTTAATTGAAATCTAACAATTTTCGAAAATTTAGCTGACGGCTAACCAGCGTAGAAGTTTTAGTAAAGAACTTTTGGAGACTGTTTTCCCGAAATAAAAGATCAACTGGAAAAGATCAGAAAATTGTAATATTTTATCTTTAATAATTAAAGTCAATAAGCGCACATATCAATTTAAAGTTAACAAGAAATGAAAAGTAAAAAGAATCAAGTGCCTTTTAAAATGCCCCTGTCAGGAATTAAAAAAATGTAGACCATGTATGAACACACTAAGCTTAAAGAAAAATTATCATACTTTAAATTTTTATTTATTAATCCGGAAGCTGAATTTAAAATTTAAAGTTTTTTTACCAATGCTTGTTATAAAAGTAACATCACACATCAGATGGAAGTCATACAAACCAACAAATCAGCTGAAAACCTTTTTCGTGAATTCTTGTTTAAAAAGTTTGTTACTAATTTTCTGTAAATGTTTGCTAACATGCTAATCATTAAAAAAACGAAATATACATAGAACTAAACCAATATGGCCTAAAGTTTACTAGCAGGGATTCAAGTAAAACAATCAAGAAGCCTCAAAAACTGCAAGCAACAAGAAAAACTAACAAAAAACAAAATAACTAGAACACAAACATTGCAATGGAATGGATAATGAGTATGGATTAATAAAATATAAAAAGAAAACAGAAGACAGGAAGGCTCGAAAGAAAAGAAATAAAGAAAAAAGAAGAAGAATTTTGTTGAGAAAGTCAATAAGAACATAAAAACGATGCTAGAAGCGGGAAAAATGTATAACTAGAGGAGCAGAGTTGTGTAACAGTTAAAATGGCCAGGAAATTGGGATCAATAAAGAGAAATTGTGTTTTATGTATAGCGAGGAAGAAAAGCAAGGTGCAAATGAGTTCTTTCATCATGAAGAGTATGGAAGACAGGATTATAGACTTCACACCAATTAACGGAAGAATAGCGAAGTTGAGAATAAAAAATGGTGAATGTAACATAACAATAATCAATATAAGTAGATGCCCAACTGAAACGAACGAAAATTAAGCGAAAGAAAAATTTTATGAAGAAGAAGAAACGCGTGAAAAAGCTGAGAAACAAGACCTGTTATTTATTACGGGGGACTTCAAGATACGGGTAGTAAGGGAGAAGAAAGAAGTGGCAAATAATACTATATCGTACATGAAACCACAAATTTCAACGCACATAGAATGCCCCAAATGGCGGAAGGGCGACGCCTATACATCATAACTATCAGATAACCAAATAAATTCGTGCGGTTTTTTTATACAGCAGAGTGCCATAATAGTATTTTATGTATCTAGGACGAAAAGTAAGTCTTTAAGGTATGAGCAAGTTGTTTACGGCCGAGGCGGGTAGCCGAGGCCGTAATTACTTGCGAGTACCTTAAAGACACTTTTCGTCTGAGGTACATACATAATTTTATGTCATACTGTTTCTAAAGTTGTTAAATCATTAAAAGAAATCTCCAGCAATTTGTAGCAGCATTATTTTTAAGTAACTAATCTAAGGCGCAACAATTCATATCTCCTAGCAACGAGCATTTATAGAACAAAAAGTGACACTTTTCGTTCTAGGACTTTAAAATGATACTAGCACTTTAAAGTGTCACTTTTCGTCCTATAAATCGTTCGAAAAACGTTGCTTTAGAAACGAGTATGACATAAATATTTTTTAAGTTGTTGAACGATAGCACTTGTTTGTTATCTGTCATCTACTTTAGTATGCATCCTTCTTTTATCGGATACATACACATTTGGTGACAATTGTTTAATTCCTAGTTTTAAATAGTTGAAAATGGCAACGAATAAAACTTTAATTCGAGATTGTTTACTCTATGAGTACAAACTTGGTACCAAAGCTGCAGAGGCGGCGCGAAAAATACGTACTGCATTCGGAGATGATGCCGTAAGTGATCGAACAGCACAGAAGTGGTTCAAGAAATTTTCTTCGGGAGACCGAAGATCATTAACGACGAGGATATTCAACAGGTTGTGGAGGCAAATTCCAGGACAACGTGCCTAGAGCTTGCAGAAAGGTTCAATGTGAGTGATGAAACCATTCGTTTGCACCTTCATCAGCTAGGAAAGACGTGGAAGTTAAGCAAATGGGTCCCACATGAATTGGTTGTCGTTTACTGATTCGGTACCACACACTCCCAAGGCTTCCTTGCACCCAAACAAGATTTTATTGTGTGTTTGGTGGACAGCAACCGGAATTGTCCATTATGAGTTTTTGGAAACGGGTCAAACCATCACTGCTAACTTGTATTGTGTACAGCTGCAGCGAGTACAAGCAGCACTCATCCAAAACCAGCCTTCTTTGATCAATCGAAAGAAAGTGGTATTCTTACAGGATAACGCCAGGCCGCATACCGCAAGAGTGACCCGGGAAAAAATTTCTGAACTTGGCTGGGAAACGTTACCACACACTCCATATTCTCCTGACATTTCGCCAAGTGATTACCACCTTTTTTTGTCTCTTGACAACTGTATGAGGCATAGACAGTTCAAAACTCGAGTTGATGTAATAAATGCAGTCCGTCAATTTTTTGATTCAAAATCCATAGAGTTCTACAGTACCGGCATACAAAAATTGGTGTCATGTTGGCAAAAGGTCATTGAGTGTGATGGTAATTACTTCGATGAATAATAGTGTATTATTGTTTCTTAATAAATATGTATTTATATTATACCATCAAAAACCACAGGAACTTATTTGGTTACCTGATACTAAACTTAAGCATCCAAAGAAACAACCTGAAAACACTCAAACAGATATTCAAAGCACTAAATTGATCATATGTTAATACGTAAAGAGGGTGAACTAGGGCAGTGACTACTTTTTAGCAATTGCAAAAATGCATGTAAAGGAAACAAGAAAATAATAATAACGTAAAGAGCAAAGTCGGAAAAACGTGTAAAATTGAAAAATTACAGCAGATGCAGATAACAACCGGATATATAGGAATATTAGATATTAGAAGACCTAAAGCATGTCAAATATTGAATAACAATGGAATAAAATAATGAAAAGAATAAGACTTAGAGGCGACAGAACAACGTATGGGTTTTAACATGTTGGACAAGAAGACTGAAGAGTCTTGCTATAATGAGTGTGGGAAGGCAAGCAGTAAAAAGAATTTCGCAAGAATAGTATGTTTAAGTGCCAATAATACTATACATAGATAAGAAACAATATAGGGAAGTGATAAACAACTCTAATAACATACGCAAGAGCAAGAGGAACCAAGAGAATTGATTAATAATAAACTAAAACTAGAAGTAATAGAGAATGGTTATTCGAAAAACAACGTAAGGAAATACTACAAGAAGATTTAAAAACAAAGAGGGGCTGAGTGTTTACGAAGATAAAGATGTGGACAAACAAGGATAAGAAGGATAAATTCAAATACCTGGAATTTATTATCTTAAGAGAGGGAACAGCAGATCAAAAATTGGGACAAACCCGAAAATTGATAAAACAACACTAAACTCAGTGCTTTGGGATAATAAACATATTACCAAGAATACAAAGACTAGAATCTACAACACTACGCAGCAACGTCTTAACATATGGAGCAGAAATTTTGGTATTAAATAAAAGGAACAGTAATAAAATTCATTCAACGGAAACGGATTTCTGGAGGAGAAGCTGTAGAGTTAGGAGCACAGAGTTTCGAACAAGGCAATCAAAAGGCACATTGGAGTAGAGAAAGACACGTTAATACATTGAACAGAAAAGATTGATTTAATATGGACACACAAGAAGATCAGTCCCTAACCTGGATTCTAAAAATCACGGAATAGGGCCCTATGGGAAAAAGAAACAGGACGATCCAGTAACTCTTGAAGGGGCGAAGTCGATGATGTGATGAATTATACGACGGGGACTGGGACAACAGAGATCAATGGAGAATGTGGTTGAGTGAACGAAGGCATCGACAGCTGTAGAAATTCTTTTCCATACATGAGAAGTGGAAAAAGTATGACTAACCGAAGGCACAGAACAAGAAGAAAGGGAAAGTATACCACAAAAGTAATGCGGATGAAAAAACTAAAGAAACAAAACCACCAAGTCTTCAAGACAAAATAACAAAGAACAACAAAGCACCAGGGGGCTCGAACAATATTGCCATAGAATCGTTGAAATATGGAGAGGATGACTTGCAAAATACAATTTTTACATTCATTAAAGAAATCTGCAAAAGGAAAGAATGCCGTTTGCAAGAGTTACAAATGCTAACGTTATTGAACATAGTTTATAAGATCTTTTCAAATACCTTCAACAAGAGATTGCAGATGCACGTCAAAGGTATGAGAGGGGATTATCAACAAGGATTCCGACCAAGTCGCTCAACAATTAATGCGATACATATTCTAAAGTAGACTGGACAAAAAGCCCGAGAATATGAAATGGAAATACATATACTCTTTATAGATTTTGAAGGCGCTTTTAATACCATAAACAGAACTAAAACATTAGAAAGTTTAAAAGAACAAAAGCTAATTAATTTAATAAATATGATCCTAAATATGACGGAAGCAGTGGTACAAATAAAAGAAATTCACACAGAAGAATTTCATATTAGTAAGGGTTTGAAACAGGGAGATATACTACCAGCAACTTTATTATTTAATTTGGTGTTGGAAATATAATAAGAAGAAAAGTAAAAGGTTGATGACGTGGAAATAGTTACTAAAATAAAAGATAAGTAATGCAGAAGAACCATAAAGTTAACTAAGAATGTTGAAAACTCTGGTCTTAAAATAAACAAAATACAATGTTTGGTGCATGGTGGGAAGTGGGATCATTGGCCCTTAATTTTTTGAAGATGGAGGTGTCACTATTTCCGTCGCCTCGAATCGACATGTTGAAATGATTCAGCATTTCTTGACCAAGACTCAATGAGTTACAAATTTAAAATCTATTGTTTCAACAAGTCGGGGCCACAGTCCATACTGCAAGAAAATCACTCGGAGTACTGAGACAGCTGTTCCTAGGGTACTTGATTTCTTTACGTTTCGACATCCCCTGGTCAGCACGATAACCAGACCTCAACCCCTGCGATTTTTTTCTATGGGGGTACCTCAAAGTTGAGGTTCACAAACATCGTCTTTCGGAATACGACACGTGAAGAAATTCATCCAGAAATGTAGGTAAAGTGATGTAAAATTTCCGAACTCGTCTTCAGCAGTACGTTGACAACGAAGGACATCATTTGAGCGATTTACTTTTCAAAACCAGTTAAAATGTAAATTCCAGTTATTTAGATTTGCACCGCAAGAATAAATTTTCTTTACTTTCTACCATTTGTTTTTATTGAAGGTTTCGCCGCATCCTGTATATAACGAAATACACAACAGCCGTTTAAAATAGATAAATACTCATTTATTTAGAAGTAACATCTACCGAAAAAAAGCGAGAAGATGAAAGAGAAGATATAAAAAAAATAAAGCTTATTTTATTAAAAAAAAGTAAAAACAACTCCGTAAAAACAAAAGTCAATAAAATACTATATAATGGAGACAGCAACTATGAGAAAAAATGAAAAGAAGAATTTGAAAATTTTAGAAAGAAAAATACTTCGAACAAGGTTAGGGAAAATCATAGAGCAAGATGGAAAAATGAAGAATACAAAAATAGATGCATAGATAGAGAGAGAAGACACAGTAAGATTTATAAAGGACAAAGCATGCGAAGAATCAACGCAAAAAAAATGTTAATAGGGTAATGATTTGGACACTATTTAGAAGACGTGAAAAAGCTAGAGGGAGATGGTACAACAAAAGAAGTAGGAATTGAGGACTGAAGAAGACAGGTGAATGACAGGAAATTTTGAAAACTAACTGTAGAAATACCGAAGATGGCGGAGGACTGATTCCCCTCATTAAAACGATTGAAACCTGAAAGGGTACGCCGTAACTTCTCGGGGTTGAGAAAGCGAAAAGAAGAATCTATCTTCAAATGTAAGTATATGTACAACATAAAGCTGTTTTTCATTTCACAGTGGTTTACTAACAATAGGTTTAAGTATTTTATATAACTTTTTCCGTTTTGGTTGCAAAAAAAATGTTTTAACAACAAAAAAGTAGAAACGTGTTGTTTCATCAGAAAAAGTTTCTTTGTTACCGTAAGACAACATTTATCATTGAAGACAGCACACATATGTAAAAGATTGGTTACACTGCCATTTAGGACAGAATACCAACTCAGGCATTAAAGTATCACAGCCTGAAGTACTAGACATTGTTAGAAAAGCCACATTAATTTTTTAAAGCAAATAAATCACCTGTTCTTTGTTCGTTCTTACCATTTGCATACATCAATTTTTATTATTATAAAAGGCTTTTAAGATATAAATAGACTGCATTAGGAAGTAAATTTAAGAGGAAAATAATGGTTTAAGCTTGTAAAACTGACATATTAATATTGAAGTAAGTTTACATTTTGTGTTAAGTAACACTTCCTTTTAATAAAAAAAAAAACATCGATAATTTCGTATTCGTTTAAAATAATTACAACAGCAAAATAATAATTTAACATCCAAACTTTATGATTTAAAAAAATTAAAGTTCAAGTTTGGGTTTTTATGACAATAACAATAACACATTATTTTCAAAATAATTAGTAAATTATATATTCATGTTTACTGTAATGTATTTATAACGAGAATGGAGTGTCCATTCATGCACCGTACAATCTTCCCATACATCTTTTGATATTCTCACGGTATTTTAAAAGATGAAACAGTTTACAACGTAACTGTATAACATATATAAGAAGATAATTAAGATGTAACTGCAGGACATAAATTCACGTTGTAAGACTACCTCTGTAATTCGCTGCAAATATTACAATCATGACCTACTTGTGATAATTTTATAAAAATGCAGGAAGCTTTTAGAATCTTGTAACTTTTTTTTAATAGTTTCTGGTTGGTTTAGTTTATCTCGTTCTATCCTTTTTTAACTGAGATACTTTGCCGTTTTGAATTTTTTTTTTAAATTTAATTTGGGTACAATTTATTTCCTGATATTTTTTATATTTCGGTTACCAAACGGACGAAACCTTAAAACTTTAACACAATTTGATTCTAATATTGCTTATTTTTAATGTATTTTAAATTCCATGTTAGAAAAATGTTCAGTCCGGTGACATTCGGCTTTGAAAGTACCTCCCCAAAGGAGTGAATCCTTAAAAATTTAATTCCTAAGTAATTATTTACTTTTCATATTCGCATAACTACGGACTAAAGTTATTAGCAATTTGTTTGAGGTAATGCAATAATCGAATATGCATTTTTAATGTAAAATGCATTCCTTTCACGTATTCGATTTAAAATTTATGACAATATGTTTTCGCGAATTATATTCTTAAGCTAGCTCTGTATGCGTAAGTTCAAAGAAGCCGAAGTTAATAACATACTGAGCTCGTGCAACTTTTGTTGTGGATCAATAATTAATGTTATTTCCTGTAAGATTGTGTTTAAATTTAATTTACGATTTAATTTCTATGATGTAGTTACATTCTAATGTTTATTAAGATAAATTATGAATTTTTCTTGAATATTTTTGGTAATCTAGGGCACGTTACAATTGGTAGATCATCTTTTGATGAATTGGGTAACATTGTTTTTTCAAGTATGAAGCCTAAAGTATCGAAAAATAAAGCTGAAATGTTACACAAATTCAAAATAGGCTTTCTCAAGGCAATTAGAAGTAAATAATTTGCTTCCTCTAACGGTAAAGAAGATGGCTTAGGTACATAAGCTTTTCGGAAAAGTAATTTAGTTTAAGTTTGCTTCAATTTTGTAAAATTTACAAGATAATCTAATCGTTCTTTCAAATATTTACAATAACACGGTTTGTTATGAAAAGCATATACTTTAAATAAAGAAACGAGAACAAGCAGGAAAAGAAAAAGCAAAAAAAGAAGACAAAGGCTGGGAGCAACAGTAACAGTTAATTAATACATCTCCACATGTAACAAAATAGTTGATGTTTGTAATCCATTAAATACAATTTTCGAGTCATTCCAATGCAATTCCTACATTTTATGCAAATCATTCTTTGGTTAAGTTTTTTTTAACGTGTTTAGAACAAGAACACAAGCTTAATTAATTTGATCGTAGTAGCGTTTGGAACTTGTAATATTTTTTATTGGCTATTTTTTTGTGCAAATATGTTAAGGTTTTACCGTTACGTTTTAAGTCCTTTGAAAGTTTTTTTTTTAATTCTAAAACAGAAGCGACACGTGTCTAACTTCTCAAAGAAAATAGAAAAAAAAACCTTGCGGGTATTATTTCGTTTCTTTCCGTTACAGTTTCTGTCTTTCTGTTTAACATAAGAATAAATTTTTTCGAATGCTTGGATTAAAATTAAAAAATAGTTCTTTTACGCCACGTGAGGCGCTTTGAAACGCCGATCTATATTTGGAACTACAGACACCTTTTTAAAGTTCTCTAATAATGTAGGTACATATATTTTAATACTAAAATTTAAAAATGTAAGTTTCAAAACTGATTGAACAAGTTGATTAGTTAAGATTTCCTTTGGAGAACGAAACTATTTATGTTTGAACCAATTTTTCCGATTACAATTACAAACCTTAAACCTAGTCGTTTCTTAAATATACAGTATGTCCCCGGATCGACGGATGAAAAGGTGAAAGAGCCTGAAAAGTTTTGAGTTAAAATTTCATCTTCGGAGGTTCAGCCCTGCTTGCTGCTTGAATAGAAACTAATTTGTGTCATAATTTTAGTTTCGAAAAATCAAGTATGCCTGGGAAATTTACAGAAAAGTTATTTTTCCCACTAGTAAAGTGCGTTTTCTGTACTAGATACGACAAAAAGTTATTAAGAAAAGTTGTTCAGAATGTTACATTATGCTAGTGTAGAATTTCAACAAGATTTATTACTTCACTATGTTCATTAGACATTCAGATAATTATAAGTGATAAGAATACTACAATAATAACAAAACACAAACAAAACACAAACAAAACATAAACAAAATACAAGCAAATCATTGTGTTGAAAATATCAAAAAAAAAACTTATAACTTATAATGTTATATTTTTGGTGGTTCTGCAGCTCTGCAAGTCTATTAAAGACGAATCGCCCGTGTTTTATACTAGGGAAATGTGTTCTCTGCAGTGGTTTACTGTTGTCTTCTGCAGACCATGTATTTAGAATATAAGTGTACGTGTCTTGTTACTATCTGCAGTCGACCGCTTCACAGACAGAATCGTTAATTGTAACCAGACGATTAAATGGCTTCACTCGCTCAAGTACCCACCTCGAACAGTGGAGAGTTCTTTGTAAAACTCCGTACCACTGCGTGAGATTCAAACCCAAAACTCCTAGCTAGGAGTCCAGAGCTCTTACCACTGCACCAAGGAGCTTCTCCAAAAAAGAATAGGGCAATATTCATAGATAGTGTTTAAAGTTAGATGTCACTAATTGCTATAGCAACATACAATGTGATTTTTTTAAAACTCAATTGCAGCAGGCCGAATTATGTCTTAATAACCTTAGAATTATCTGTTGAGTATCTGTATTAAGTCAGAATACGGCCTGCTGCAATTGAGTTTTTAAAAAATCACATTGTATATTAATTATATTGGTTTAATATCTACTAAACCCCTACTAACTTTAAATACTGTTTATGAATACGGCCCATAATCTTTAATTTTAGAATGTTCTAAACTGGTTAAAACTAAGACGCTTGCCGTTGACGTTTACAGAGCCAATGGTGTGAATTTTGAAAGTATGCATATTTGGCTTTTACAACTAATGAATAAATTCACTTTTTAAAACAAGTAAAAAAGTCATTTCGTAACAAAATCTCTAACGTGTTAAAAACTTAACTACAACTTCGAAAGATAGATGATTGTTCGTTATTCGGTTATTCCTGTGTGAGTTTGTAAAACGATATCGAATTTAATTATTTTTTTTAAACGATTACGATTGTTGAAATTGAATGTTACTTTCGAGTTTCGAGAATCGAATAAAAAAAATCATCTCTACCTAACCTTTCAGTCAGTTCAACAGATAAAAAATTAAAATTACAAAAGTTTTTTCATTTAAATTTCATTTTACTTGACTCAAACGGAGAACATTTTAATTTTGTAAGCATGTTTTTAAGTATACATTTCGCCGGAGTGGCCAAGTGATTAAGGCATTCGACTACAGCGCGAACGGTCTCGGCCCTCGGGGTCAAACCCGAGTTGGCTCGGCAGGTGGCCTACCCAGTCAGTGAAAATAATTAATTCCTGTTTCAATTTCGGAAGTGATGTATATTTTCATTTCAAAAATTTAAAAATCAGGAGTTTTTCAAAAATCTCTCCCTTTTACCCTCTTATACCATGCCAGTATCGAGGGCACCGGGCACGCCGACCCGCAGAGTGGTCCACCCATTCTCGTTCAGGCCAAACAGGCCGCTGATTAACCTTCTGAATATCAGTGTTACGTGCACTCCCACTCTGCTGTACTGCCGGTTTTCAAAATCTTGAAACTTAAAAAAAGCTTAAACATTTATATATAGCCCTTCGATAAAATTTCATTTGAATTAACGTGAACTTGAATTTAAGTAAAATCCTAAATTTGTTCTTGTCTAAGTCAAAAATAAGACATATTTTAATTTTCGACTGATTCCGACTTTCAGAAGCGAAATAAAGAGGTTAAATTCCATTAGGATAAAATTTTAAATCAAAATTAGTAGAACTTTTTCATTTTCAAATTGTCCTTGACTAAATTTCAAAAGTGATATACAATGTGTCTACGGATAGGTGATACAAGAGGTATAAATGACCAAAAATTTTTAGATATCAATACGCTGTTTGGCAGTCTATCCCTGCTTGTTCTTAAATTCATTTTAAGCAGACTTTTTTTTTAATCAAGGCATCTGTGTTAGTACTGTTAAAACGAAGGTGAGGTTTAGGTAAAGTCTTAGTATTTTAACAAATATCGCAAAATTGTATTAGAGTAAAGTTGTTCAGAACACAAAATTATGCTTGTATGCAAAATTTGAAGTTGTTCAGACAGAATTGATTTTTGTTAGTTTAAGGCTTTTGTTGTGCTCGTAGACGCTTGAAAAACGCAAAATTAGGATATGTTATTTCGAAAACTTTATTTTAAATTGAAAGTTTCGAGAATAGAGGAAACACAAATATCAAAATTATCCAAAAGTTGTTGTGGTGTCTGCTTGATCTGATTATAAAAATTTCAGAAATTTTTTCAAAGTTCAAAACTGAGGGAAATTGTGAATTTAAGTTTTAAATGATTACCCGCAGGAAAAGTAACATAAGAAATAGGACTACTAAACACAGCAAACATTATTATCAAGAATAAAATTTTCTGAGAAATCTATAATAAAAAAGTTTTTCCTCTTGTATCACCTATCCGTGGACACATTGTATATTATATTTCAATTTTATTAAAATTTAAAATAAAGTGATGTTTACAAAACCATAATAAAATCGAGGTTTTGTAGCTCTTTATCAGTATCTTAAGTTGTATGAGCAAGTAAAACTATCGCAAGTTACTCTCGGAAAGTACTTCTCTCGTTATTTGTTTGTGTAAACAGTAACCGATGGTACTACTTCAGCAAGTTTTATACGTTGCCGCAAGTACTTGCACAGATTCAAAATAAAAGTGTTCTCGTGTAAACGTTGTTGGAAATTGTTGCTGGAGAGTACAAAGCATATTGCTCTGGATAGTACAGGGAGAATAATAATAGCTGACCGTGCCGCCTCCTTGAAAAATGAACATAGTAAAAATGTGCCGCTTCATATGTATGTAAGCATGTACTGTACCTACTTTCGTGTCTATTTTGAGATATTGTTTGTCGTTTTAGGTTAAGCTCGTTGTGTTGAGCTAAATGGTAAATTATCATATAACAATAAACAATAATTGCATTCATTAAACTTAGATAACGTATTCAAGTAAGTTAAATGGCATTTATTGACTAATGTAGAAGATTATGAAGGCTTTTATACGAGAAAAGGCGAAAAATTAAAACTTGCAAGGCAAACGTCAAAATGTGAAGCACGTGCGAAGGTGGTGCGAAGCTACTATCATACTGAACAGCAACACACCCATAAGCAAAGTGGAAGTAAAGATTGGCAATACCTGCCTTGGAAAGTAGTTTTTTTCGGTCAACCTTTTCTGTTCTCCCTGTAGTTGCCGGGAGATATTGCCCAAATGAGTTGCTTATGTGTAAACGATTACGCAAGTAACTCTCGGAAGTACTCTCACAAATTACTATCCCATGTATATGCAGCTTTATACTTTTCGGTGTTGAGGCCGGTGCGATAACGTATATGAGAGGTTTTACGGGTGCAATGCACAATCCGGCCCGACTCCGCGGGTTACGGATTGGTGCTTTTGTTCTTGTCTTTGATTGGTGTGCGTTTGATCCTACATACTGCACCATGTGTATAGTGTAGGTATATGTACGTGAAGGACCTTGTTGCTCTGCCTCTTAGGTCTGTATTCGGAAGAGAGCGTCGTTAATTAGGTGTCCAACGACGAATGGTCACCAGGTCTCGATACCGACCTCCAGACTGCAGAATAATCCTGCCCATCGGGAGATTCGAACCAAGAACTAACGTTGTAGCTTCTTGTAGCTGTTTAATTAAATTTAATTACACCAACCTGAAACTATAAATTTAGAACGAAAATTAAGAAAACCTTTTCATTCTCAGGTGGCTTTTGCTTGAATAACAACAGGTCATTATTTTAATTTTCTACTTTTTCTGGAACTGAATAAATAAGTCAAAATTAAAATATCCTTGCATATTCTTTTCAGAACCTTACATTCAAAATCTGACCGTTTTAATTTCCATTTCGTTTGTTTAACTCAAAAAGGGGGGATGTTTTAATTTTAGAATCTTTAAAACGAACAGGATTTTTGAAAAATAAACTTAAAACAACAGATAAATAACGGGTGTTTATAAACTGTCAACATCCCAGTAGGTTATGATTTTAGAAACATATTTCGTAATTAGATTCAGAACACAAAACCAAATGTCAAGATTTGCAAATGTCATTGTCTTGTATGATTTAATCTAATTTGTTTTTCAAAGCAACTGAGATGTCGACAGTTTATAGACACACGTTATATATTTTAAATATTATTTAAGATACGTTATGGGTATTTCAAATTAAAATTACAAAGCCTGTTCTATTGTTAATTTATCTTTGTCTAAATTTCAAGTGTGACACTTTTTTAAATTTCAGAATTCTGATAATGAAACGACTTACAAGAAACGACTGAAAAAATTAGGTTGCTTAGCCCTTCAATTAAATTTCATATGAGCCATCGTGAATTTTAAACGTCAAATTAAAAAGTACCAAAGTTTCTTCAGTCAATTCATTTAAATCAAAAAGCAGACATGTTTTAATTTCAGAATTTTTAAAAATTAAATAAAGAAATATCTTTAATAAAGATGCGATAGGAATTTAAACCTAAATTACAAAAACCTTTACATTTAATTCATTTTTGCCTGAGTTTACTAGTTTAAAAAGAAATGTATATTTTAATTTTAGAGTAAAAAAACTTTTGAAAACTGAAAAAAGAATTGGGTTACGTAATTCTCCCACCAAATTTCATTTGGGCCACCTTGATCTTTATACTTAATTAAAATCAAAAGTACAAAAGATTTTTCATTCCTAATTCGGTTCTGCTTACAAAAAAAGGGGGCATACTTTACTTTTAGAATTTTTAAAAACTAAATAAAGAAGGCAAGATTAAGTATCTTTTTTATTATGTTATACTTAAAATTCATTAAGAAATTAAGGGTAAAATAGGAAAACTGCCTTATTTTCAATCCGTTCTTGCTTGAATTTTAAAAGTGATGATATTTTTATAGCATGTTTAAACCTTACTTAGAAACTGAGAATTCTGCTACCAATTTTTGTCTGATAAGGCATATTTGAATTCTCAAATTTGCAGTCTTGTTTTTAAGATTTTATGTTAAACGTTACTTTCAAATACAAATAAAAAGTTAAAATTACAACGATCTTCTATCAAAATTCTGTTATGTGTCAGTTTTACCATTGTATTTTACTTCAAAATACAATGGTTTTACTATAATAAAGTCAAAACTACAGAAAAAAATTTAAGTAACTCATTTAAAAACTGTACGAAATGAATGAAAATTTTAAGGCTAATATGTTCTTTATGTATAATTATTATAAAAGCTTATACAAAACGTTGCTTACTTTGGAATTTTTAAACAGCCGCTTTGATTTACACAGTAAGGTATGTGCGGGCGCTTCAATAGGAGATTTCAACGAAACGTTAAGGAGCGAGCCTTCAACTTTTCTGTGTGCTTACGAATGTTCTAAAAAAACACACACATGTTATATGACTCAATTTCCCGCATCCAAATGGCCCCTAAATTGTCTTTCTGTAAGATTACTTCTTATTTTCTTCTTCTTCCCTTATCCTTATGCCCCTTTAGAGCGCCGTGTAAGATAACAAATCCCTAAAAATATTAAAGGTAATTATTTTAGTTTTGTTTTTGAATAACCTGAGCTGGTGGCCTTTAAATCTGATATCTGTCTACCTATTTGTTGGATTTCTACTTGCTCTCGCCACGAATAATCTTTCGGTACTGTTTTCTGGAAAATGTTTTTGGAAATACCATGTGCAGCTATTCAACTGTAAAGTGGTTTTAAAGAAACCACAGAAGGATTTATCTGAAACATTTGCTGAAAGCTTCGTTTAGAGTTATATCACCGCACTATAAAACAAATACCTAACGAGTTCCGGATAAGAATCGTGTATTTATCTTTGTATTTAGTAAAGTGGGATGTAAGAACCGTTCTAGTTCTCCTTATTTACACCTTTACATGTTAGTATGACGCAACTGGTCATAATGTCACCTTTCTAAGAGTACGTACCGCTAGGCAAAGAAACTCCACCACCACATTCGCCTTTCCAAACAGAACAATCCCAGTTCTTCGTCGATCTAAGACGAGCGTCGAAGAAACAGCGCATTTTGCGACAAGTTCGCGTTTAAGCGGGAATGCTAACACGCCTCCGCTATTTAACTTTAGTACTAACCCTAAGCGTGCTAGTTACGTTTTACTTAACACTTCTGCTAACAATCCCCGTCGAAGAAGGCGCAAGGGGTGATGTTACCCCTAAAAACGGCGTCAAAGAGGTCGTCGCGTACTCTTTGAGGAAACAAATCGAAATTGAAAGTGAAGAAGTGTCCTGCGATTCGATTATAGACGCAGGAGCTTCCGATAACGTTGAAAAACGAAGATTGTGGACTCAAGTACCGAATACGAGTTTTTTCGTGTACGGTGTGTACTACGATGATAGACTGGAACCATTTCGTTATATAAGGCTACTTGGGATGATTAAAGGTATCGAGATAATTAATTTTCTGTACCATTTAATTTATTTCACGGCTGGTTAATAACCGTAATTACATTTGTAAGATAAACTCGGCGCTCTCCTTTAAAAAGGCGATAATTGATGAGAAATTCTTAGTGTAATTATTTGTTTTTGTTCGTCTGTTAATTTTGTTATTACGTGTGTAATTCTTTCCTGTTTGTATGTGATTTATAATTTTCGTTAAACACATGTGAAAATAATCATAACTGCGAGCAAATATTGCGACGTTAAATTCTTATTTATACAACAAAGTTAACAACAAATCACGATTAGGATTAGTAAACAAGATATTTCGCTTTAATACGCCGTAAGAACTTAAAATATTCCAAGTTCGTTATCTTCACTAATTTAAATTGATATGTTTACCTTAAATTTTGAAAGTAGGGGAATTTTTATTGGAATTCTCCAAATTTGCCGGTTTTTAAAAACAAATAAACAAGAAGTTTGGAGTTCTTCCGCTCCTAAATGAGAAAATACAGTTGGATTTATTATTTCCACCGTTACATTTCCATTATTTATGTAGCTAAAGTACAGATAAAAAGAAAAAGATTAGATGTTTAAAAAAGTAAATTTTGAAAACAGAACCTAAATTAATGATGCTGTTAACGGAAAGTAAAGTTAGTTATCACAACCACTCACAAATTTTAAATTTAAGTATGGTGAATCAGAAAATATTTTTCAAAATTTAAATTGAAAAACCTAAAAATACGCCAAGTCTACATAAATAACACTCCTAATAAAATAACTTGCAGTAAATGTCTGTTATCACAAGCCCAAAAATAATGTTCCAAAATACACTGAATACTACTGTCGCACTTCAAAAGAAAATGTTTTAAATACTGAATCATCCTAAAAGTATTTCACTGATAAATAAAGTTAAAAATGGGCTTTTAAAATAATTAATTCAGAATCGTTACATTTTATTAGCATAATCAAATATTACGACTTCCGTAAGATCGCCACTTTTGTAGCAACAAGTTGACAAGCCAGTTACATGAATAAAAACCAATACTTTAAGTATTCTTCACATGTGTTGACGTTAATTTTATGAAATTGCCTTTTGAAGGGCAAACTTCCTTAAGTGGAAAGTTTGCTTTCACTTCTTATTTGTTTTGTTATTTGGAAAAACCGAACTATTCTTGTTTTCGTGGGAAACTCAAGTTTAGATATATTTATAGTATTTTCAAGGTAATAATATAGGCAGACATTAGAAATTACCCAGGAAATTATTTGTGGAATTAACAAAGGGTTTGTTGCTAAATCAAGCGTTGAAATCACCGCTGATTGTTTAGAAATTAATTCGTACAGTGAGATTTAAGCCAATTTCTTATGCAATTTTAGTTGGTGTGTTTGACTTCAAAAAACTGAGATTCTCACAGCATTGTTTGATTTCCAGTAGGTTTATTGGTAGAAAATTACAAGAATTCAAATATTATGATCTAAAAACGTTTATAATTCAAATACCAGTTAATCAACTCGAAATGTTAGCATGCCAATAAAGAAATCTGTAAAAATATTGGAATTTCGCTTCCACAAGCCAAAATTTTCCGGTCGTTTATTTTAAATTTAATTAAATTTTTATTACTACAAGCTTTTGCAATTTAGAGATTACGGACTTAATTTCGTGTATTAATTTTGCTACCAAAAGCAGGCTTGAGAAAATTCCTGAAATATTTCCAAGCGTAAGTTCTGTCACTTCACCGCTTATTGAAATCTCCAGTTCGGTTATTAATCCCTGATAAAAGTGATGTAAAAATTCCTGCGTATTTTTTAAGACTGGATTCAGCTTTCATTTTCCTTGAAGATTTGAAATGTCTTTTAAATTTATTTGTTTGCTGTTGGTAAGCTTTTTCGCCATTTAAATGGCGATTCATCTAAAAGCCTAACTTTTAGTGCCTAATTTTTTAGAGAATCCAGATACGTATGTGAAAGATTTATTCCATAGTTAAATATGGATGATTAAAAAGGGCAATTAAATTTAGTAAAATTTAATACGCCAGTCATTTGAATTTTATAATGAACTTTAAAATGTCTCGTTAATATTTTTTATTACTGTCTCATTTAACTACCGTTTAGGTAAGAAAAATGAAATAAAACATAATTGGTTTTGGATCCTAATATTAGCAATTTTAACAACATCCAAATGACTATCTATAAAATACCAATAAAAACCGTGAAGGCTGCACTTTATCGTTTAATGAAAATAAAGGACGTGATAGTGTATTATGACAAGCCGCCGACTAGTTTGTCGATAAAAATCAAAGGTAGTCGACACTCAACACCTTAACCAGCATAAACTATTAATGAGATATTAATGAAACCTGATCCGTTCTGCATTTTAAACTGAAACTGGATAATAAAAGGCGAAAATTTTAGTATTAGACACGCAGGGTTTATTTTGTTGTTAGCTTTGCTTTGATTTTGCAAGCACCGTCTTACAGACGCGTAAATTGGACGCATATGAAACAGCCATATTTCTTAATAAACACTAGCAATTTGTTGTTGTCACTTGTGTGCTACCAGAAGCAGCTTTATATTATAGAAGTGTCACATTCTATGACATACAAGCCTTTAGGCCTAGAAATAATTAGATACGTTTTTGATTTATATCCAGTAGCTTTGCTATCTTTCCAATTAAACTCGTTCAATTGCTTGCTGTTTTCCACCTATTTATAAACATCAATGTGTTATATGATTTTTTTAAATTTATAATAACTTAAAACTAATGATTTAATTCCACGTTATTGCAATAAAAAATATTTCAAAGATCACGGCAAGGGCTGCTTGATTAAGAACTAAGATAAATTCGGGCATTTTATACCATATTTTTTAAAGAAATTTAAATAAATCTGGGCTTTGGGAAAATTTTTATTCCGAAACCTTCTCTTAATATTTCTCTGCCAATATAAATCATAGACATCGCCTACATTAAGGAAATCTAACAAATTATACCGCATAATTTACGCACGTTAATTTAAAGTATTATTTTTAAGCCGATGGCCAAACCTAGCTCAGATTTTTCATAAATTGCTCGGAGATATAATTTATTTATCGGTTTTAGTTTAATTCTTGATGTTAGTTAAGTAATTTACTAGGCGTAAAGCTATCTCACGTCCTCAAGTTAGTTTATTTCTTATTCTGTCATTTTACAGATGGAGAAAACCTGTTAAAATAATTATCACTTATTAATATATTCAAATCTATTACTGTTAAATTTATCTTTAATATCCAATTAAAATCGTTTAGTGACAGAAATCCTAGTAAAAAGTTTTTTCTAATCAAATCTAAAGGATAAACCTTTATGATTTATGCGTTCGTACATGGGAATTGATTTAAATTTTGAAGCTTTCCTATTTTAATTTAATTTAAGGTGTTCATAAAATAATTTATAAACTTTATTTTCAGGTAATTGGAATCAAACCCTCTACTGCCAAATTCAACTGAAGAACAACACCTATCACATAACTAAAGCAGTAAAAACAGAAATTTGGTCGAAAGAATGGCAAAAAGGAGACGAAAACACTTTCAATCCCTCCCTGATTTCATGCTACTTACCAAAAAACGCCAAATCTAAAAAATTCTCAATCAACATTAATCCTTGCGAAATCAACAGGAAGACTTTTAAAATTCCTTTAATCGAGCCAAAAATCAGAATTAATTTGGAAAAACGTAAGTTTTTCATGACGGTTTGCGTTAAGCCGTTGAATTTCGCCAAAGATATTTCAAAGCGGTTAATGCAATGGATCGAAATAAATAAGATTTTAGGAGCAAATAAGTTTGAATTTTTTGTAAGCAAAATACCAAAAAAAGTGCGTCAATTATTAGAATTTTACAGCAGGAAATATAGAAGTGGTTTTACAGTAAAACATTACGAGAATATCGAGGATTTTATTTTAAATAAATTGGAAGGATATGAGTTTGATGAGCAAAAACGGCTTTCGAGCAGCGGCAATGCTTTAATAACAAGGCAAACATCAAAAGGGATTAATGAGATAACTAAACAGGAAGAAAGTAGTAATACAACCGAAGCGAATCCTGAGGCAATTCCAGGAAACGTCAAAACGTATAGGCAGAATCGTCTTCGAGCTTTAATAAGATCTAAAGACGTGGGAACCGTTAACGACACCGAAGCATCGAAAAGAAAAATATGGCAAAAACGGAGAAACGAGCTAATAGCATACAACGACTGCCTGTACCGTAATCTTCGCTCGTCACACTTTGTTATCCCGGTTGACATAGACGAGATAATCGTTCCAAAACGATTTTACACTTGGGAAGACACTATGGGTCACTTGTTTACTTCCGCGCCACATTATCTGGAAGAATTTGCCTCGTTTTCAGCAAGGAATGCTTATTTTTTAGAGGAATTTTCGAAGGACGCTCCACAAAAGTCTGCGTTTTTCTTCGAATATAACAAAAGAAGCGAGTTTAGTGACGAAGGGGAATCCGGAAAGAGTTTTGTTTCGACAAGGAACTCCTTAACGGTTTTCAATCATTACTCTTTAGATGCTATAAAACCGGGAATAAGAAAAACTTACTTTTTACCGGTAGAACTCGTCCAAATGAACCATTACAAACGAACCTGTTCTATTAATTTATTGCCACAATGTGCTAAGTATCTTTCTAGTCCTGTTAGAATTGTCGACAATCTTATTAAAAAATACGAAAGGGGTTTCTTAGAGAACTATGAAAAAACTCTTAGGGATTTTAACGATTTTAGAACTTCAAGTAATAAAACTGCTTTATGATTAAAATTGTAAAAATAGTTTCGATTAAACGAGTAAAAGAAGGAATGCTAGTTAATTTCCCAGATAGATAATGGATTAAGATTTATTTTTAAGATCTAACAACTCACTTAAAATAATAAAATAAAGTTGCTGTACAAATTCTACAAGTTCTTTAATTGCGTTGTTTGTCAACTTTAGCTTTGTTAATTATTATTAGCTACGACTACTCAGCTATTATTGTCTTGGCGTTACAAAATATTAAGATGCTATTTTGAAGAGCCTGAAATTGATTGAAAGTATAGTCGAATTATTGATTGCTAAGTAAAGGTCTTTTTATTATTCAATGTAACTCATCAAACTGATCAATAATTTAAGAAATATTAAAGTGAACGGAATAAAAGTGATCAAAAAGAAAAAAATTTGAGTTACTATTAAAAATAAAATTCCCTTAATTGAAAATTAAAGTTGAAGATTCTATATCTTTCTAAAAATACAATAGCATGCATCAAAAAGTAACGAAATTCATCTTAATTATATAGACACAAAATAAAAAACGAAAAAATTACCTACTAAAATTAAATTAAGTCCAAAAAGGCAAGAGTTACAGTTAAATTCACTACAAAACACCAGGAAATAATAAATAATAAAACATGAAAAAATTAGGGGAACCCGTTCAAAAATAAAAATAACGGCACTAAATAAAGAACAGGAAGCTTTATAAATAGCTTTTAAAATTATTAGTTTCTGTAGAAAATCGTGCAACTTTTTATAATGTTAGTAAAGATGAACTTTTAACCACAGGCTGTGAAGTAGTTATTTTTGTTGTTTTTGGCAAGCCATTTCAAGGCAACGAACCAAAAAACTATTTTTAAAAAAATTCGCAAAAGTCTGGTACCGTTTTCACTTTTATAACACAACACACAAGTAGAAACATATTAAATATTATGCCTTTATTTACTTCTTGGCTGTTTCCTTATAAATAGACTGGAATTTAACGCTCATAAAAATTCAGCAGGTATTGCAAAACAATAACTCGTATAGAAAATGGATTATAATAGATAAAACGTTATTGTTCGCTTAGTTGCTTAGTCAAAGAGTGAATACTTTGAATGCATCAAGCAAGCGCATGAATATAATAATTTAACTGAAGCGAGTTTAATTTTGTTAAGAGAGTGTACTGATTATTTATTAGCGGCTTAAGCATAATAAGCAGATTTTTATTCTTGAAACACAATGGATGTTATAGGTAATCAAATACCTGCCTATTTATAAAAACATAACTATTAAGTAAGTTAGAATTATTATAAGTTGTATTATGGCAGATGAAATTGTAAATAATGATTATAATTATTAAAAAGGAACTTTGTATTATAACAAAAAATTATGAATAAGACTGATAATAATAAGTAAATAAATTAAATTCTCTATGGAACTGTTTGTTATTATTTTAACTATAGATACAGGGTGTCTCTAAAATGCGTGAACATGGTTTAACCACAGATTCCTGGGCGCAAAATAAGATGATTTAACCCAACTTGCCTATATAAAAATTCGTTTCGTTAAGTCAGCATTTTGCTTCAAAGTCCTTTGAAAAAACATATTATAACAACAAAACGCTTGGATAGATTTGTATGATATTTGGCATGACACTCCATAATAAGACATCTTTTGATATGATAATGATTATTATCAATGAACCACTAGTGTATGAAACATGGGTGTCACAGCCCATATCAGACAGTACCTAACTCTTTAATGGCAAGACCGATTATTAAAATTTTTTTTTCAGAAAGACACATTCAATAGTAAACTTTTTTGCCTCTTTCTAATTTGTGATATCTGGTACGTTTTAAACACAAAAATTTAAAATCTCAGTGACTGCGCGGAACATTTCTTAACACAAACGTAATCTAGTAACTTGGTATTCTAAGAAACAAAATCTGATAAAGTTTATTAGATTATTAGTAATAAGTAGGTTTATTAATAGGGGAAGCCAGGTAGCTCAGTTGTAAGAGGGCAGGATTGCATGTTGCAAGTCCCGGGTTAGAATGCCTACGCTGGCGGAGATGTTTTCTCAGGCCTCTGGGATCGCTGCTAGGCCTGGTGAGACCATTCACAGTTGGGCTTAATTAACACTGTGCTCTACTCGGTAGTCTGGTCTATGAGATAGAGTAACAAGACCACTACACACGTAGTAACACACACATGACGCAGCCGTTTGACTTGAAGTATTGTCTAAAGGCGATTCCCAGCAGATTGGCTATACATGCATAAAAGACACACACAAAAAAGAAAGAAAGAAATTTATTAATAGGGGAAGCCACGTAGCTCAGTTGTAAGAGGGCTAGGCTTGCATGTTGCAAGTCCCGGGTTCGAATCCCTACGTTGGTGGAGATTTTCTCTCAGGCTTCTGGGATCGGTACTAAGCTTGGTAAGACCAAGGCCAGCTAAATTAAATGCCCACTTTATTTAGCCAAGATGCATTTAGAAACAACGGTGGCGCCATTTGAGGTGAACTATACATTTTCCCTTTAGTTCTACGGGAGCTCACCTCAAATGGCGCCACTGTTGTTTCTAATTGCGTCTTGGCTAAATAAAGTGGTAAGGTCTTAATATCTAATATTTAATTTAGCTGGCCTTGGGTGAGACCATTCACCTACTCGGAAGACTGGTCTACGAGATAGAGTAACAAGACCACTACACAAGTACCTACACACGTAGTAACACACACATGACACTGTCGTCCGACTTGAAATAATGCCTAAAAAAGGCGGGGTTCCGAGCAGATTGGCTATACACGTATACAAGACACGCACACAAAAAAGGGTTTATTAAGAGATTTCCAACAAATGTTCAAAGTGACCACCATTTTCCTGGTTGCAAAAATCGATTCTACGCAAAAAGTTGAATTGTACTCTCTGCAACATTTCTGCATTATTTGGAATACGTTTAGGTCTTTAATGCTAAAAAAAAAAAAACTTTGGAGTAGTTACTGTCTGATATTGGGCTGCGACACGCGTGTTCCATATACTTGTGGTCCATTGATAATAACCTCTCAAAAGATGTCTTATACCCGTATGGAGTGTCATACCAAATATCATCCAAATCGATCCAATCGTTTAGTTGTTAGGTATAAGAAAAATGATTTTTTTTCAAAGGACTTTGAAACAGAATATTGACTTAACGAAACGAATTTTTATATAGGTAAGTTGGGTTAAATCATTTGCGCCCATGAATCCGTGGTTAAACAATGCCCACGCATTTTAGAGACACGCTGTATATTATCTGTTAAAACTTCTAAATAATCGTTCAATATTCAAATTTAAAATGGATATTTACAATACTATTTATAATTAAGCAGTTACTGAAGAAGTTAAAGGCATTGTCAACTTATGCAACATATTTAGTAAATATCAAAATACGTTAGTTAAAATACTCGTAAAAGTACCCGCATTGGTAGAATTTCAATATCTTTGATAATAACCACAATAAACGGGTAGAGAGAATTCAGATCCTACATACGTGACGTCACTGGTGTCGACCTCCGACCTCCGAAGGCTGCTACACAACGTCCGCGTTACCGGGTTAGTACAGTACAGCGTCGATTTTCCGAACGTCAATCATCCGAACTGTCAATTATCTGAACCGTTTAGAAAAACGCATTAACATTTTTTAATTTTGCAAATTGTATG
Organism: Melanotus villosus; assembly: GCA_963082815.1. NCBI lineage: Eukaryota > Metazoa > Arthropoda > Insecta > Coleoptera > Elateridae > Melanotus > Melanotus villosus. The sequence goes on along the minus strand of OY720424.1, from coordinate 20,672,277 downwards.
AATGAAATAGGTTTGAATGTTATCGCAAGTACTACGTTAAATTTTCGTTAACGCTAAATCACGTGATGTTATACGCTATTTTATTTTTATGGTAAATGACAATTTTAGAGTTATCGCACGCCGCTATTTTACCGTACGCTAAAGTTTCCGAACTTTTACGAGCATAACCTAAATTTAGCGTTGTACCATCGTGTTCAAAGAATACTGGTTTTGGCTGTTTAAATTTGGTTTGAAGCCACATAATCAATTGCGTTAGCAGGCTATGACCATGAAACATCAACGTGACAGTTCTATGAATGAAAAATCTAAAAAACTTGTCAGTTTGACAAATACTTAACCTCTATTTGACATATCCGATTTACACACAAAAGAAGTGTCTACATCAAATTTTGAGTTTTGGAAGTGTCTGCAGTAACACACGGTACCAGTATTCTTTGAACACGATGGTACTTGTAGCTATGCTAGAGCTCTTACCGGCGACCGACATAGGTGACGTCATAGCTTAAACTTTTAGCTCCCATAACACAATAAAATTAATGAGAAAAACTCTTTCAAAGTCACGGATTTTAAGCGCGGGCTTTTTTAGAAGTAACTTTTCAAAATGCAGGAATTTTCAGTTTGATTGGCATTATTAGAAACTGAGTTATAAATAAATTATTCTGTTCAGTTTTAAGACTGATTACAGATTACAGTGATTACATTAGGCATTAGGTACAGCAGAATATTATTAAAATTCACTAATTTTAAATTTAGTTTCTTTTTCTTTGCTTTTTTAATTTTATGAACTTCTTTTATATTTTTATTATTTGCTACCAGCCAATTTTTCAGAGGTAGGTACCTATTATGCTTAGTCAATGAAACCTTAAAAAATAAATTCTGAAAAACAGATATAAAGTGAGAAATTTTACTGGTTTGAAATAGATTTATATAACGATAAATGCTATTGGTTTGAAATATATTATATACGGATCGACGAAGCCTGTCAGTGCGATCTAACGGAGAGTTGTTGGACTTCTTCGTCAAGGTCTTTGCAGGTCATTAAATAGGTTGCCATTTTGTATTGTGAACTGACATTTGTGCATTGTGATAAGTTTAACGTCCAGTTTTAGCAGAAATAAGTGAAAATAACGCGTAAACAGCTGTGATTTTTTAATTATTGTTAATTAATAGTAATAGATGGGACGTAAAAAGAAGAAGCAGTCTAAACCATGGTGCTGGTATCCTTTTTTTGACGAAAACAACTTTTGACGCACGCTGCCGCAATATGCTATATTTAACGAGTTCATCGATTTATTTTTAGCATCTGTTTTCCTTAACCAGATTTAGGTACTGCAACCGGGAATTCGAGGACGAAAAGATTCTTATACAACATCAGAAGGCTAAGCACTTTAAGTGTCATATTTGTCATAAAAAATTGTATACGGGGCCTGGGCTTTCCATCCACTGCATGCAAGTTCACAAAGAAGCTATAGACAAAGTACCTAATTCTATGCCAAATAGATCAAACATTGAGATTGAAATTTATGGAATGGAAGGTAGGTTAAAATTAAACCGTAACATTTTGATTGCTGTTAACTTATGTCTGCGTAGGTATTCCGGCAGCAGATTTGAAGGAACATGAAAGACAAAAACAGGGTGGTCAAGATTCTGACGATGACGAACCAATGCCAAAGAGGCCTAAACCCGAAGGACTACTTGGTACAGCACCTGGATCAATGTCGAGTCCCGGTTTGGTTCCAGGTCTTATGCCCCAAGCTGTCCATCCAGGAATGCCACCTGGGATGCAGATGGGACACATGTTAGGACATATGGGACATTTAGGACCACATTTTATGCCTCATGGGTAAGTTTTATTGTGTAAAGTTGAACTTGCGTATTTAATAATTATTTCTTAGTATGCATATGATGCCACCGCATTTAGCAATGATGCAAGCACAAGCTAGTCCTGCAAAACCGCTATTTCCAAGTGCAGTGCCTGTATCATCACCTGGAGCACCAATTGTGGGTGCAGATTTTAAACCCATCACTTCAGGTATTTAATTTTTAATTATTCAAAGTATTGGGCGTACAAAATTTACATTCAGTTAAGCATTTGTAAACAAATGTTTTGTAACGCTACAGGTTCACCTACAGCTAAGCCTACATTCCCTGCATATACAGGTGCCACAATCAGTGCCCCACCCACAACAAACAACATGCCAAGCAGTAGCGGTAGCAGTAGTGGTGAAAACGGTAAAATTGCCACGATAGCAACAACAGGTGCTGCTAGCCGAATAATTCATCCGGTTGAGGACATATCACTTGAAGAAATTAGAGCTAGGCAACATCGATATCACAAGAGCATTCCTGTGAAAGAAAATGATGTGATTGCTAGTACGAGTAGCTCTGCTAGTGATGTAAGTTTCTTAAAATTCAAAGTTTCATGATAAATACGAATTGGATTTTAACAGCAGTTGGCTTTGGCCGTATCAGCCGCACAACAAGCAGTGGTAAATCAGGCCAAACAAGATGCATACAATCATGCAGCAATGCTACAAAGATTCCAAAGGCCAGCAGGACCACATATGATGGCAATGCCAGGCACACCTGTTACTAGTATGCCATTAGTTATGAGACCTACAATGATTCCAGGGCCTCCCACTTTCGTAGGTGCAAACCTCATGCGACCTCCACCCCTCGGTATGCCGCCAGGTACGTGAAATAGTAATTAAGTGATGGCGAAAACATGTCAACAGGCCGTGTTGTTTAATATGACTGTAAGATATAGGTTATGATAGGGCTCGTGCGGACAAAATTTTGATGCTGTATCGTGCTGTGGTAGCATTTTCTTTTAGTGATGTTTTTTTTGTTTGAAGAAGGTAGGATACTATTACCTATTCAATGTTATAATTAATAAGGTTATACAGTATTAATCGCGTTATTTCCATTTTTAGACGTTTCATAATTAAACTTACTTTGGGCGTGTTTGGTTTATTAGTTACGGTAAAAACCTCAAATAATAAATAAGTTGTTTTTAGTATTTGAAGGGTGCTTAATTGGTGATATGTGAGTGCCTCCTGTAATTTTGGTTGCTAAGCTAATAATGTATTGTAAAGATACGTTTAAGAAAGTTTCTGTTTGGTGTATTTCTAAAAATGGAAAAAACGCACATGCATTTAATATTTAGGAAATCTTCAAAGTATTAAACGTAGTTTTATAAACTGAGTAATAGACTTTCCCTTAGTTATCATGAATTTTTGTATGCCAAACCAATATTGTAATTTAGCAAGTGTATTTAAAATACAGAAAAAATTTTCGTAACACTTGTTTTTACTGGTATGTGTCGAAAACTTAATATTTTGTTTTTGTTCACTTAGACATAATGTAATAGAAGTAGAAATCTCCTTTCAGTATTAGGAGAAAATATTTTAATATACTACATGTATCACAGAATAAAGGATTGAAGAGAGTTTCTTCAATTTACTTAAATTGCATTGTGAAGAGGAATGTAAAAATTAAAGCAGCTCTAATGCATAAGATCTTTGAATGCATTCTGATGAAGGTCTCTTAGCCAACTTTTTGCAAGCAAATATTTTTATCTGCTTAATTAACCTACTTCTCATATCACACATCAGCCACTAAATTATGAGCTATGCTTCTGGTTTTAATGTGTCAATATAAACAGTCCACAGTCCAGATTTGAAGTTTAAATGAAAAGTGTATACAAACATAACCTGGAAATTTTTAAAAATATGTATATGAAGTCATGCCTGTTTATTTCCATATGGTATCAAATTAAGAGGTTACATGTTTGTAATCATTTTTTCCCTTATACTGTAGGGTGTCAGGATTATGTTCTACATTTAATGCACAATCTTGCACCATTCTTTTGCAAATGACGTCCCACGTTTCCCTTGGTCTTTCCTTATGTCTACTGTTGTCCAGTCTTTGCAAGTGGCCCCACCACCCTAGTTGTTTTTCTTCTACTGTCTCTAAAGCTGACTTGATTTCTAGTTCTTATTCCTTTCACCCCTCTTAAATACATCATCTCTACTGCTTGGACTATACTCTTGATGCTGTTAGACAAGGTCCGTGTTTCACTTACTTACTACACTTAGTACAATAGGTTGGAAAATGGTTTTATATACTAACATCTTTGTTTTCCTTGATGCTTCCTTTTTCTTAACTATCATCTTGCAAATGCTGTAGTATACCCGGATTGCCTTCTCTGTACACACCCTAATGTTCATTTCCTGATTCCCTTTGTTATACAACACTACTCCCAGATACTTCAATTATTTAACTTGATCTTTGACTTTTTCTCATTATTCATTATTACCATTACTTTAGTTTTGTTACCATTTATTTTCAAACAAATTTAAGCTGTTTTGTAAATCCTTTTCATTGTTACATATTTTTACTACATCATCTGCGAATGCACACTCTGCTATGCTTACTTTTGTAGTTTTCTATAACCCACCTCTAATTTGTGTATCTTCCCAGCAGTTTGTTTAATTATATCATCCATTAATTAGTATTATGAATAATAATGGGCTTAATACTCCTCCCTGTTGTAATCCATCTTTTGTTTCAAATTCTTCAGACTGCATGTTGTGGGATTTAACATTATCTATACTTCATTCAAGTTAAAGATAAAGTGGATGTAAACAATGATCGACGCGTGATCAATGCATGATCATCACGTGCGCTGCATTTTGGCTAATGCGATTGGTTGAACCCTCACCACTGCACCCGTGTATTACACGTTGTTGATATCAATCCATGTCCGGCTTAAAATTATTTTATTTTCATTTTATTTTTTATTTATTGTACCTAACTTTATCATCGAATAAAATGTTCTTTATAAAATGTTATTCATTACCAAATGTCTAATTATTAACATCATTTCAAATTTGTTTTTATTTGTTTTTTTTAAATATTTTTTTGTTATGCTGGTTTGTATGCAAATCTTGACGAATTTCCTTAATACTACCCTGCTTCTTTCAAGCACGTGAACAGCGCATGTATTTGTTTACATCCACTCTATCTTTAACTTGAATACAGTATACATACTTTTTATGGTTTCCATTAGAGCCGTTTCACATGCGACTGATTATCAGACCTGACAGTCAGTCCTGACGTAATAATACCATTGTTTAAATTAGCTGTTTCACATGTAAAGGGGCATCAGGTTAGCCCTTGCGTATAATGGACCGTCAGGATCTGTTGGGGCTATTATTGTTATGGAGTATTTCACATATGTCCCGACAGTTAGGGGCGTATTTGAAACAGTGTTGCTACTTAAATTGCTAAATGGATAGACATACGAAAGTAATTAAAAAACTTGTGTTTGTCCTCCCTTAAATTTGAATATAAGGTTACAAATGCACCTTGCAGGACTCTTGCCGAACAAATTGGATGTATCCGCATAGATCTATTTTTGCATCTTTTCGTACGCTGTATTAATATTTTTATATATAAAGCGGCAACAACTCGTTGTTCGATTCTTTGCAGATTCATTTTTAAACTGATCAAACGGAGGCATGTGAACATGGTCCTACTGTCAGGAACTGATCTATCAGAGTTGACCAGTTATCTATCAGTCACTTGTGAAACAGCTCTTAACTTCCTACTGAGTCCTTGGTGCTCTGTCAAAAGCCTTATCAAGATCTATGAATGCCAGATAAGCTTCTCTATCCTGACTTAATATTTTACTTGTGATTTGCTTCATGGTAAAGATATGGTCCTGTATACTATGACTTCTTCTGAAGCCGCTTTGCGATTCAGTTAATTGTGGTTCTATGGTTATTCTCGGCCTTCCAAAATTCTTTGAAAAATTTTCTCTGCAGTGCTTAAAAGTGTAGTCCCCTTATAGTTCTTGCAGTCCTTCCTATCACCTTTCTTATGTAATGGTTCCTTGTTCCTTCTTTTCAAGTTTTATCACATATATTATGTAATAACTTAACTCCCTTTTCCCCCATATATTTAATCATATCTGGGGTTATTCCATCGTGGCCTTAAATATTGTACCTGAATGTATACAGCTATGTGATACCCAATACTAACAGCTTTATAGAGTGAAATGTTATGATAATGGGTGTAAATAACCGAAACTTTTATCTCATGAAAATGCGTTTACAATACTTCATTTCCCTCAGCCGATACAGCTTCCTCTACCTGCTCATTATCGTTCTCCATTTCTGTTACATTAGGGTTAACTAGTTGGTGAAAATAATAATAATAGCCTGTGAATCCCTTAGTCGGGCAAAGGCCTCCCCCTGTTTAGTCCACCATTTTCGATCCTGTGCTTTGTCTTTCCAATTACATCCTATCTCTTTGGTTATGTCTTCCGTCCATCTTCTTGCTGGTCTTCGTCTATGCATTGGAATCCATTCTGTAATTAGCTTACACCATCGGCGACCTTTAATTCTGGCTAGATGCCTTACCCAGTTCCACTTTAATCGTTTATATTTTATTAGTATACTTGTTGTTCCTAATTTTTTTCTTATTGTTGTTATTTTTACTCTGTCCTTGAGCCTTATTTTTAGGATACTTCTCTCCATTTTATTTTGCGTTACTTGTAGGCTTCTTTCTTGAATTTTCGTTGTTGTCCATGTTTGGGCACCATAAATTAAACAAGGTATGCCATATGTTTGAAACACTTTTTTCTTTAGACGTAAACTACACTTACTTTTACAGATTGATTTTAGACCCCAGAATTTTTTCCATGCAATTGCAATTCTGCATCCTAATTTCTTTTCCATTATTGTCATCAACACGTTCGGTGCCACCGGCCACTTACGGGGACGCGCGACTATATGAGCCTGTGCCAGGGGCCACGTAGTTTTAGGGATACACTAAACACTCAGTTGTTTGCTGGCATTGATAGCGAGTGAATGTTTTTCGTGTCGGTGTGGCAGAAGAATGTTTTAGAGTGAATTTTATCGGGTTGGTTTTAAGTTGCGCGCTATATTTATTTGGAAAAAGCTGGTCAAAGCGAGAAAATAGTGTATGTTGTATAGCAACCCTTATGTAAATTTGTGACTGTAAATAGACAATTTTGGACATAGTTTCATTTCTAAGTTGTGATTATTTGTCTGAATGAGATAATAAGTGACAAAGCAGTTTGTTGAATATACAGTAAAGATAAAAATTTGACTGTAGGAGCCTAGGAGCCGCCGACTCCGATCGGTGCCATGCTTGGTTCTAGGGGCCAGTATCCCCAGTCGAAGTGGGCAGTGAAAGTGTTAAAAGATATCGATTGACCTAAATATAACACTTCTTCGACTCCTTCTATTACTTTATTTTCAACTAATACTTATTAGTTGAAAACCCAAAACTTTTTGGGTTTGCTTGTTCTCTATGATTTTTGTTTTTTCGAAATTAATTTCAAAACCTATTTTTTTGCTTTCCTTTACGAGTTGTTCTACCGTAATAACAAGTTCTTCTCCAGTTCTTGACATAATAACGACGTCGTCAACAAAACGCAGGTTTGACAACTGTTTTCCTCTTATGTTAATTCCTCGGTTATTCCACTTTAATTTCCGAAACATATGTTCCAGTACGGCATTAAAAAGGCTAGGCGAAAGTGGCGAACTCCTCTTTTAATGTTAAACTCTTCCCCTATGTTTTCCAGTTTTATTTGCGCTGTACTGCGATTGTATATTTCAGCTATTATTCTGATGTATTTCTCATGGATCCCTTGTTCCGATAGAGCAGCTATAATGGCAGAATGTTCTATGGAATAAAAAGCTTTTTTAAAGTCGATGAAGCCTAAACAAATGTTCATGTTAAATTCCAAGATTTTTTCTATTAATTGATTTATTACATGGAGTTGATCTATTGTAGAAACATTTTTTCGAAAGCCTGCTTGTTCATACGGCTGGTTTTGGTCGATTTGTGGATTAATTCTGTTGCACAGCACTGTCGAAAATATTTTATATAATGTGACATTAAACTTATTGGACGGTAATTATCAATTTTACCAAGATTTTTTTTCTTATGCAATAAAATTATTATCGATTTTTTCTATTGATTTGGTATTTCCTCATTTTGTACGATTTTATTAAACAGGACCTGTAGGATTGGTGTTATTATGTTCATACTTTGTTTTAACATCTCGTTTGTAATATTGTCTCTGTACCTCTGTACTCTGTACCTGGTGTTTTTCCATTTCGTGTACATTGTTTTCTTGATTTCCTGGGTTCCGTTGTATGTGAGTACGGTAATTTAAGAATACAACTTTTTATAGAAGTTTGTTGCTTCTGATAATATTTCCTTTCTCTTTATTTGTTCTCCATTTTTGTTTTCTAAATGACATATCCAATCTTTTCCTGTAGTTAGGTATCTTTTGATTTTCTTTATGGATCCGGTGTTGTCTAAGATCTCTTGAATTATTAATTCCTCAAAGTTTCTTACATCTTCCTGTATTTTTCTTTTTACCAATTTATTAATCTCACAAAATTCTGTTTTAAATTGATTGTTTAAATGTTGTTTATTTTTTAATTCTTCCCTCTTTTTTTATTAATGTTTTAGTGTTGTCTGTAAGTTTTTCTGTTGGCCATTTATTCTTAACACTTTTTGACATTTTCTCTGCATTTTGGATAATTTCTACAATCATATTTAATTCTTGGGCATTAAACCTATCAATATTTTCCAAATTTTTTATTGTTTCTTTTCTTTCTTTAAAAGTTGGTGAAAATACTCTTTCCATTTGTTTATTATTGCTTGTATCTTCTTTATTTTTTATACTTATCGGTTGAGTTTCTTTTCCTTTTCTAATTGTTTTAACTTTTAACTACTTTATAAAATAGTTTGCGATTTCTTTTATTTAATACCTCTATTCGTTTCCCATGATTTCTGTTTGGCTCTTATTATAATATTATTTATTATTTCATATCATTAGTTATTTAGGTAATGGTGGATTTATACAGTCAGTAAACACTAACAACTAACAACTAAGAACTAACAACTAAGAAGTTAAATCTTAAGAAACTTATCCTGAGGTTTATACAACTCCACTAACAACTAAGAATTAACAATTAACAGTTTAACTTCTTAGTGTTAGTTGTTAGTGATAGTTTTAAAAGCAACTGCGCATGTATTTTACACAACGTAGCAGGGTAGCCACCACATTCTGAAATTGAAATTTAACGCGCGTAATATATAACCTCACTCTTCCACGTGTTAAGTTAGGCGCGCACAAAACTTTTTAAGGTGTTTCCCCCTTCGGTTGGTACCAATTTTAGCTGACGACATGCCTCATGCGCAATAGCTAAGTTAAATACTTGCTGTATAAACGACTGCTAAATTGTTAGTTGTTAGTTCTTAGTTGTTAATTGTTAGTTGTTAATTGTTAATGACTGTATAAATCCACCATAAGTCATGCCATGTTTATTTCTTTTTTAATTTCGTCGTTCCACCATTAAGTTTGTTTTTTGTCATTCTCCTTCTTCCTTTGGCTCTATCGTCCCTAGGTGGGATATGGCCTGCGATTAGCCTCCTCGATTTGCGTTGGTTTTGAAGACGTTATAAGCCTCTTGCCGCGTGTATTGTTGATTGGATTAGAAGTCCAGATGATTTTTCACTCTTGTCACAGTGCGTTGTCCTTGTTCGAAGCCATTGTCGTTCTCGTATTTTCTGTTGCCGATGATAGTTTGTTGTGGATTTCCACTCTGTTTTTGTTTATTACTAGTACATTTTCGAGTGATTGGGGTCAACAAAGTTTGTACTAATGTATTCTGCTTTGAACTAGTTGCTTTTTTATATATTCTTGTTTCCACTTTGCTTGAACTTGGAGAATTGACTTCTGAACCTGAACCATCGGAGTCTAATTCCGCTCTATTTCTTTTCTTAATATGTTTCGATCTTTGCTACTCATTACCCCTGTTTTTTGTTTGCCAGTCCCTTCTCTATCTTTGTTTTCTTTTGATTCGTTATCTTTACTTTCTTTCTCCGTATCACTAATCCTTTCTTCTTCGTTGATATCGTAGTAAGTTGTTTGTGCTGCCTCCTCTTCGTCGACAAATTCGTTTTTGTTTTCATATGCAACTTTGTCTCTGATGTTACCTTCTATAATTAATTTATTGTATTCAATTAAGTACTGCATTTTTTCCTGATTTCTGGCTTCTACTAAGTTGTGGCAAATCCTCCTCTATATACGAAGCTTGTACCGTAAGTAATGCCTGTTGGCCTGTAATACCGTTAAATTAAATCTCATATAATATTTATTCAAACTTTGAACTACAAAACGTTAATTTTCAACATAATTTTTCTAAACACGTGCGCCACCTTGAAACCCATCGCTTAAATCCACTTTGAAAAAAAATGCATTCGTGTTTTTCACCCATTGTTTTACAGCTAGTTTTACCTCCTGAAATGATTCGAATTTAATTCCTTTCATATGTTTTTTTATTGGCCCAAACAAATGAAAGTCCGATGGGGCTAAATCAGGCCTAAAAGCTGGATGTGGCATAACTGACCATCCCAGCTTCTCGATCGCCTCTTGAGTAGCAAATGCAGTATGCGGTTTTGCATTGTCATAGTGTAAATTTTTCTGAGGGCTTCTTTAAGCTTTTTTAAGGTCACTATATATCGCTGGCTATTTATTGTGGTCCCTGGTTCGGGAAAATCGACAAAAATAACACCCTGACGGTCCCAGAATACAGTTGCCATAATTTTCTTCGAAGAAGTTTGCTCTTTAAATTTTTTTGGTTTCTGGATCATATGTAAACACCCATGTTTCATCCCAAGTCACAACATTATCAAAAAAAGATGGACCACGTTCTTCGAAGGTGTTCACGAGATCAGCACAAATCTCCATTCTTTTTTTCTTTAGTGCTTTGGCTAACTGGCAAGGAACCCACCTAGCACACACCTTAGAATAGCCAAGATCATTTACAATCTTCTCCACAACATTGTGTCCCGATCCCAAAGCACTTTATTATTTAGGTATTTCACATACTTGCTTAGCTGTTTTTGTTGTTATATTTTGTTTTCTCAGTACTTCTTTCAATTCTTGCAATTTCTCTGCTGATAATTTCACAGTAGGTATGTATGTATTATCTGTAACCCCTTATACCTTTCGGTGTCGAGGCTGGTGCGTCAACGTATGAGGCTCTACGATTGTAATGCACAATCCGGCCTGTCTCTGTCGGTTACTAATTTCACGAAATTGCTTCATCCCCCAATTTATACGTTCTTACATTTTCTTTGTTTCTTACTCTAATATCTCCAATTCTTTCGCCATATTGTTTTTTCTTCTGTATCGTGTCCTCTTAAGGACGTTGACGAGGGAGTCGATGCCACATTTTCAAATGACTTGGTGTCGTGAACTTTGTTATTTCCCCCTTATATACTAGGGAAATGTGTTCTCTCCATATTGTTTACTCTTTGTTTTTCTCATCTTGGCCCCAAGTAAATAGTGATCACTAAATATTTCTGCACCTCTTTTATTTTAACTTCCAATACAGCTTTCCTGTTGTCTCTCTGGACAAGCATATCGTCAATTATGGATCTTTTGTTTCGTGATATTATTAAAAGCAATTATTCAATTACTTAACATGCGATTTCGGTTATTATTTCTTTTGTTTTCTCTAAGTGTGCCAATCACATCCGTAGTCGTACTTCTCTTTTACCTACTCTGCTATTAAAGTCTCCTATCACGAGAGTTTTACTCTTACCTGATTTTATTACCAATGTTAATTCCTCCCAATTGTTTTTTATTTATTACAGTGTCATTCTCGTCCGGTCCATACACTATTATTATGCTCATTTGTTCCGCATGTACGTTATCAAACTCTACCAGTACTAATATTCTATCTGAAATTCCTCTACAGTTGCGTAAATTTTTGGTAAGTTCTTTAGCGATGATGCACCCTACTCCTGTGGCACACCACTATACCGTGTGTAACAAGATCATGGTACACCCCACTTTTTTCCTTTAGTTTTCAAGATAAATGGTTGAAATTTGGAACATCCTATACACTTAATAAACGTCACGTTTTGACATATTAAATGATTTTTTTTCATTTCCGGTTTCACCGGAAGTGACACTAACTTTTGATTTTCAAATGGAACACCCTATACAGGGTGTCCACAAACTCACTTCACAAAAGAAAACCGCAAATTCTAGAGCTCATTTTATGTCGATTTGACGTAAATCACCTTATCCAAAAATGCTTGCTAAGGGAGCTAGAGCTCTTTAAAGATGGCGCCCTTACATCGGTTTAATTCAAATATCTTCAAAACGGTTTCCTTTTAAGTGATAACATTCTGTACATTTATTTCGTGGAATATGCTCAATCGTATGGCATAAATACGATTTTTTAATTGTAGTCATAAGCGGCTCGTTTGGGAGGGGTATTGGACATTTTTATTCATAACTTTTTTGTCTTTGAAAATTTCGCCATTTTGACATAACATTTAACAAATTTCGATATTTTATAAAAAAAATGATGCTCTTATCTGAAGTTGCTATGACCCACCGTTTTCGAAAAAAATCGATTTGAACTTTTCATGTGTCAATGCATACGTTTCCATTGACTAAGAAATCCATTTCTAAATTATGAAAGATGGCTATGAAAAACAAACATAATAACAATTGTATGAATGTCAAATGACTGGTATTTCAAACAGGTTTTGTTAGTTGTCAAATTAGTTTTAATTAAACCGATGTAAGGGCGCCATCTTTAAAGAGCTCTAGCTCCCTTAGCAAGCATTTTTGGATAAGGTGATTTACGTCAAATCGACATAAAATGAGCTCTAGAATTTGCAGTTTTCTTTTGTGAAGTGAGTTTGTGGACACCCTGTATATTAATGCATTTTTGAATTCTGCATAATTTTCTGAATCCAATGATACCACATAAGTGGCATTTCAGTCTTCAATATTTATTTTAATTTAATTTGTAGTTTTCTATTTAAGTGTGCCATGGCTGTTCCGATTTATTCTAATTGAGCCGTGTAATACTAGAAAAATCGAAATCCCGTCGAAAATACTAAATTATGTGATTTATGAGCAAATGAAGTTCATCAAAATGGTTTTTGCGACAAAACGCAATTTTTTCAAATGTAACCATATTGGTACCGTGGTACTATTTATTGCTAGTATCAATAAGGAATTTATTCATATGCCTTATTAAAATCTGCGATAAATACAATCAAAATTACAGCTAAGAGGAAATAAGAAAATACAATTTTGTTCCAATTGTAAGTAAGAAGTAAATAAGGTGGCTTTGAAAACAATGAAAACAATAAAACACTGGTAAATCAACAAATGTTAAACAAGCTAAATATTTCATTGTTTTCAAAGCCACCTTATTTACTTCTTACCTTATAATTGGAACAAAGTTGTATTTTCTTATTTCCTCTTAGCTGTAATTTTAATTGTATTTATCGCAGATTGTCCATCCTCTAGTTCCGGTTCACCTTGCCCCTTTTTCTTTGTTTCTGTTATCGCTAAAATCTCTAGTCCTACTTTCTTTCTTTATCTTTTATCCTTATGGCCTTCTGGGCGTCGGATCTCCTTTCATCTGCCCACACCCACTGTGTCATATCTAATTGTCCTATTCTCTCATCTTACCATGTGGGACGAAGGTGCCACGTTAACAGAGCAATCGGGCAACCCATTCCAGGACCTGCTCTACTTTCTCAAACGTTTCTATCAGTTTGTTTTCCTTCTCACTTAATCTTCTAACATTCTATGTACCCAACTACCCATTAACTAAATTTGCTCTCCCTTTAATTAATTTTTACCATGTTCTTGCCTACTTGTCTATGAGTAAAAGGTTACATTACTATTATTATTATTGTAAGCTTATAAAGTCCCATTTTTCTTTCTTCCAATGTTTTCGGTTTTTTTGCATGCATTTTCCAGTTGTGTCCCGCATAATGTGTTATGTCCTCGATCCATTTTTTAGCTGGTCTTCCTTGTCTTCTCTGACAGTTTGGTAGCCATTCCGTCACTAATTTACACCACCTATTTTTATCTATTTTTATCTGTCGGTAAGTCTTGCGATATGACCCGCCCGGTCCCATTTCAGTTTTTTGCACTGCACTAATATAGTTTGCATTTCCATCTTTTCCCCTATATCTATTATTTTCACTTTGACATTTAGCTTTAAGTTGAGAATGCTTCTTTCCACTTTATTCTGTGTTGTTTGTAGTTTTCGTTCTTGGTTTTTTGTTGGGGTCCATGTTTGCGCACCATAGATTTCAATTTCATTTTAGTCTATTTTTAGATTCTGTGTGTGGTTATCCATTATTCTAGTTTTTCCAAAATTAATTTCTAGTCTTATCTTTTTGCTTTCATTAATTAATTGTTTGATCATATTGGTCAGTTCATCTCTAGATTTTGCTATGAGTACCACGTCGTCAACAAAGCGTAGCTTAGAAAGTAGATGGCCTCTAAGTTTTAATCCTCAGTTTCTCCAGTTTAGTTTGCAAAACTTGTTTTCTAGTACAGAATTAAAAAGGCTTGGTGATAAAGGGTCGCCTTGGCGTACTCCTTTGTTTATGTTAAATTCTGGTCCTAGTTTTTCCAATTTTATTCTTGCTGTGCAACCTGTATACATTTGGTTAATTAAAGTAATATGTTTCTCATGGATTTTTTGTTCTTTTAGTGCTTCTAATATTGCTGAATGGTAGACTGAATCGAAGGCTTTTTTAAAATCCATCAAAGCCATATGTATTTCCATTTTATATTCTAAGGATTTTTCTAGAATTTGGTTTATTACCTGTAATTGGTCTATAGTTGGAAAACCCTTCCTGAAGCCTGCTTGATCGGGGGATTGATTTGCAGACCTATCCTATTACATATTATTGTTGGGAAGATTTTATATAGTGATGACATCAACGTTATTGGTCTGTAATTATCTATTTTTCCACGGTCTCCTTTTTTATGTAATAAAACCATTATAGACCTTTTCCACTGTTCTGGTATTACTTCTTCTATTAATATTTTATTGAATAAGATATCAAGGATTGGTACTATAATATATGAGGTACTTTTAATCATCTCGTTTGTTATATTGTCCAAACCTGCTGGTTTTCCTAGCTTCAAGTTCCGTATTGCTTCTTTTATTTCTTCTTGTGAGATTTTTTCTATATTGGGAGACCGCTTCTAGAACAACTTCTATTTTCATTTTTACGCTACCTTCAAATTAGGCTTCTTCGGATTGCACACACTTCTTCCAGCGTATTTTTCATTGCTCGTTGCATTGTAGGAATTCTTCTTTGGTGATACCCTTTATGGCTTGCGTCACGGCAGTTTGGACATCTTCGGTAGTCTCAAAATGATGACCTTTGACCACCGATTTGGCCTTTGGAAATAAAAAAGTCACACGGTGCCGTGTCCGGGGAATAAGGAGGCTGCGGTAAAACTGGAATGCCTTTACTCGCCAAAAACTGCCGTACGGACAACGCAGTGTGAGACGGCGCATTGTCATGATGCAAGATCCAGTTACCGGCGATGTTCGGACGAACATGATCTTCAGTCAGGATCAAACGAACAGTTTCTCGATTCATGCCAAGTTCTTCGGCAATCATTGTCGCTGTTAATCTTCGATCTAATCGTATCAGTTCGCTCGCTCTGTCTTGGTTTTCGTCTGTCCGTGATGTTGTTGGCCGTCCACTCCGTCGTTCATCTTCAACGTCGGTTCTGCCTTCAGTAAACATTTTATACCAACGAAAAGATTATGCTCGTGACATCGTTTCATCCCCAACAGCGTTTTGAAGCTTCACGTAAGTTTTCGTGGCACTGTCGCCAAGTTTCACACAAAATGAAATTGCATAACGTTGTGCAATGGTTCGCGACTCCATTATTATCGTAACAACACGCCTTGACACGTCTGAACTTTAAGCGCTACTGTTCTCAAATTAGTGACTGTGGCAACACGCCCTTTGGACTGGTGGTGGGAGAGGGACAAAGGTTAAACCTCATTAGAGTGAGAACACGGAAGGGTAGTTACAAGGCACGGAAAAAAATCAATCTCATTACTTTATTGTCCAACCTCGTATTATGTTCATTACTTGTGTACAGTCCTTTGTAAAATTCTGTCGCTTCCATTATTATATCTTGTCTTATTCTTACTTGTTCTCATGTTTCTCTGTTTAAATAGCCTATCCATTCTTTGCCCTGTGATAATTTATTCTTATTTTCTTTATTGATTCTGTATTTTCTAGCTTCTCTTGGATTATTTTTTCCTTGAATTTTCTTATATCTTCCGTTACTTTTTCTTTACTAATTCATTCATTTCGCAATATTCAATTTTTAGTTTTGCATTTAGGTGTTGTTTGATTTTTAGTTCATCTCCCTTTTTTATTAAATCTTTGGTATTATAGTCCGTTCACCCAACAGAGTCAGTAAAGCTCCGCCCAATATTTGCGCGCCGTATTTGAATACAACGTCTCTATTGGTCGAATTTTTAAAACCCCCAACACCTGCAACAACACCAACAGGTGACACTGACAACTACTTGATTTGTCAATTTCAGTATGTATTCAAGTATTGTATAATACTATTTTCTTTTACCTACATTTTAATGTTTTTTGCGAAATAGTTTGTGACATTCTGTACATTATTTATAATATAATGGTTCGCATTCCCAGAATTTCTTAATTTGTAGCGTGTAAAACGGGTGCTTGCGCTCATTGGTCTGAGTCTACGAATAAAAAGAAACAGGAGGGACACTAAGGTATTATGGTGCATAACCACAAGTACTAACTACAACTAACTGTTTGTTTACGTTTTTATCTTTGATAGTTGACGTATTTAGTGTTCTTAGCCAATGAGCTTCTAAAATCCGCCATATTGATACACCATCTAAATTGCATACTGTTGGTGTTATGCTACTTCCTGACTTTTTATTCGTAGGTCTGAGTAGACACGTCAAAAGGGGCGGAGCTTTACTGACTCTGTTGGATGTACGGACTATAGTCAATTTGTCTGGTGGTTCTTTGTTAGCTACCTTCTTTGCTTATTTTTTATTATTTAACATTAGACAGGTTCGTATTAGTCTATGGTCAGTTTCAATCACAAATTTATTAATGACTTCAGTGTTTAGGACTAGACTTTTATCATTTATTAAAAGGAAATCGATTTCGTTTGTATATAATTGATTTGGCGATATCCAGGTCCACCTTCTTTTTTCCTTTTTTTTTTGAAAAGTGTATTGGTAATAGTTAATTGATGACTCATTGCAAAACGTATTAGCCGTGTCCCACGTTCATTACGGCTTCCATGGGTATATTGTCTTCTTACGCCTTCCTCTCCATTTTCTAACTGTCCTATTTTACTGTTGAAGTCTCCCATTACTATAGTGTATGCCCCTTTCTGCTTATTTTCAATGACCAATTCGTCTAATTGATTGTAGAATCCTTCAACCTCCTCCTCATCCGCATTCAGTGGGGACATATACTTGAATTATATTTAGAGTTAGTTTATTTCCAAAGCTTAAACTTAGTACTGCTAGTCGTTCCGAAATTCCATCTATTTTTACTATTTTGTATTTTTATTTATTAAAAAACCAACACCTGCGTATCCTCTCTTTATCCCTTTGTGCTAGAATATATGTCCTGTTTTCCTTTCTAATATTTGCTCGTAAGCTCTTCGTACCTCTGATAATCCTATTACATGCCATCTTATTTTTTCTGTAGCTTGTTGCAATTCCACTAATCTGTGTTGGTATTAACTGAACATATGTCTAATTTGGTGAATTTGTTTTTAATATTGTTTTCTTAGGTTTTCGACTATTGTTTTCGTTTGAGAGGGGTTACGAGGTTACATATGGATTTTAACTTACGTGATTGATAAGGTAGGAACTGACAAACTCGCACATAAAAAAGGCATTTTGTTCATATTGACGATTACAACAAAGAATGACAGTTTGTAATAAATTTGCTTTAAATACTTGATTGTAGTTTTAAAGTACCTAAAGATATTAACATTAGAACTACTAGTGAACAAAAACAAAAATCTAGAGCTAGTCACAAGCTCTTCTTTCTTACATTTATTCTGTGCTCCAGTGTAGTTAGCCACTAAGAATTCTGTATGGTTTTTGTGTGTATTAATTAAAAAGTAAAAGTGAACAAATACATGTGGTAACGATGTGCACGTATGCGACAACGTACTGACATTTCTTGTGTTTGAAGATCGGACACGGTGGGGCGGTGTGGTCTCGGCCCAGGTACTCACGCACTCTGTGTTCGCATGCTGCATCATCTCTGTCACTTGCTTAGTTTGCCAATGGTTTTATTGTCATTGATTGCATTATTATTCATCTGACTGCGTATATTACTTATGGTGTTGGAATATTGTCATTTCAGCCCCGAAACAAGTTTCTTTTGACCTGTTCAATTTTACCATAAAGTAAAACCTTACCTATGCTAATTTAAATTTAAAACTTTGGATCTTGCATGTCCACATTCTTATTGATAATTGCCTAAGGTGTTGTATTATTCAATTGATCATTGATACCTCATATTGAGCATTTATAATAATACTAAACTATATTCAACTTCGAGCTGCAGTGCGAGTAAACAATAATTTCACGTGATACCTGCAGTTTTAAGTTTTTATTAGTCAAGGGGCGTGATCTATGCATACGTTTGTTTTGATCCACTGCAGCTCGAAGTTGAATTTAGTATAGTCGCTTTATTAATGAAAATAATGAGTGTAAAAATCGATTTGAATAATCTTTAATTTAAATTTCACTTACGCAACTACAATAACACCTAAGTAATTATGATGTAATGTTTAAGCGTGTCGTGCATGCTTAAGCAATTACTAACGATTAAGTATGGTGGATTAAATTTTCAAAGTTTTACTCTGTACGCGTATTTCATGCAAGAATTTATTATAATAGTAATGAAATGAGACATTTTTCTCACATAGAAACTACATTGTACAAAGACCACTTGACCTTTACTGTGTGAATTTCGTAGATTTTCATATAGCTGTGTGTCTTATAAATGTTAGGCTTAAAATTTATTTTCCGTTTATCGGTTTTCAGGTAAGTATTCTGTATTAGTTTTTTAATGCAAGGTTGATCTTTAATATTAGTTAATAATAACCTGCAGGTAGAAGGAAATCGCTTTTTAAGTCTGCCTGTCTGTTAAAACAAATGACAATATTCGAACATCGGCTTCTAAATATTTTGTAGTTATCTCAATGTGATTGGTTGTCTTTTGTCACAGGATTAATTGGGATGCCACCGGGAGTTGTATATGGAGCACAGGTCTTACCGGGAGGCCCTATGTTGACACCCATGATGCAGCCACGGTTCAGATGATCTCCGGTCTACCTGATCTACCATCCGCAAGTTTGAATTAGTTTTATGTTCGTTTCTAGATATTTATCGATTAAGTTGAATCATAATTTGTGGATGGCACCACGACCCGATTGGAAAACTGCATTTTGTTGTAAATGTTACAAGAAACTTACACTCGTTTTTCGAATATCTAACGCAGATTGCAGTTATAAAGGTCGCAACTAGGTTATACTTTAAGCTCGAAAAATCAAACAAAAACTTTTCAAACCTAAAAAATCTGACGAAATTGAGAAGTGCATGTGTTTTATTTTGTTATTACGATTTTTGCCATGTATTGACACTTTTTATTTTTGGCAGGTTACTCAGTAACTTTTTACCCCAAACGGT
Organism: Melanotus villosus; assembly: GCA_963082815.1. Lineage (NCBI taxonomy): Eukaryota > Metazoa > Arthropoda > Insecta > Coleoptera > Elateridae > Melanotus > Melanotus villosus. The sequence continues at coordinate 20,652,646 of OY720424.1, read as the reverse complement.
ATGTAATTTATAATTGTTTATTATCAGTCAATCGTTGTTTAATCGGCACACTAAAGGTTAGTGTTTTAACTTTCTTAGGTGCATACGCAAAAACTTATTCTTGCTTTAGATTTTAAATCCTCTTATTTGCATAGTGGCAAAACAATTATTCCTTCTTCTGTAGTTCAAAAAACCTTCTCCTCAGTTCCCATCAGTTCTTTATTTCTAATGTAAAACGTTTCATCATTTTTTTTTTTTGGTTGTTTTAATTAATTAAATTGAGTTCATTAATTCAAAAAAAAACTTAAATTAAGGAATAATAGATTTGCCCTGCCTAGAAAAATTCATGGAATCAGGTTTGTACTATTTTTAATTTCTTTTTATTTTATTTACGATCCATTTATGTTAAATTTGTAAAGGTAAGATTTCTTTTTATTTTTAGTTACTAAAACCTAGATCGCAGTTAATTGCACAGAGTTGCGAATTTCACGAATATATAATAACATTACACGGTGACTCAGAAATTATATGTTTGTTCTAACTTTTTTTGGAGTTTTTTGGGTTGTGTAAAAGTACAAGCATGGAAAAGTTGCCTGTTTTGATGGAAACGAGTCGCCGTGTTATTTTTTTTTAAATAGTAATGCACTTAAAACTAGCAACGATTTACTGCTTTAAAATCCTACGACATTTTCTTAAAAGGTAGGTTTGTACAAAGTGCTACAATCAAAACTTTATGATAGAACAGTTGAGTATATGCAATTTATTATAAAAACGTCGATTAAATTAGCCTCAACATCCACACTGCCGTTATTTTAGTTTTCCGTAAAGGTACGACGGCTTTTTATTATATACTTTCACTCTGGTGCAAGGTGTAACGAACATAAAGTTTCATATATTTAATTCATCCTATTGCATATTGTGCATCCTGATGTATGTATCATTTTGTTAATATTTGTTGTTAAATATATGAAAATTTATCACAATATCATTACTGGGTTGTTAAGTAGAGGCAGGCGACTTTCACGTCACAGCAGATGCTGTTGGATTGTTGACCCCCTGTTTCTAGTGCTTTGCGATTTACAACCATAAAAATGACAACCTTTTATTTGTTTTCAAAAATATTAACATTTTGTTTAAGTAAGTTTAAGTTCATTTTAAACCCATGGACATGTTACAGTGTAATCGTTTGTAATTCTTGTTGTTCTTAATTTTTAATAAATAGTAATTGAGTATGTGTTTGATGTTGAAATTTGATTGGTTCGATGTTGTGTTAAATTTGTATATAAACGCGTAATTAAGTCACCTCCTTTTTTAATTAATAATATTCTACGAAAGGACTCCACTAACACAGTAACACAATTTTAAACTAGTCAGTCTAATACAAAAGTCAATTTAAAACATATTGTAAATAAAGTTCATGTTTTACACAGCAAATTTAACATCTAAGCGCTACTATCATATGTTTCACTAAAATCGTGCAGTATCATGAAACAGGTGATGTATGTCACAGCGAAGGCTAATAATGTGTTAGCAAAGCCATGCTGTTGGGTCGCAGTCCCCTGCTACATGAGATTGTGGCTTGAAAGACAGGCGATTGGTAGGTTCCCTTTGAACCTGTTGATCACAGGATTTGCCTGTTGGACCAGAAGGTGTAAGCTGTTTGAAAGCCGATCAGTATTACTAATTAACAATGGTCATTTTTTAAATAGCTTGCTTCTAATGGTTCCCTGTTACACTGCTGTAAATGTATTTGTTTTAAATTAGTAAATGTTTATCGATATGGTGTAAAATATGTTTCTCGTAAACCAAAATAAAGAATTTCCAAATATTTGTGTTTTATTTAAAATTCGCTTTCTAGTTTTCCTTCTATTTTGTTTATTAATAATTGGTTAAAGAATGAGTTATATTTCTAGTTTTGTGTTTTTGTTGTTGCAATTTGGTAAGTATATTTTACTGTTGCTTTTGTTTACGTTAAAAATAATTGAAGCATGATTTCTTTATAAATGGTAAAAGTTATTAGTATAGTTAAAACAATAATTGATTATTTTGCAAGCATTAAAGCCATTATATAAGACGCACCCTTATTTTTCTAAACTACAGCCTACCCTTTGCCCTGGTAAGACGCCATCGAATATAAGATGCACCATGAATACAGAGGCACCAAAATACGAAAAACATGCGTCTGATAATCAAAGTAATGCAGTATTTACAAAAATTGAAGATTAATATTCCATTAAAAACTAAAGAGAATGGCCCATATACTCACCTCATGTTTAAAGTTGTCTCTAAATAAAGTATTTAAGACAAACGTAAAACGCTATAGCTTTATATAATTTTACATGTGTATAACCAGTGATGTTCCCATAAATTTTTTTGAGGGTATACTAGTATACTACCGGTAAGCCGTTGTCTGCCTGACTTTTCCTATGGTTACTTGGGGGGGGGGGGGTCAATGACAACAAATTAACTTGAAATTTTTATTATATAATTTTTCAACAAAATATCTATAAAAAATAATAAAAATCTATAAACCTAATTAAATATATTGACAAAAAATTGTTTGCGGAACGCATTTTCTTTCTTGTCTGTTTCTTGGCGTTCTTTACCACGAGGAGCTGAAGGTGCCGATCGATGGTCTCGCAGCCAAACATTCACGTATGGTCGCGGATTGAAGTCTACAACTGGAGGGCCATTGATGGAGATGAACATCAAATCTGACACATTTTCAATAGTTAGCCGAGTCCTCAAATCGGTTATTGTGAGGTTCATATCGGAAAACCCCCTTTCGCAATCAGATGTTGTTGTTGGAAGTATGTTCAGCGTTTTAAAGAGATTAGAAGAAGCATTTCGTGTACGGAAGTCTACTATACTTTCGAATTCAGATAAACCAAATCGGCATGCCACTCTTTTAACTTGATCTTCTCCCTTGGCGTCATCAGTTACCGTTTTGAATACTTCGTCAATCACCTACAGAATAAAAGAAATTTTCTTTTAAATGTTCACCTATCACCTGTGTATTATTTAATTAATTAATGAAATTATATTTTGCAATGCCCCTTACCTAAAATTGTGTTATTTGTAGGGTCATTAAACAAGCGCTGCCACATTCTGTCAACTAAATTCTGCAAGAATTGCAGCCTGTTGATCCCTCCCGACTTCGTTATTGTAATCTCGACACCTCTATGGACACCGTTTTGAATGACCTATGCAACTTCTTTCTCTTTTTCACCAGGTTCAGCCTTCAGGCTTTCCAAAATCGTAATAGTTCTACACATCTCTGATTGGGCGCACATGAGAGTTGTTTTCCTGGATTGAAGTATGCAAGATAACATTCCAAGTTCACAAAGAACATCGTAGAAGAGTCCAAGTTCTTCTAGGAAAGAGGAAGATTCTAATTTGCTCTTTAGCCCAATTGCTGTGGCATCGTGAGTTTGACTAATGTGTGCATGCATCTCCGGATAGTTGTTCCATACAGCTTTTACAGTTCAGAAACTACTTGCAGACCAACGTACATTCAAGATACGACCTATTTTCTTCATTTCAATGCCTACCTCCATACAAGCTTCTTCTAAGCCCCTCGAGTTCTTAGGACTTTGATGATAATGAGCGTAGAGTTTGTCCATGAAACTCTGGAAACGGGAAACACCAGTACAGTCTTTTATGACGTCGTTCACTGAAAGTGCGACGCGATGACATAAACAATGCCATACGAAAAGGTGTGGTATCTCCTTACATAGTTTTGCAGCGACTCCAGCTTTCTTCCCCGTCATCACACTCGCACCATCGCTTGCAAACGCAATCCAATTCTTCAATGCAAACGACTTTGATATTCCTAGACGTTCTAAGGACGACCAAAGGGTTTTCTCAATAGTTTCTGCATCTTGTCCATCCAGCTCAATCAAATCTAAGAATGCTACAATGGGAGTCTCTGCATCAAAATATGACGAAATGTATACAGTTAGAGTGTACTTAGTGCTCAGCGTGGTTGATTCGTCCACCATTATAATGAATTTTGAGTCTGACTGTACAAGATGTGAAATGAGTCGTTTGCGCATCTCCTTTGCTATGACATTCATCATTTGCATGGCAGTTATTCGGCTATGTAAGGAAGATCCCATATCTAATCCATTGATTTGCTGAAGTTCAACAAGTTCTTCAAATTGCAGGAAGGGGCGGTGATTCTTTGCTATACAATACACTGTTTCAAAAAGTCGCACGTTGGCGCCCATTACTTTTTCAGATACATGTTCGAACATCTTATCCAAAACCTTTTCTTCGCCCTTCTTCAAGATGTTCTCTACAAACATGTGAGATTTGCTTTTTGAGTGCTGTTAGATTTTAGTCCTCAAAGAAGCCAGTTGATTCTTTCTATTACTTCCAGCAGCTGTGATTTCAAAGTCTACCCACTCAGGCGAGATTCGAACTTTACCATCGGCATTGGATTTTTGAAATTGAATGCTAGTTTTTGCTTTGATGCAAGCACTATATCCTAGTTTCCCATCCTTGCAATCCAACCACGGATTTTTCATCTGAAACTCTTATCACCTGTTCACTAGTTCACAATGAAGGCCAACTTTTGGATGTTTCTAAAATTTTCTGATCACAACGAACAGCACAATTGCCGTCCTTGGGTGACAACAAGGATGGACCAGCACCAGCAGCATCGACATTAGCCTCTCATTTACCTTTCTTTGCTTGACTAGTGGAAGAAAAACTAAAAAGTGTGCCGCCTTTATTAGAACTCGAACTCATTTTGTTATCAAAAGAAAACGCTCAAAAATTGAAAAAGTATTGCAAATTACAATATGAATTACAATTTGTAATTCATTCAACAAGATTCTGAATTTGTCAATTAATTAACTGATTAACTCACTAACTCACTGCAAAGCGCACAATGTATTCAATAAGAAGAAGTACATGCCATAAGCATCATTGTTCAACTGTTGAACATCAACCCACCAGTGAACAACGCCGAAGCGACAAGTCACGACCTGCGCTGCGCATGGGCCACCTGCTACCGTACCCAACACCTCAATGGCTCTCAACGTTCAGGTAGTGTTCGGCTTGACGTTTTGTTATTGTTTTTTTAGGCCTATTACGTAAGCACATTCTTTTCTTCTCTTTTCTTTCTCCTTTCTTTTCGCTGTCTCTGATCACTTTTTTAACGAGTTTTCACAAATTGCTTGAAACTATACGCAGTATGCCCAGAAAATCCTTGAGAGTATACGGCGTATATGGCGTGTACCTTATGGGAACACCACTGTGTATAACAGAGCTTTGTACAGGCTAATAATAATAATAACAGCTACTAATTAAATGTGAGTTTCCTGGTTTACCTTAGAGAAAACAATATATTCCAAATTCAGTTTAAGCAGGGATCAAGTATCAAGTAAGAAAATGAAAAACTTTAACAAAACCACCTCTTTGCTGGAACTCATTTAGTATTCCAATTTTTGAGATACTTATTGTCATTAATTTAAATATTAGGTGAGAATACCGACTAATAACTTTAAAATTGTAGTTTTGGCCAAAAATTCCATTAAGATTTAAAAAGTATTTTGTGATTGAGTAGTTGATTTTCATTAGCTTCCAAGATTAGTTATTAGCATGCGAGAAAAATAAAAGAAGACTTACCGTTATACACAAAAATTGATTGTCCATGATACCTAACAATAGTATTCACATGTTCACTTATGTTTAAGAATCATTTTGTAAATACCATAACACAAATATTTAAAAACTTGGAGGATGTTTTAACAAATTTTTTTCAAAGAATAAAGGTTAGGGTTTAGAATTGCAGGTGCATATTCACCTTAGTTTGGTCATATTTGTATTTTAAGTACCTACACTCTTGAGTTGCATCTAAATGTTAAGTCAAGTTAAGGGATTATGTTTCTAAATTTATTGTACAGGACTGATTTTTAAAAATTAATCTACCTATAACAACTTGTTACGCTCGTTTTTCCTGAATACTACCATACTTTTGAGGCATCGGAAACAAAAAAACAACACCTGTTAGCCAACTGTCATTTGTTATTAGTTATTACGTTATTAGGTTTCTAGATTTATAGAACTGGCAAAGTCAACTATATTTTTAAAAATACGCGTTATTTTATTTCAAATTTTCTCTTCACAATTGATCAAACAAATTTTTTTTGTAACATTGGATATTAACAGGCCCTTTAGGGCCGCAACTATGTTATTATTTTTCATACCTTCCTATGTTTAGCTTTACTTTTCCAGTTCTGTATGCCTTAAAAGGTGACCATAAATATTTGGATCCAAAACATGGACATTTTTAAAATGCTTTTTTATAACATGAAAACGGGTACAAACAGTTGTTTATTAATACTGTAAATTACATAAAATAAACCAAAAATGTTAATTACAATGAATAAAAGCTGTTATAATGTAAGAAATTAGGTGGCAAGGGAATGGGACAATAGTAAAGAACGGTTTTACTCTGATGTACAGTGGAGCAGAAAAACAAGGAGAGTTAGGGACAGGTTTCTTAATTAATAATGTAATAAAAAGGTTGGTTTTATATTTCGAACCAATTAATCCCAGAATGTGCAAACTGCGAATAAAGGGAACATTTTATAACCTGACATTCATTAATGTATACGCCCCTAAAGAAAGTGCAGAAGTGAAGCAAAAGATGAGTTTTATGATAGATTACAAATAGTATGTAACAGTGGCGGCTCGCCAGGTGAAGTAGGTGAAGTGCCTCTTCACCTAATATTTCACTCGAATTAGTTTTTTTTTATATATAAAAATGATTATTCTTACCATTTATCTAAATTCCTAAATAGTTTAAATTATAAATGAATTTTATCCCCGTTCAATCCGCAAAACATTTCTTATAGATATAGGTATGTATTTCGCAGCACAGTATCAAATTGCAGAGCTAAACGTAAATATGCTTGGAACTCTGTACTATTCACTGGGTTGCTATGGCAACACTGACGTCACTGGCATGAAGGGGTACGTAGGTTTTCCACAAGTGAAGAGTGAAAGATCTTTTCATCAGTCGCCTGCCGCTGTGGATACCGTATGGTTGTATGTTTGGTATATCGCGCAGCAATCTTACGTAATCGGTGTTGGTTTATTTTATAAATTCATTGATACGTGAACCTTTTCGTTAAAATTGTTTATAGGAACATCACGTCTGGGCAATAAAGAGAGAGACGCTAACCTACTTATTTTTATTTACTAGTATTATGAGTCAGTTAAATGCCAGATATAGTCTTGAAGCATATGTTGTGTCGTACAAAGGACTTATTAAAATATCTGTGATTTTATTAAATATCTGAAGTTCCTAATTATCGAATAGTCGGTTATCACTGATTTCAAATAATTGAAACTCATGTCTTGTTTTGGTGTTTGTTCTGTTTGTTGTTTATGTGTTTGTTTTGCAATAAGTGTGTGTTTTTAAACATGAAACAAAGGCTTTAACAATTTTTGCAAAAAAGGACTTAAAGGGTAGTGGAACTTTTAGCAGCATTTTTATCAAGAAGTCCTATAGAAATTATATACCTAAGGAATACAATATCTCACGATAGACTCTCGTCTTTGGCGAATATTTCAATTCAAAAAGAACTCTTACTAGGGTTAATTAAAAACCAACCATTTTACGAAGATATTACCAACAAATTTGCTACCCTAAAAGACAGAAGGATTGACTTGGTGTAAAAAAATTAGGTAAGTCCAAATAAAAAGTATTTTTTAATGAAATTTGATAGATAAAAGAGACGTACAGAAAAATAATATCAAATTTTATTGCACAAATATTTATACTAAAACATAGGTATATTACGAAAAACTAGACTAACTTATGTTTATTAAAAATTATTACTGTTTCTACTGTTCCTGAGATAATAATAATCTACTATCTACTACACTATCTATTTATAGCTATATAAACTAATAATTAGTTTGTTAAATTAAAAAATAGCAGAAGGAAAAGAAATTAATCGTACCTACTTATTCATTCAATAAGATTTATATTTTTCAGAATGATACAATATTCATTTATAATAAAGTGGGCTCAAAAAAGTAGTAATAGTAAAATAAGATCTAATATCGCCCTTTTGATAGCGAAATTTTTCGAACTCACTTTATTAATTTAAATTTTTTGGTAGTAAAAGTTCATTTCGTCTATTACCAATTTGCGCAAAACGATATTTAATTGTTTCCGCAGAAATTTCATCTAACTGAAAATTAATATTAATTATACCTAAATTTGATAACCTATCCTGGCCCGTTGTTGCTCTAATATACGTTTTTAGTCGTCTTAGTACACTAAAAGATCTTTCACAACTACAGGAATTGATAATGCAATTTTCTGTATTCGTTAGATTAGGAAACATTGTTTCATCTAAATGTGAAAATAGTGAGGGTATATCACTTGGTTTAGGCGTCAATTTTTGAATATAATTTTGACAAACAAGGAATTCAGACTATAAGTCTTGCTGCTTTATATTATAAACATTTAAGAATGACTGAAACCTGATTTAAAAATCTCCATGTTTTTGTCGGAAAAACGTTTTACCAGCTCTACAATCATTCGGTCGAGGATAGAAAAATATATATACTGCGTTCCCCTTTACTGTTACAAGACTTGAAAGAAAAAGTAAAAATTCCAAAAAGTCTAAAAACTTTTTAATGTATTATACCTTATATTATTAGGTATTTATTCTTGCATTACAATTGGGGGGGCGCAAACGTCAATTGGGGGGGGGGGGGGGCAAAAAAGGGCTAACGACGCCCCTGACCACAATAGCACTTCACCTATTATTTGACCCACGAGCCGCCACTGGTATGTAACAGTGTGCCTAAATACTATGCAACAATCCTATTAGGAGATTTTAATGCTAAGATAGGGAAAGAGCCGAGTATTAAAGAAGTAGCAAAAAAATTCACAATTCATGAAGTTACAAATGATAACGGATTTAGGTTATGTCAGTTAGCAACAAGTCAAAATCTCATTATAAGTAGCACATGTTTCGAACATAAGCGAATACATAAGGGGACATGGATAATACCAAGAAACAATGAAACTAACCAAATTGATCATATTCTGGTGAATAAAAGAAGAGCAGAAGGGATTCAAGACGTGAGATCATATAGAGGGCCGAACTGTTACTCGGACCACTTCATAGTAGTGGCAAAGATGAAGCAAACAATAGAACTAGAGGCACGGACGGATAAAAAATATTTAGCAAACTGGAGGGTAGAGGAACTACAAAGTAATGAAAAAAAGGAGATGTACTCAAAAAAGATTGAAGTGAAATTAGGAATAATGAAATGGGCGAGAATATACAAAGTGAATGGCAAAAAATAAAAACGTGCATTCAGAATGCTGCAACAGAGATAACAGGAATAGAAAGAGGGAGGAATCAAAACAAGGGATGGTATGATAATGTATGTAAGGAAGCGGTTAGTGACAAGAATAAAGCAAGACGAAAACTATTAGTGAACCCAACGGAAGATAATAAAGCAGCTTACGTGAATCTTAGAACAAAAGCTAGAAAGTTATGTCGAAGAAAAAAGATCAATTAATACAGAAGTTGGAGGAGCACTACAGCTATAAAAAAACAAGAAAATTCTATAAGGAAGTTAAATTTCATAACACTGAGAAGAAAGTAGCTATATGGTGATGTAAAGATGAAAATGGAGAGCAGCTAACAGATAAAAAGGAGGTTTTGGACAGATGGGCAGGACACTTTAGAAAATTATTAAATAATGACGAGGAAGACGATAAAGGAGAAGGAGAAGAAGTAAGAGAACATCCGGAAACACAGAATGAAGATTATCCAACACTTGAGGAAGTAACGGAAGTAATTAAAAAAATGAAAAATCATAAAGCGTCCGGAATAGATGGTATAGTAAGTGAACTAATAAAATATGGGGGAGATACCCTATTTAAACAAATAAACCAAATCATCAAGATCATATGGAGAACAGAAAGGATTCCAGAAGAATGGCAAGTAAGCATAATTATACCTATTTTAAAAAAAGGCGAAGTGAGTGTATGTAGTAATTACCGTGGGGTATCGTTACTGTGCGTCCCGTATAAAATATTAACATGTTTATTACACAGACGGATAACCAAATATGCGGAAAATGTGTTAGGTGATTACCAAAATGGGTTTAGACCTGATCGATCCACAATAGACTCCATATTTCTAATTAGACAAATATTTGAAAAATACTACGAGTGTAATATAGAGCTACAGAATTTGTTCTTCGATTTTCGTCAGGCATTCGACAGTGTTAAGAGGAGCAAAATAGCGGATTGTATGAGAAAGCTCAATATCCCTGAAAAACTTATTAGCTTGACTAGTATGACATTAAAAAACGCGAAAGCAGTAGTGAGAATACAAGAGGAACATACAGAGGAGTTTAATTTTAATTCTGGCGTTAAACAAGGGGACTGTCTATCATCTCTAATCTTTAATTTACTTATTGAAGTGGCGATACGAGAGGTTAAGGTTGCAGGATATATAAAAACAAAAAGTAATCAAATAGTTGCCTATGCGGATGATGTGGTGATTGTGAGTAGGAGTCAACGAGAATTAATAAACACCTTTCGGAAACTTGAAAACGCCGCAGCAGACTTGGGATTGCAAATAAATGACAAAAAACCAAGTATTTACGTCTAACAAGAAAGGACGACCAACAAAAGAAACTACAAATAGGTGAATACGAATTTGAAGAAGAAAAGGGTCTTATCTATCTAGGGTCACAGCTTAATTCAAAGAATATCATGGACGAAGAAGTAAACAGAAGAATACAGGCAGGTAATAAAAGTTACTACATGAATAGGAAACTAATGCAATCTAGTGTGCTATCTCGAGCGACCAAACTAAGAATATATATAACACTAATAAGGCCGGCTATAACATACGCATGTGAGACGTGGACTCTAACAATTAACCAACAGAATAGATTGAGATGTATGGAGAGAAAAATTCTAAGACGAATATACGGGTGGATTGAAGAAGACGATAGAACACAGAAAAAGAACGAACTTTGAGTTAGACGAGTTAATTAAACATGCAGACATAGTACGCTTCATTAAATCGCAAAGGCTTCGCTGGATAGGACATCTAATAAGAATGAAAAATAATCGAATAGTGAAAGTGATAACAGAGTGGGACCCAGGATACGGGAGGAAGAGAGGTAGACCCCGAGATACATGGTGGAATGCTGTGCAACTGGACCTGAAAGTAATGAAGATAAAAGACTGGAAATCCAAGATAGAGAACAGAAAACAATGGTACAAGATAGTAGAAGAGGCTAAGACCCACAACGGGTTGTAACGCCGAGGAGTAAGTAAGTAATGTAATAAGTACACAAAACAAATAAAAAACGAAAACAATTTATTGATATTTTTCCGTCGACGAAATTTGTTTTAATAATCTTCTAAACTCTTAAGCAAATTTTAAAATTTCAGACAATCCATCTCAATGTTAATTTGTATTGCCACTATTGATCAGTTTATAGAGGGCAACATGCAACATCTGCAATCATCTGCTACAAACATTTCAAAAGTTTCGGAATACATGAAAAATTATGCAAAATATTGCTTATTAAAAATCGGGACAAACGCCCGTCCCGAATTAATTCATTGGGACAACGGGACACATTACTTTAAAATGGGACTGTCCCGTTAAAAACGGGTAGTTTGGTCACCTTATCTATGCCTATGCCTCTCCCTTAAGTCTGTCAATATGGCCTCCCGGCACATCTTTCTTGGCCTCCCCCTCTTCCTTATAGACTTCCGTCATCCTCTTTATATGCCTCGGCCATTGTAGTCTTCTTGATTTTATTACTTCATCAATTTTGGCATCTTGGTATACAGGGTGATTCATAATGAATGTAACAAACTTCGGCATTTTATTGGGCAGGTCATTTTAAGTGAAAACAGTTATATTTGAACCTAATTCCTAATTCACGTTGTTACAGAACTATAAGAGCTCAAAGTTTTAAAAGTGTAGTAGTAAATCCATACATCTAGTTTTTATTGAAAAAGTAAAATACAGTCCATTAATAATTAATTGACAATCACTTGTTTGTTGACAAAGTTAATACGAGGGGAACTAGACAAATTATCTACCTAGTTATGACAGAAACAATTGATAGCGCTTTTCTTGAAACGTAAAACAGTGACAACCTTTTTCTAATTGTGTGTCAAATTTGAGTTGAATTGGTTCATTATTACATTTTCTATTAAGTGTTTTGAAACAAAAAATGAGTGTTGTGAAATTAGAACATAGCACTGTTAGAAAATTTTTGACTAAGGAAGGTACTAACTAGTCCCAAAAATAACCATTCGAGGATGATTACAGTGTATGACGTATGAGGATGAAGCTCCATCATATTTTATGGTAAAATATTGGTCTAAACTATTTCGGCGGGGTCGTGAATCCATTGAAGATGATCCAAGGAGCGGAAAACCTTCAGATGCCACCAATCCTGAAGTCAGCAGAAAAGTGGAAGCCATGGTTATTGGCGATCGTCATTTAAAAGTGTCTTGCCATTGTTAAAGCATTGAATATATCAGAGCCAAGTGTTTTGTGGATTTTGCACCATAAATTGGGCTTGGGTAAGGTTTCAGCGAGATGAGTTCCAAGATTGTTGACTCTCGAGCAAAAATTGCGTAGCCAGAAAATTTCGCAAAATAATTTCGCATCTTAGGAAGCCGACCCTGACTTTTTCTCTAAGATCGTGACTGGTGATGAAACTTGGGTCCATCACTGGGATCCAGAAACAAAATTGGAGTCTATGTAGTGGGTCCATAAGGGTTCTCCTCCGCCAAAGAAAGCTCGAACACAGTCTTCTGCTGGGAAGCTCATGGCCACCGTCTTTTGGAATCATCGGGAGTTATTCTCATTGAATACATGTCGAAGGGCACTACAGTAACAGCAGTCACCTACTGTAACACATTAAAAAAATTACGTAAGGTTATCGACCAAAAACGCCCTGGTTTGCGTCATGAAAATGTCCTCATTCTTCACGACAACTCCAGAGTCCGCAACGCAATCAAAGTTCTAGGCGAGTGTAATTTTTCTGAGCTAGACCACCCGCTGTATAGACCAGATCTGGCTCCGTCCGACTTTTGTTTATTTAGAAATTTGAAGAAACACGTCAGTTTTTGGACGACAACGAGTTGAAAGAGGCCGTTGACGCCTATTTTGAAGACCAAGAAAATTATTTTTTTCTACTGGTATAAAGTCGTTGCAAGACAGGTGCCACAAGTGCATTGAAGTTAGGGGAGACTATGTTGAAAAATAAAAATTATAAAATTATTGAAAGTCTTTTTTTAGCTTTCCTAGTGCCTCTTGAGTGTTGTTGTTTAATGCGCATGTTTCACACCAATACAATGCTGTCGGTCTCAGTATCGTCTTGTTCTTATTTCCTCGCTCCTGGATAGCTGCTTTGCCCTTATTAGAAGGTTCATCGCCCCTGCACATCTGTTAGCCTTGCTTAATCTCGCTTCGATTTATTTTTCTTCCTCGCACTTCTCGTTATCCTTGCTCCTACATAGACAACCTCTTCTACTTCCTGAAATTCTGTTCTCCCCACTTTAGCTTGCTTTTCTTTTTATGTATTTGTAAACATCCTTTGTGCCACTTGTATAATCCTTATCGTTGTCTCTTTTAGGTCTTTTTCATTTCTCGCTATTATTGCCAGGTCATCCGCATAACCCACTACTTGATGGCTTTTGAACAACATGTTTCCATGCTGTATTTAGTTGGCTTTCTCTGATTATCTTCTCTAATACCATGTTAAACAACAGTGTCTCTTTGTCTGAGCTCTACTTTAATTTCGAAATCTTCTGATGTTTCACCGTTTACAAATCTTCTGATGTTTCACCGTTTACCCTTACGTTGCTTGTTGTCTTGTTTAGTGTCATGTTCAGTAAGTTTACCAGCTTTCTGGGGATATTGAATTCTTTCATTATTGTTGTCAGCTTACTTCTTTTACTGAATCATGAAGAGAACAGTTGCTGGGATTTTGTACTCAGCAAGTTATTAGTATTTCGCTCATGAAAATTTGATCATTTGTTCCTCTCCCCTTCCTGAATTCTGCATGGTATTCCCGTAGCTGCGGTTCTATTCTTGTTTCCAGTTTCAACTTAATTAATGTCGCTATTGTTTTGTATACCACGTCTAGCAAGGATGTCCCCCTGTGGTTGTTGCATTCCATTTCGTCTCCACTTTTCAGGATGGGTATTATTGTGGTACTTTCCTAGCTGTTTGGCATTTTTTCTTTCCTCCAAATGGACCAGATGTTCAGTATTAGTTAGTTCGTATATTTTTAGTTTCAGCTCTTCACCGCCATATTTTATGGTCTCTGCTGTAATGCCATTTTGCCCCGGGTTTTGTTGTTTTTCAACTTTGATATAGCTTCTTCGAATTCCTCTCTGGTCGGTTTATCTATCTGGTCTTCCTCTTGCTGCTTCATTTTCGTCCTGCTCATTCCCCTTTGTTTAGCATTTCGTAGAAGTACTCTCTCCATCTCATCATTTCTTATTTTGTCTTCATTCCCTATCAAATTGTTGTCTTTATCTTTAATGTACAGTATTTTATTGTATCTTTCTTTCCCCTTCTTAGTTTCTCTATAAAAGTTTCTCATTTCTTTCCTTTTGTAATAGTCTTCTACTTCTGTAACTTTTAGTTCGTTTCTAGCCCTTTTCTTCTGACTGTTAATGTTTTTGACTTTGGACCTGTGCTCTTTATGTTTTGTTATCTTCCTCCCTTTGTGTGCAGTGCTTTCATTCTCAGGCCATTTCTGATCTCCGTCTCTCTTATACATTTTTCTGATTTTGTTTCAGAGGTAGGTATCGTTTTTTCTGTTGTCCGTATTTTACGCTATTCTTTGTCAATGGTTCGGTGTAGCTCCTGTTTTATTTCTTGATATCTTCGTACAATATCATCTTGGTATCTATTTTGTATTTCCAGTTTTTATAATTTTCCAATATTATAATATTTTTGTTCTTGTCCTTTTTCTTTTTCTTCGGACGTGTTCTTTATTTGAACCCTATTCTCTGTAGGTAGGTAATGGTCCGAACTTATGTCTGCGCCTCTATGTGACTTTATATGTTTAATCACTTTCTGCTTTCTGGTACTGCTTGTCTACTAAAACATGTTCTAACTGGTTGGCGTATTTTCCATCCGGTGAGACCCACGCCTCCTTGTATGTGTCATTCATTTTCAAACTTGTACTCATTATTAACAGAATATTACAAAAATTAAATTTTCTCTATGACAGATTAATTATGCGCTTATTAAATTCTTTCACACTAGTTTAAAATCATTTACAAACGCACATTTGCTTCGAAACTTTGGAGCTAATGCAGATAATGTAAATCTGGTCGGACCACTTTACTGATAATAATGATAATTAATGATTGTTCTAGTGGTGCCCAACAGCATTGATCACCAACTAATTTTTAAACGAATGTCTGCAGTGCTGCAGTGTATGAAAATCGATATAAATCACCTTGCCTTTCTTGTTAAAACTATTCGATTACTTATTATTTCAAAATTAATATTTAAATATGCAATTTTATAACTGCAGAAATTGACTAATATTCTAATTATTTCGGTTACGAAATAAAAACCAAATTTGTGATTATATCAGAGTGTTCCAGGATAACGTTAGTTATCATTTAATAAAAGATTACAAATCATTTAAGTACTTTAGTATAAAAATATTTATCAGTTTTAATTTATCAATATGTCAGTACGTTTTTATATAAATTAATGTTCTTACTTGGCAGTTTATAACTCTAGTTTTACTTAATTTGCAGAAAACGAAAATTTGAGTAAGTTTCCTCAACTGAAATTATAATCAGTTTCCAATATAAAATAAAATCCAGAACAGTGAAGAAATAAACGAAGTTAAAAATGCCGAGACCTTTGATTATGAAGGTTGAAAATCACAAACTACAGCCTAACAAGAAAGCTACGGGTTCGATAAATACTCAGTTATTGAAAGAAAATAGATCGAGCCTTTATGGATCATACAGCCAGGACTTAAATGGTTTCGTATCTGTTACTGATAACGACCAAATTAACCCAATGGAGGAAAGTGGATCAGGTGGCCTTGTACGTAGTTTAATAAGCAGATACGAATCATCTGCTTCTGCTACTAGATCAACTTTAATTAAAAATAAATCAAAATCACTTTCTGATTTATTACCCCAATTTTCATACACGAAAAGAACACAGGAGAATTTAAATAGTTACCATGGCGGTGGTGAAAGTCAAGATCAAAGTTTCAATTTTAAGAAAGTCTTTTCGAAGTTTGAGAATGATAAAGGCCGGTTCACTTACGAAAGGACCAATGTGTATCAACAGACAGATAATAATAACAATTTGGAGAACTTTAACAAGGTGAAGGATCGAGCAAGGGAACTTTTAGAAGGTCTCGAGAAGTCGTATGATGATTCTGGTCTTTTGACCAAATGGCAAAACGATGTGGTTGAGTTTCTTCAACAGCTTAATAACTGGTCTGGTGATATGGTCGAAAAGAAGAAAATTCAAAAGTGGCATCTAAACAAAGAAAGTAAAAATGAGGAATCGTATCAGACTTATCAAACAAATATTCTTGCAAAATCTAAAAGTTTAGACAGCAGTGGATTTTCCACAGGTTTAAAGGTAAAGGAAGCCAAGAATATTTTTGAAACAAAGATTGCACATGCAAACACCAAACCAATCGCAAGATCGATTTCGCTTTTTTCTTCGTACTTCACTGGGAAACCTACTGAGGACAGTCCAAACAAGGGTTTTGAAAAGCAAAATTCTGAGTTTTCACACAACAGCAACTTTACTAACAACACAGGGAGTGAAGGGGATGAAGATAGTGGTAATGAAGGTTTTTACGATTTTCAAGGAACCGAAACAAATCGCTTAGTAACAGAACCAGTTTTGATTTCTTGCAGTAAAGTTCAACAGTTGAAGAATTTGTTTGAATCTGATAGTGGTATGTATTGTTTTTCCCATTAATTTTTAAGTCCTCATCATTTTCTTTAACAGGTGATAAATATGTTCCTTACGAAGAACACTTATTAAGAACTGACGAAGATACCTTCGTAAATTCCTCATTTGATACTGAACTGAATCAATCAAAAGACGTGATAGAAGAACGATTGTTGCCCCCAGCTAAAATTGTAACGTTAGATGAAGAAGCAGAAGAACACTATGACCTCGAAGGTTCAAAAAAACGGATCGATGAATTGACGTCAGAACTTGAAGAGTACGACGTTAAAATTGAAAATATTTCACAAGAAGATAAAGAAGAAGGTAGTTACATTAACGAGGGGCTTATAAAAATTCTGGTAAAACTGGATGATGTAAAAACTTATGGAGATGGGGTTATTCAAACGGAACGTAGGAAAGCCCTACAATTTGTTCAAAATTGTATCAAGAAGTTACGGGGAAAGATACGTGGATATGAGTAGAATTATAAGTGTTATGTTTATGTTATTTTTGTAATATTAATTATTGGTAATTGATAGATTAGCCATAGACGTTATTATGTTTGTCGAGCTTACGCTTATCAGTTAAGTATGTCAGTTACACAAATAAAACTTAGTTTTTTAATTTAAATTCTGTGGTTTCAAGGAATTTTATATTTTATTCCAGGAGTTTGTTGCAAGGTTCTAAAAGGATTGGAATATCTCAAAATCGCCGCCCTCTTTTGCAACTTTCAAAAAAAAGGGCCCACTGTTATATTTGTAATCTGCGGTTAACCCTGAAAACGTTTTGTAACAAAGTTTGGTTTACCTTTCAGATAACCATTTTATTAAACCATTAAACTAATCTAACGTTATCATTTTATCAGTTATAAAGCACTCAAGCGACTTCAATACGAACAACAGTTGATTTATGGTTGTAAATAAAAATGCGTTCCTTTGAAAATTCCCAAGTAAAATTATGTTAGCAAACACAACTTTCTACACAACGAAAAGTCTAGAAAATCTTGAAAACGATTTGTGTTATTACATTGAAGATTTTCAAATAAAATTCGAAAGTTTTAAAGAAGCCATTTTAAATTACGAAGCGAGAATGCAACCTCAACAGTTTGAAGGTCTTAAGATGGAATGTGAAAAATGTAACGAAGAAGTTTCTGAGTTTGAAAGTGAATCAGTAGATTCCGAAGATGAAACAGAGGAAACAAACCAGAAACTTGCTGGAGAATTAATAAAGAATACAGAATTGCAGCAAGACGTTGATGACCTTAATGCTACTATTGATTTATACGTGAGAGAAGCCCAGAAAAGGGAAAAACTTGAGGAAGAATGGATAGAAAAGGTGACTGGTAGATTGAAGGAGAAAGTAAGGAATTTAGAAGATGAAATTATTAGAAAATCGGGGAAAATTCATAACCTTGAAAATACGATCGTTGAACTAAGGGGCGAATTGAATAATAAGAATTTTGAAATATTCAGCAGAGATAAAGAAATTGGGAAACTTCGGAAATTGCTGAAGGAAAGTGAGAGGGCTGAGCAAAATGGATGGGCAAAAATGCACCTGCCTAAGGAAGAGTGAATTAACCAGTTACTGCTTATTTTTTATGATTTAATTGTTTATGTCATAGTAAAACTATTCACAATGATTCTATCTTATTTATAAAAAGGTACTTAATTTTCGTTAATAAATTATTAGAGAATTGTGAGTTTATTTCGGCTCAAACAGAATACCAGATATTACCATTTACCTAATGCCAATCGTAACCATCTTTTGATATTCGTGGATTTAGGGTGAACATATTCTTTGGTTGGAACTGTAGCCGAACGTGCTTTCTCAAGTTTATCCTGTAATTCTTTAATTTTACCTCCTGTGTGTTTTAAAGAATATAAACACTCGATACTCTTTAGAACATCGTCAGCTGTGACAAAATAAATTCTATCAAAATCTTTAGTTTTGGCCATTTCAAAGGCATCTTCTAAAATTTTTTTCTCTTGGTCATAATTACATAACATGTTCTGATAACGGTTTAACATTTCTTTGCTATCGCTTCCTCCAAAATTCTTTTCCCTAAAAGAAATCATTATAGAATTTATTTTTTGTTATTAAAAGAAGTTATCTAGCTTACCTATCAATCATGTACTGCAAGTATTGTTTGTAGGTGTCATTATAAGCAGTTATAGCGTTGTTTTGTAAAAAGTATGCAAATTTAGCTGTAATTTTAACGATTGTGTTTTGTTCCTCTTCGAATTCTTTAATTCTAACTTCAGTTTCTTGAATCTTGCTTTGAACTGTCGTCGCTTCGATTTTGTTGTTTTCAACTTGGGTTTCGACATTTTTATCCACGATTTTGTCCTCGTAAGTTTCAGTCTTGTAATAAACAAACATGTGGGTTAAATAACTACACCCACAAGTCTGACATTCGCGTTTATTGCCCATAGCAGGGATCAATTCTGGTGAGCCAACTATTTCCTTAGGTGGCACCGTTGGTAAACTCTTTGGCTCGTAACAAATTTGTTTGTAATGTGTGTAGGTCATTCCGTTCACCTAAATTTTCATATTATTATCATCATAATAACATTTTGAGGTTTTATTTTTCTAAAAATAATCACCTGGTAAACTTCAACGCATTTTGCTGATGTGCAAGTAATACAGGGCGTATTTAAGTCGGTTCCTCGAACTGCAACAACAGGAACATATAATTTATTTTCAAGTTCCTTCAAGTTATTAGTATTGGCTTGTAAAAAAATCTTGTGCCGTTCTAATACCACTAAATTGTTTTGAATGAGCTGAGCAACTTCCGCCAAAGGTTGAGATAATCTTATAATTAACCGACGAGCCTCGTTTATTGATACTGTGTCACGAATTCTGTGTGGTATAAGGCCATTATACGCCGTGCCTGCTACGTACATTAACATTCTGTAAAATATTAGAAGAATTATTGTGATTACATACGCAAGTGTAACATTAGTAAAAAATGAAGCTTGTAACTTTTACTAGAGAAGTTAGAAACTTTCAACTTTTTGCATTGCACGTTGTTATTCTCCATTATAGCTTACTATATTTGTAGAACAAAGGTAAAAAACGAAAATTAATTAGAAAAATGAGGAAACGAGAAAAGAAAATCATATAAATATTAGTTTACCTCCAACATTCACCAGACGATCTCGTCCAGCTTTTTTCAAATTCTTTCTTTTCTTCAGTAGTAAAAGACATGTGTTTTAAAGCAGCCAGAAATCTAAACGCCTCATTATCGATACAAAAAATATTTTGTTTGCTGCATGGTATATCAACATGTGGTGGTGATGTTTTAACTTCATTTATAATTTCCTTTAATGGTACAAATGTATCACCAGGTCTATAAAATGTACTTCTTGAATTTGTAAAAAGGAAAACAATATTTCTACTGGCACTTTTTTGTAATCTGGATAACAGTTGTTTCACACAGTACTGGAAAACAATCGTTAATCTAGCACTGTTCGGTTTTAAAAGAATGCAAACAGCGTGCACTTCTTCAAATTCCCCTAAATAGCTAAGAATATTTTCAAAATTTATATCGTCCTGATCTACTCCTCGCGTATCACCAATTCCAGGAGTGTCTATTAAGCGAATTTTTAAATCACTAATGTGGAAAACGTAACTTTTGCATCCCTGTGTAGATGAAGCTCCAGCTTTTTGACATTCGTTGTCACTTTTGCCAATTTCCACCTTACAGCTCTCTTCAAAATCATCATCAGTGATGGTGAATTTTGCAGGTATTAAACAGATTATTTCTTCAAGTTCTGCATCTTCCAGATTTTCGTAAGCTAAATAATTGGCAAAAGCATTTATGAATGTCGACTTTCCTACACCAGTTTCACCCAGCAGTAGAATATTAATTTCTTGGATATATTCCTCTTTAGTGTCTATTCTTGGTACTTTTATTTGATCCGTAGTTTTGGTAATTGCAGGATCAGTTTCTATGTCGCATTCTTCTTTGTCTGCTACTATTAATTTTGACATAATTTTTCTGTAACTGTTAGTTAATTCCCTGAAACTGTTTAAATTTGTTAGTTTGTATATAGTACACTATTAATTAATCTGAAGCATGAAATACTTACTTAGTTAAAGTTTTATTAAAAAATTTAACAAGTTTGGTTTGAAGGTGTCACTACTTACACAGAATCGGCTAATCTATGTGAACTCAAGGAAATGTTTTTTGTTATCTATGAAGTCACCAAGTGTAAATTAGTTCAGAAATATTGTTATCTTTAAGTATAATTTTATCAGACAATTCTAAAAAATCGAAAAGGAAAGTGTGAGCAACTAAAAAGCCGACACATAAATAGGAAAACTTGAAAAGTTGGATGAGATTATAAAAAAAAAAAGAAATTACAAAGACGCAATTTTTTTGCTTTTTCAATTTCAAAGTTCTGCTCCTTAACAATGAAAAATCATTACTTTGCTAGGATATTTCAGATAAACCGTTAATTTCGGAATATTCACAGCAGTTCATGGGTTGAAAGAATTACACACACCATTTTGGCTAATAACCTATCAGAGCTTTGGTCATTAAAGAACCAAGCGAAAAGGTCAAGGTTACTATGACATGATTGGGGGATCTTGACTGTGGTATAGTGGTGTAGCACAAAAGGAGCATGCGTAATCAGGGGTAGTTGTTTAGTTAAGGAGGAGTATGTTAAAAATCTTATCGACTGGAGCTCTTATTTTTTAGACAGAGAAACAAAAATGGAAAACCACGTACTTTCAATAATAGCTGTCTATGGACGAGGAGAAAATGAAAACAGAGATAGCAAGGATTAATTTTGGAAAGAAGTACAGGAGGCGTACAATGGAAGGAAGGAAAGAGTTTCTGTCACTGGAGATCTAAATGGTAGGATCTGGAAAATAACCCAATCGTAGGAAACTCGGTCTTCTAGTACAAAAAAATTCATCAAAAAGATGGGAAAGAAGTAGTAATGAGGAATCAATAATTGATTACATGCTGATTGAAGTTGGAAACCTAAAAGAGATTAAAGATATCAGAGGCTTTGGACTTGATACTGATCACTTTCTTCTGATGCTGATCTTCAAAAATAAAATAAGAAAGAAGCTGGAGGTAGAGAAGGATAAACTGAGAACTGTTACAAAATATAGAAACTGAAAAATGTCGATACTGAAACATTGTGGGAATATTTTAAGGAAATACGTATAAGTTCAGTTGAAGAGGTACGTAGGAGAGTGGTCGAACAATAGAAACAACAATAGAAACAAAATAGTATGGTGGACGGTGGAAATACGGGTAGAAGTAAAATAGAAAAAAACTCAAAAAGAAGATAAGATCTCTCTTGAATACAAAAAGTAAAGTAAAAGAATGAAGAATATTATTGAAAAGGCAAAAAGGCTAAACTGGGAAGAGTTCGGAAGGAAAATGTAGGAGGGCAGCAGGGGAAACCAAAAGTGCTTTAAAAGGTCTGAGAAAGAGGCATAAATATGCAGCGAATCATATTAGACATAAAGATAGTAAACTGGTCACAGATGACGAGGAATTTATGAATGTCTAATCATTATGACTGGCTCCACAACTCCACAACCCTTATTGAGTCTTGGCCTGCTCTAGAGTCCTTCTCCAGTCACCCCTATTCTCCGCCTTGGCTCTCCATGTAACGTATCCTTGCTCTCCCCATTGACCTTCTTTCCTCTGGCCGTTGCTTTGTTATTAACTTCGCTGGATCGGAGTTGTACATTCTTTCCACATGTCCCTTAATAAACTTCACGATATTTGGCTCTTCTTATGCTCGATACTATTCGAAGTTGAAACGTCTTCTCCAGAGTCCATTCTCACAGATTCTCCCGTAAATATGAATATGAGTAGCTAAGTATTTTACGTTCGAATGTTGCCCGTAGTTTTTCATCTGCTTGTATGTATTTTGTTTTGTAAGAGTTTATTGGAGGTTCATTTTATATTCAGCCGCTTCAATGGCGTTGCAGGTTCCGACAAGCTGCCTATGAGAGTGTGCGATGATGTCTACATCGTCAACGTAAGCTAACATCTGTACGCTCGTATTCATTACTGTAGTCCTTTGATTTATTTCGACCTCTCTCACAACAGTCTTCTTTTAGAAGTGGCGTGCCCTTTACAGGCTGTAGCCTATCTTCTCTCCATATGTCTGTGGTGTGCGTGTCAAGTAGCCTACACATGTACACATACTTGTAAGGGACCTACAGCTTAACGTGGGCAGAGAGGACTTACTAGGCAGAATTACCTCGGTGGTTTGCCATTGCCTTCCGAGGGAAGCGGTCGGGTGTTTTCGGTGTATGTGTGATTCTGGGAATTGAACCAACTGAGCCACGACCGCGACTCTCACAACATATTCGGGGGTTATGTTGAAAAGTGTACCTGACAGCTCTCTCCTTGTCTCAGTCCTGTTTTAGAACATAATGATTCAGAGACCTCTCCTTGGACTCTTATTTTACACTCTACATTTAGCGTGGTTTTCTTTAACTAGCGCTACTAGATGTTTTGGTATGTTAAAGTGTAGCTTGGCTTTCTCTAAGGTAGTTCTATTCATAGTATCCTAAGCAGCCTTGAAGCTAGTGAATACACGGTGGGCCAAATTTATTTGGAACCCTCTTTGGACTTGAATAACTTTTTTGGTTTTGGTCCGATTTTGATGAAATTTAAAACCCATATTAATAGAGCATATTTAAGTTAAAATGTAAAAGACCAACGGAAAAACTTAAGGGGGATCTAAGTAAGGGGCATTTTTATAAAGCCTTGCTTTCAAGGTCGTTGCAAAAGTTACCCTGTTAATATTTCAATTCCAAAAATGATAAAAGCTATTAATAAGTATCCGGAAAGACTAGCCTTAAAATCGGATTAAAAAACTTTAAGCGTTCGGAGCAAAATGAAAGGCATTCTGGAAGGGTTTATTACGATATACGAAAGCAATCTGAAATTTCGATGGATTTACCTTTTGAATTAAAAAATAAATTTAATAAAAATAATATTTATAGCCTTTCAGAATGCCTTTCATTTTGCTCCGAACGTTTAATACTATTTTAAGGCTAGTCTTTTCGGATACTTATTAATAGTTTTTACTATTTTCTGAATTTAAATATTAACAGGGTAACTTTTGCAACGAACTTGTAAGCAAGGCTTTATAAAAATGCCCCTTACTTAGATCCCCCTTAAGTTTTTCCGTTATTCTTTTACATTTTAACTTAAATATGCTCTATTAGTATGGGTTTCAAATTTCATCAAAATCGGACCAAAACCAAAAAAGTTATTCAAGTCCAAAGAGGGTTCCAAATAAATTTGGCCCACCGTGTAGGTGATACGTTTCAATGCTGTATTTGTGAAATCCACCTTGATATATTCGAATGATATCCTCCGCGTATAGTTGTAATCTTTGGACTATCGGGTTGGATAAAATCTTATACACTACATTGAGCAAGGTGAGGCCTCTGTAGTTTTCGCATTTTAATGGGCCACCTTTCTTTACCAAAGGTACAATTATTTCTAGTCGCCATTCATTGGGTATTTCTACCTACGAGTTGATGGATTGCCATTTTGTTTTATCATCTCTGCTGTGACACTATCAGATCCTGGCGCTCTCGAGTTCTTCAGTTTGTCTACAGCTTTGCTTATCTCCTGATATGACGGTGTTTCCTTCTCTCTGTTGTCGTACTCCATGTCTACCACTCGGTATTCAATCTTGCTTTAAAGCTTTCTGCCCATCTTTTAAGTATTCTCTCCTTATCTGATACGATAACGCCATCTTTGCTTCTGCTTATCTATTCTTGGTGTAAAATCCCTCATTCTATTTAGTTATTGATATTATTTTCTAGTCTCCGACTGAGTCTTCATATTCGCTAGGTGTTTCATTTCCCGTTGGCATGTTATTTCTTCTTTCTTCGGTGGATTTTCTTTTCTTGCCTTCTTAATCTCTTGTATTCTTCTTCTTTCTTTCAGAAGCCTTAGAAGTCTTCGCCTTGCACTCTATCAGAAAATGGTCCGAGTCCATATTAGCGCCCCTCCTTCTTATATTTAAAATATCTGAGTAGCGTTCCTTATCGATCAGCACGTGGTCAATCTGGTTAATGGTATGGCCGTCCGGGGATTTCCAGGTGCCTTTATGAATGGATTTGTGTTCAAGACATGTACTGGCTATTACCATATTTAGTGAGGCTGCTAAATTTACAAGTCTGGTACTGTCATTACTCAATAGAGTCCTGATGTAGCCTATGGCTGCCTATAGTTGGTCTGAAACTTCCCTCTCGGCCAATATTTTAACGTCGTTTCTTGGGCATGTACGGTATGTTCTTTGTAGTTCTTCGTAATAGCTTTCTTTTTCGTCCTCTGATTTATCCTCCGTTGGTGCATGTGAAGTTATAATGTTGTAATTAAAGAAGATTCCTCGGATTCTAAGAGTACATAGCTATTTTGAGTGCGCTTGGAAGTCTATAACCAGATATTTAATATTCTTATTAACCAGCAAATCTGTTCTGAAAACATGTTCTTTGGGATGTCCACTGTAATATACAATACTGTTTCTATTTTCCAATACTGAGGTTCCTTTCCAGTGCATCTCTTGCATTGCCAAAATATCAATTTTACAATCTTTCGCTATACTTTATAAGTTTTTAAGTGCGCCTTTTTTGTAAAGTGTTCGTACATTCCATGTGCACAATTTTATCTCATTAACCTTTTCCTCACCAAGTCGTCGTCGTAGGTTCCATCCCGCTGTTTTTCTTTGAGCTCTCATAACAGGTTTTTACAGGAATGGGTCGTTGGCCCATTGCCCAACCCTCTTCCTTTGTCCGGGCTTGTGACCGGCGGTGACAGTCAATGGGCTACTCAATCTATCCACCAACTGCCCCAGGCGGAGTTAATTATGAATATATGGTAAGGTCATTTTAAATCCATTCTAGTGGATGATGAAAACAGAGATTAAATTGGCGATTGATCTATAGAAAAGGAGGATGACCGAACTATTGAAAAAATAGAAATCTAAGTGATTGAAAAGTTATCACAATAGCAAAAGGTGGCAAGGTTCCAGTAAAAAATGGCATTAGCTATGGGAATAATAAAATCTATGGGAGCTAATGGCAGAAAATCGCTCCATAAAGTGTTCTGTGCTGCGTGGAAAAACAAAAATATTCCTAGGAACTGGGAGGTAGCTATACTAGTACCGATATTTAAAAAAGGCGAAAACTCAAAGTGTGACAACTACAGGGGAATGTTGCTGTTCAGTCTTGTGGGGAACATTTTTGGAAAGAAGATTGTGTGGAGTGGTAGAAAAAACAATAAACGACTGTTAATACGGTTTTAGAGCTATAGAAGATGGACACAGAATCTATTTTTTTGCCTACGACGATCAGGAACTAAGTCTTTGACATTTAATTCTGGTCTATACATGTACTTCGTTGATCTCTAGAAAGACAAGTATTGCTTAAAAGAAGAGTCATCCCTCGGCTAATTTTGGCAATAAAATCTTTCTACAGGAATTGTAGAAATTATGGGAGGACGGGAAATAAAACATGTAAAGAATTTTCGGTAAATAAAGGCGTAAGAAAGGGTGAAATTCTGAGTCCCTTGTTATGATATTGATGGACGAGTTAACACGACAAGTGGGAAATACATCGAACGGAGCTCGGGTTGGTGTTAGAAGGTTGGGGACAGTTATAATAAGAGAGATGTTATTCGCAGTTGACCTGCTGTTATCGGTCGAAAATGAAGATATGTTGCAGAAACTATTAAATGAGTGGAACGGAACATTTAATAAAGTCATGGCAATTTCAAGAACAAAAAGAAAAAGAAATATAAAGATTGGCGATACACAGGTACAGAAAGTGAATGTTTTTAAATATCTAGGGTTAAAATTTGATTGCGAAGATAACTCAGAGTGCAAAATAAACAGCTAGCAGTGCGATTAAAATATACTATGCGATGGGAAATTCCTTTTTTGGGAAGAAATAAATATCCAAGGAAGGGTTTTTAAAGTGATAATAATCCCAACGTTCGGTAGTGGGTACTGGGTGGTAAGTCAAACGTTGAAAAGCAGATTATAGGTGTTTGAAAAAGTCGAAGGAGTGTCTCTTAGAAATTATATAAGAAATTATGAAATTAGAAGAAAGGGCTCAGTTGGGGAAAAGCAAATATTATAGCGTCGGATAGAAACAGGTGGAGGAAAATTCATAGAGACGAGGAAGGACCATACCTCCATACCTCGACACCTTAATTAGGGTATAAGAGGTGACGATTAAGTAAGAAAGTAAGTAGCTTTGGTTGTAAATGACTTTAAATTCGACATTTATTAAAAACAGGATAGACTAACAGAATATACAATAATTTTAAGATAACTTAAAAGTAAGCATGCGCCAAACAAATTTTTGTTTTAAAATTGCTTATTAGAAAAATTAAAAATGGAACTCAAAAACTACGGGTATAAATTTATTTATAAGCTCCAGAAAACCTAGGTGCCCAGTAAGTAATAAAAAAAGTAAAGGCAATTTTCAGTAGGTATTTGTTTTATTTTAATATAGTATAATAATACAGGTTATGTTAATAAAACTGAAACGTATTTTTCAAAATTTCGATGATTCGACCCGAAACCACAAAGTCCCCCTTTTATTTAAACTATAAATGTTTCAAAATGTAGTTATTTTCTAGATACTAATCGCAAAACTCTACTTCTCTTTTTGGGTTTAGGATGAACGTATTCTTCCTCTGCTGAAACTTCACGTGAACGTGTCCTTTCTTGTGTGTCGTACAATTGCTTAATTTTAGAACCTGTATGTTTCAAATCATACAAGGAGTTTATACTCTTTAAGATGTCATCGGCAGTAATAAATGTAACTTTTTCAAAATCAGCGTTCTTTGTCATTTTGAAAGCCTTCTCCAAGATTTCCTTTTCTTTATTATAACGAAGAAGCAAATTCTCGTATTGTTTAATCGTGTCTTTACCACCATCTCCCAAACTTTTTTCTCTGTAACATTTGGAAATGTAACTTGTACTGCAACCCTTTTTATTAAATCCTACCTATCTATTAAGTACTCCAAATACTGCTTGTAAGCATCGTTATAAGGAGTAATCGCATTATTTTGCAGGAAATGCGCAAATTTGGCGGTAGTTTTAATAATAATATTTTGTTCCGCTTCATACTCTTGGCATCTATCTGCAATCTCCTTAATTTTAGTTTGAACGTCCGCCACGCTAATTTGGTCGTTCAAAATTTGGGAATTTACGTTTTTGTCCACAATATTCTCTTCGTACGTTTCCGTTATGTAATAAATATGCATGTGGACTGAGTAACTGCAGCCACAATTTTTACAATTTCGTGTTCCACCCATTGCTGCACAGTAAATTAATCCAGGATCACCGATTATTTGGTTTGGTATATTTTTTAAATAACATGGGTTGTGGCAAAGTTGCTTATAGTGCGTGCATTTTATGTCCCTTACCTATAATTAAAAAAAAAGGAAATTGTAGTAACACTATAACACCAGGATTGGACTGCACTAGTGTGATATTCTAAAAGCGTTTCTCAGTGAATGACCATTTTCGAAATGGGTTTAAGGATTGTGGTTTAATATGCCAATTAAGCTTTAGAAAGTTTAAATTCAGACAGAAATCATGTTCTGGATTTGCTTTTTCTTTTCACATGTCACATTTGTTTGCATAAATAATCATCAATAGTCTATTGCTGTTATCTATGAAACGGCGACAAAGAATAAATCAATTTAAATTGTTAGAAGATTCCGAAAATTCAGCCCTGTCAGTGAACTATCGTTTATGTATTTAGGTGTAGTATAAGCCTCAAAATCTTACCTGGTAGACTTCAATACAATTCTTTGAAGTACAAGTAGTTCGAGGTTGATCCATTTCACGTTCCCGAACCATTATAACAGGAATGTACAATTTATCCTGAAGTTCCTTCAAGTTGTTAGTGTTTGCCTGTAAAAATGTTTTGTGCCGTTCAAGAACTACTAAATTATTTTGAACAAGTTGAGCGCCTTCTGCTAAGGGCTGCGCTAATCTTATTATAACTCGGCGTGCTTCATTTATTGATACCGTGTCTTGAACCCTGTGAGGTACTAAACCGTTATATTCGATGCCTGCTATATATTTCAGCATTCTAAAAGAGCAAATTTTATTTAAGGTGTTTTTCCCAAAGCGAAAAGCAAATTTACCTCCAACATTCATCGGAAGATTTTTTCCAACTCTTTTCAAATTCCTTTTTATCATCATCCGAAAAAGACATCTGTTTTAAAGCTGCCAAAAAACGGAATGCCTCGTTGTCGATGCAAAAAATATTATTTTTGTTGCAAGGAATTTCAACGTGCGGTGGTTTCGTACGTATTTCGTTCAAAATTTCTTTCAAAGGTACAAAGGTATCGCCTGGTCTGTAAAATGTGCTCCTGGAATTGGTAAATAAGAAAACTATATTCCTACTGGCGCTTTTCTGCAATCTGGATAGTAAATGTTTGATACAGTAATGAAACACTATCGTTAGTCGTGCATTATTAGGCTTTAAGAGTATGCAAATCGCATGCAGTTCTTTAAATTCACTTAAGTATTGAAGAATATTATCAAAATTTGCTTCATCTTGAAATATTCCTCTTGTATCACCAATTCCAGGCGTATCAATTAGCCTTACTTTTACATCATCCACGTGGAAAACATAACTCTTACAAGTCTGTGTAGCTGAAGAACCAGATACTTGGCATTCGTTATCACTTTTACCTATTTCTAAAGTACGGCATGTTGAATAATTATCGTCAGCTATTGTAAATTTTGTTGGAATCAAACAGGTGAGTTCTTCAACTTCAGCGTCGTTTAAGTGTTCGTGAGTTAAATAATTAACAAAGGCATTTATGAAGGTTGATTTTCCGACTCCGGTTTCTCCTAAGAGCAGGATATTAATTTCTTGAACGTATTCTTCTTTAGCATCGTGTAATGATGCCATTTCTAGGCGACTCCCTGGGTTCTTAATTTTTCAGGCTGTAAATCCTAATAGACTAATATAAATATTACAGGTAGGAAATAAAATCATTTTGGTTGTACTTACGCGACTGGTTAAAGCATCTTTTTACCTTAGCGATAATTTAGCAGTTATCGAAATTGTTGTAAATATCAAATCATTAACGCGAACTGATATGTTTCTAAATACAAACTGGAAAACTTAGATAAGCCTTATCATTTATCAAATAGCTAAACCAATCTTGGGTTAAAAGAAAAATAAGTCCAATATTTCCTTAATTTCGCGTTAAATATTGAATGACTTTTTTACAGTTGCAATCAGTAGATATAATTCTATTAAAATCAATTCTTAGTTTTTCTTGTAGTTGATGTTTTTATTTTAACTTTATTTTGAACGCCTAAAGAGTTCCTCTCGTTGCTGAAAAAATATAGTCAGCTTTCTGACTTGACAGTTTCTATGGCTTATGAATGGGCACTGACTACACTGAACCAGAGTACTATTTTGACAAACCATTTACTGTGAGATACGATCGCAGTGATTGGGTGGTCTCAAGTAATCCCACTCTATCTGAAGAAAAGGTTGGATCCCGCGCAGTATAGGGCACAGGGACAGGTATACCGGGTGATTCACATAAGACGCGCCCCTCAAAAGCTTCAAATGCAACCCAACATACGAGGATTAACATATATCAAGGTTATTTATGAAATTGTAAACTGGGTTGCCTATTCCAGTTGTTAAGGGGCAGGTCTTACGCGATTCACCTGGTACACGGCGTAAGGTCAAAAGAGAACAGAAGTAGGACGAACGCCTCAGTTTTCCAAGCTGAAATATTTGCTATAATGCAATGTGTACAAGAGAATGTAAAACAATCAAGCAGCTTTAAAAGCGCTTGAATCACCTCGACTTAATTCTCAATTAACGACAGAATATCTGTCTCATCCGGAAATCCTATCCGAGAAGAACAGGGTTCGACTTATATGGGTACCAAGACACACGGGTGCGGAGGGTAATAAAAAAGTAGACACCCTCGCTAAAACTAGCGCATTCGCTCCGTTTATAGGATCAGAAATTGTATTCAGAATACCCAAACGAAGCACCTGGACAGCGATAGAGGCATGCACTAGAACACAATATGCCTCTCGCTGGGATGCAACACAGGGACAAAGACCAGTGAAGGAAATAATTGGAATGCTTTCTCACAGATTACTCCATTTAGGACGTACCCATATTGAACGGCTGATGGGACTTGTTCAGATCACTGCCATCTGAGAAGATATCTACCAAAAATAGGTGTATACAGAGGAGATACACTCTGCAGACCATGCGAAGAAGAAGAGGAAGAGGAAGAGACATGGAGCTATCTTGACAGAGATAAGATAGGGGGTGCACAAAAGACCATAGAGTCGATGTGCATTTACTGGGCTAGCAACTTAGTGGAGGACCCCGCTGGCAATCGACAATCGACAAGGGCTTATGAAATTAAAATCAGTCACCTTCATCTGTGTTTTCCTTCCTACAGTAAAAAACCTTAACGTTTAGTTTTTATTGTATATTTAAACAATTTGAAATGCAAAAACGGAAGTGATTCAAATTTAGATATTAATGAAGTTTATATGAGTGTATTTAGGGCATTGTTCTGATTTAGTTTTTAAACTAATCAACAGAAAAGTATATCGCAAATAGTAATAGTAGTAAAAGTTATAGAAAATAAATTGTTTCTGACATGTTTTTAATAATACTTTATATTTAGCTTTTGGTTTTGTACCAGATAGCATTGGTTGGCTATATATGAGCGTCAAAGACCCCGCAACCACGGTCATATGCCACCAACTGATGCTGGCCAATAGTTTGGGTTATTTTAATTTTATTTTTTTGTAGAATAGTAATAAGTTACAAAACGCGTTTTCTATAGCCAACATGTCGGATAACGCAGTATATTAAATTCCGTTAAATAACAGCAATATTGAAGCTGCTCTTGTTTAGCAGAAATAAAACTCCAGACGGTTATTTTGGGTAATTAAGCCTTTCAATAAATAAATTTTAAGAGGTATTAGTAAAATCGCGTTTAATATTGAAAAATGCCAAAATAGATTAAAAACAACACATCGAGATGTTACAGAAAGTTATTAACCGACAGATTGTGAAAATTCAAGAATTCAAGAATGAGTAACAACCACGATTGTTGAAGTACCAATTTAGGAAACAAATTGGATGCGGTAGTCGCCGAGAATAATGTATTAAACTGTGGAACACCGCAGTTAATAGGATGGTAGTTTGAAAGAAAGTTTTCAAGTTTGACTTGGAACTGTCTTTCTTTCTTTTTTATTTTATACAGTAATGTAAGCCGAACTGATGTAACTGGATTAGTTCGTCCAATGGTGTTGTTTCCTCAATCCTGTGTAGTAAGAGCCGTTCGAATATTTTGGAAAGTAGTGGCAATAAGCTGATTGGCCTGTATGAACTGGTTTCATGTGGAGGCTTTCCGGGTTTCGATACCATAATGATTTGTGCATATTTCCACTTCACGGTGAAATGAGACGTAGCGAACATACGATTGAATATTGTTGTGATGGGAATTATATTGATTTTCTTGGAAGATGTTCGACTATGAGATCATACCCTGGCCCTTTATATGAGTTTGTTGACTTTATTTCTTTGTAGACCTCGGCTGGAGTAATTATCTCAGCCGTAGGGCAAGCTGGCCAGGCGAGTTGAGATATTCTTCTACTTCCACGTCGGTATTTAAGTTATTACATGGGAGTAGTGTAAAGACTTGAGCAAGGTAATCTCCATAAATATTTACTTTTTCGACATTAGTACGGGCTCAACTTCTATCCGGTATTCTTAGTGGTGGTACCCGTTATGTTGGACTTTTGAATTTCTTAGTAGCCTTCCAGATGGTAAGGTCTTCTGGTGATAGGTTCGTGACATAGTAATTGAATGTTTTGTTTCGATTTTGTTGTATAGCATTGTGAAGTCTGTGTGTTAGCCTATTGAGGATGGTCTTGTCCAAGGGGTTCCTGGACCTTTGCCATTTGCCCCGGGCTCTGCGTTTTTCTGCAGCTAGTTGCGTATATAGTGGTATATTGAGGCTTTCTGGTGTGGTATTTTGTGTCATTGAGGTGACCAGGCTGCTTCTTGGATTAGCTTGGTGATATATTCTACAGTAATTTTATTAAGGCTATGCATTCTGTGGTTTAGTCCGATGTTACTGTTGATGATGAGTTGGAATTATTCCCAGTTGGCTTCTCTAGTACATAGTCTTGGTAAAGGATTTTTTGGTATTACTTTGGTACTTAAGGTGATTATTATTGGGCTATGATATGAGTTTAGATCTAGATTACTTTCTATTTTACTATATAATTATGTTAGAAATGCCTTTAGTGACTGAACAGTCTAACAGATCCGGGAGTTTGTTAATATCCACGGGCCAGTAGATTGGCTCACCGGTTGACAAGTGCTGTAGATCATTTTGCTATATAACTTAGAATAGGTTTCGTCCTTTAGTTGTAATCAGTCTGGAATCCCTTTCAGTGCGCTTGGCATTCCAGTCTCCTGCTATGAGAAAGTGTGGACCTAGTGGGAGTAAAGATTCTTGATATTCCGCAACTGATATGCTTTGCCTAAGTGGACTAATATACAGCTCCAATGGGTAGTGGCCAAGAAAGTAGTTTTATTTCTATTAGAGCACTTTGAATTTTGTTAGTTACGTATGATTTATTGCTGATCTGATCAAAATTTCTGACCCTGCGTGAGCAGTTCCGTCGGGATGGTTTGCGCGGTATATGTTGTACTAGGGGATTTTTATTACAGTATTAATAGTGGAATGGCGTTCGGAAATTAATAGAATATCGACTTTGTTTATATTCCAGAACAGAGTAACTTCGTGAATTCGTGGTTTAGTCCGTTTAAGTTCTAGGCCACTATTCGTATTGAGTTAGCCATTATTGAGTTAACTTGTTGATGATTGTTGTAAGTATGGACATGATCATGCTACTTTGATTAAGGAGTTGCGAGCACATATTTTTGAATTCATTGAGGAAGGAGGTAAGTTTATCAGCTATCTCATTATTGTTGACAAGAAATTGTGTAAGTGTAAGGTCGTTGGCAAAGATTAGTGAGGTAAAGATAGGCAGCGCGACGACCATATCGATACTAGCGCCATGTATTGCTTCAAATGTTTACTACTGTCACAATCATAGATGCCTTTGTTACCGATCGTGCAGCTGTCTAATTTTGTGTGACTTTTCGTGTCGAAATTCTAACGTTCACTAATAACGTTTTTTATGGCCATCCGCCTTGAATTATTGTGATTAACTGTGTAAGAATAAGTATTGATTGTGTTAATTGTGTGAATTAAAAATGAGCCGTGGTTCATATTGCTTAAGTAATGCATGTTACATGAATAAACACAACAACAGAGATGTAGCGTTCTTCAATTTGCCAAAAGATCGTCTGCTGTAAGTATACATTATTAATTTATTACAACTATTACCGAAGTCCCTAGAATTTTCAGAATTGGAATGAAAAATACAATTTTATTTGCAGAGCTAAGCAGTGGGTCGAGGTAGTTGATAGAAAGGACCTAAAGTTCGAACCACGGAAGATGACCCCTGCCTCATCACACGCTGAATTTAGTAACGACAAACACGCGTGTACATTTGTTCACAAACCCCATGCACACGACAAGGATAGCATTACAATAAGCCTGTGTTATGATTAAAGTGCTTATTTGACTAGAGTAGTTTAAGTCTAATGCGCGTGTTGTCACTAAAACGTCAAACTGTCAAATTATTAATACATTTACATTATTTTATTTTATTAGGTATCTAAATTCCTATTTTAATTGGAATTCGTTTTTGTAGTACCTATTTGTGTTGTGAGGTTTAGATAAATGGACATTTTATTTGGTTTATTGCGTTGCAGAAGAAATACAGTTGTACATTTATTGGTTAGATTATTAATAATTTAAGGTTAAAATTCGTATTGAAAGTACTTGACAGCTGTTTGTTTTCCGGTTAAAGCGCCAATCATAATTCCTTGAGAATACAACTGATGCTAATTTGACTAGCAAGTAAAATCTTACTTCATACGGATAGCATTGATGAGGCAGGGTTCATCTTTCGTGGTTTCAATATTATTGCTGGATGACCAATACCTCAAATCCCATTATCAAGTATGCAGCAAACATTTTTCCTGCGAGCAATTTAAAAAAAATTACCCAAGGATTCTTTTGAAAGCAGGAGCTGTGCCAATGAATAGTAGGTACTGATGTTTTAACAATGAGAGGAAATATTGCACAAGAGCATAATTATTGCAGTTCATCATTAATAAATGGAAACGAAGAGCCTAGACATGGGGAGCAAAGAAACTGTTGTCTTGAAAAAATTGACGACAATAGCAACAATATTAGCATGAACATGTTGAGAAAGAATGAGGGTAAGTTTTTAATTTTGTGTTGTTTGAAATAGTCCTTCCTGATTTTTTTTCAGAGTTTCAAACATCTCCTGGTAAAGCTCCCCAAACACCTGTTAAGAAGAGACGATCCGTTAAACAGTACTCACCTAGAACCAAGAAGAAGTTGGATCGGATTAAATTGGAGCGAAACAAATTCAAGTGCAAACTATTCCGGAGAAAAAAATTGTCTGCTTGCTTTTGTGATTCGAACATGATAATGAATAACGGAAAATCTACGAGGCGAGCACGAGTCTGCTTCTTAATAAAAGAAACAAAAAACTTCTCGCCGAAGGATAGCCACACTTTATTTGCCAATGAATTGAAGTCATCATTTGTTAGCAAATATAATCTCAGATATACAGACGATATGAAACAGTTGTGCTTAAGTTGGTACTATTCATCTCCAAAAGGCTACAGAAATGCTGCTTTGGCATTGCATTTGCCTACCCCTCGAAGCATTAGAAGTTGGCAATGTTTGCTTCGAGTTCATCCAGGTATAGATAATGTTATAATAAGTATTGTAGTGTTATCTCGTATTTGAGTTGCATTAGTGTGATATATTAAAATCGGCGTCTCCATTAGTTTTCTTATTTTTACTAGTTATTATTACGTTTCTTCCTCAGTTTTACATTAACTGTATTCTTTTAGTACCTACCTACTTTACTTATTGAAAATTGACCCATTTTATTCCGGGGCCAAAACTCAAATACTTAATAAAAAAGACACTGATGGCACCCCTTGATTTTGGCCTTAACGTCCGGACTAATGTACATAAATAATAGAAAAATACAAAATTGAATATCGTCTGATAATCGTTAACAAATTCTAATGGAATGTGAATCTTTTACAGGTATAGACAAAGCAATGCTTGAATCGATAAAGGCCCACATGAACAACAGCAAACATGAAGGTGAAAAATTCACATCGCTATTATTTGATGAGATCAGCATCAAAGAAGAAATTAATTACAATTCAACTGAAGACAAAATCATCGGTGTTGTAGACGACGGAGAAAACCGCACAAATGAAAAAGCTAAATCGGCTTTAGTATGCATGGCGACGGGGATCACACATCGCTGGAAACATGTTCTTGGTTACTGGTTCTTAGGTGCCAAACAGCCCCCAGGAAAAATTAGAAATATTGTATTAAACTGTATTGATGTTGCCGCAGAGGCAGGTCTAATGGTCAAAGCAGTTATTTGTGATCAGGGTACATTGAATCAAGGATTGGCCAAAGCACTCAACATATCTAAAGAGAAGTCCTATTTGTTCCAGAATGGTGAAAAAATTTATTTCATATACGATGTACAGTAAGGTGTAGAAGTAATGACTACTGCACTTTGCAATATGCAGCCCATCTATCACCATTCCGGCAAGGTAAACAATTATTGCGTAAGGTGTAGAAGTAATGACTACTGCACCTTGCAAATATGCAGCCCATCTATCACCATTCCGGCAAGGTAAACAATTATTATGAATTCGAAGACTTCCACGGTCAGTGTCAGTATTAACAAAACGTCTTCCGGATTGGGACCGTGTCATTTTGAGACAAGACTCAACGTTTCGCCCACTTTTATAAGGGGCTTCTTCAGGAGAAAAAGAGCACTAAAAGAGCACGGTAACTCAACGTGTCAACCACGCCAGAGGCGAAACTCTTTTAGCAAGAGGCAGAAAGGTAACGGTAACTCAACTTGTCAACCAAGCCAGAGGCGAAACCCTTCTGAAGAGAATCAGAGGGAGCAGCGACTTTATACCGGCCGTACCCGGCCAAGCGTATCCGACTGTGACGACGATTGGTCAGGGGTGGAGGGGGCGGAGCCAGTAATGATGGCGGACCTCCAAATATCGGATAGATAATAACCAGTGTCACGATTCAAATTATTAGGGGTCTTGATGATTTCAATGGCCTCACGGATTTTCCTGTTGAAAAAATAAGGGGCATTGGCAATGATCGAAGATTTTTCAAACAATATTTTATGACCAGTGTCGTGCTGATGTTCAGCCACGGCTGAATGTGAAAAAAGACCTGATTTCAAGCAACGTTTGTGTTCACAGATACGTGTGCGCACTGAGCGACCAGTTTCTCCAATGTACACTAAACCACAAGAACAGGGGATGCTATACATTCCTCTTGATGACAGGGGTTGAGGCTTATCTTTTACTGAAGGGAGTATCTGTGACACTTTTGGAGGGGGTTTGAAGATGGTTTTGATGTTATGCTTTTTGAGAATCCTACCTATGCGATCCGTAACTTGGCGAATGTAGGGTAAGAAAGCTGTAGCCTGGGGTGTACAGGTATTTTGAGGATTTTTAGGGTTTGCGGGGTGTAGTTGTTTTTGGACGACCTTTCCTTAGAATTCTCTTCAGAAGGGTTTCGCCTCTGGCTTGGTTGACAAGTTGAATTACCGTTACCTTTCTGCCTCTTGCTAAAAGAGTTTCGCCTCTGGCGTGGTTGACACGTTGAGTTACCGTGCTCTTTTAGTGCTCTTTTTCTCCTGAAGAAGCCCCTTATAAAAGTGGGCGAAACGTTGAGTCTTGTCTCAAAATGACACGGTCCCAATCCGGAAGACGTTTTGTTAATAAACAATTATTGCAGAAATAGAAATTGTGCAGTAGTCATTACTTCTACACCTTACTGTACCTCATTTAATGAAGTCAATGAGAAATAATCTTTCAAAATATGACTTAAACTGGGATAACAAGACCGTTAGTTGGAAGCACATAAAGACCACAGTTGAATCTGCACATCCCATTCGTGTGAGGATGTTACCAAAAATTGGTTTCGAACACCTCAATATCAACAACTTCAACAGCATGAAGGTCAAGTACGCAACGCAAATATTCAGTGATGCAATGAGTGTTGCTCTTTTGGTGATGAAGCACCTGCAGATTGTGGAACCAGGTGCTGAAGCTATCTCTGCTTTTGTAAAAGATATGGATACCATTTTTGATTGCCTTAACCCTTATATTACCAACCGGGGTGCACATGCACCCCAGGCTTAATTTTTTTTAGAATAAAGTGTTTTGGATTTTTTTTTGAGCCTGAGCTTTTCAGTAGCTTCATTTAATTGATTTTTAGATTGAATACCGTTGCAAATATCCTTAAAATAGTAGTCATTACAAAAATTGTTTACTTTTGGTAGAGCGGGGTGCACCAACCCACTATGAGCACAACAGCATCTGCAATAAAAGTACACAACCGTTGTCATCTCTGCGACTGAAAATGTGAC
This sequence comes from Melanotus villosus, assembly GCA_963082815.1. Classification (NCBI taxonomy): domain Eukaryota; kingdom Metazoa; phylum Arthropoda; class Insecta; order Coleoptera; family Elateridae; genus Melanotus; species Melanotus villosus. The sequence goes on along the minus strand of OY720424.1, from coordinate 20,614,032 downwards.
AGAAATACAAGGCAATAGTGTACTCTCTGCAAAAAGTTTATTTGTACTGAACATTTCACAAAAAAATCGATTTGTCAAAATTGTAATGATGAATAAGCATTAACTTGTTAATAAATTACTGTTTTTGATATTTTTGCTAAATAAACTTTTCTATTCATAGTATTGGTCTAAGCTAAATGTCAATAATGATCAAGTGTTTTCAGAATAAAGAAAACTGGCTATTTTAATTTGTTTTAGACCTTAAAACAACTGGGGTGCAAGTGCACCCCACCTGGTAATTATCGTAAGAGAAATAGGTCGGTAAGAGAAGGGTTAATAGCATTCAATTAAAAACGAATAAGATTAAAATGCGATATGCAATTTCGGAGGATTCTCCTCATGAGAAATGTATGAGAGAAATGTATAAAAAATTTGAAAATGCTTCATTTTTGGGAGCAAAAAGACATAGGCCTCCATGCCTAAATGGTTGGCAAATAACAATTAGCAGTGTATTACAACTGGCGGAAGAACTGAGGAAAGATCATGGCATTCCCAGTTTGTTGACGAGACCCCTCGATCAAGACGCACTTGAGAATTTTTTCGCAACTGTGAGGCAGCAACATGGCTGCTGTAAAAATTCCAGTGCTGAACAATTCCAAAATGGACTGAGGCACACCTACATCACTAGTATTTCGAAACTGTCTCAGAATTCAAATTGTGAAAACGACTACAATATAATGCTAACAACTTTAAGAAGCTTATCAAATAGTAAAAAAGAAGCGGACACTTCAACGTCTTCACATGTTACATCTAATGCCGATTGCAGCAAAATTTCGGACTTAGTTCAAAATGTGTCAGTTCTAGACGAAAATGCCATTTATTATGTGTCCGGCTATTATTGCAGAAAATTCCTTAAAATCCATGACTGTGAAAATTGCAGATCTATTGTATTGGACAAAGAAAAAAAAATAGTTGGAGAGCATCAACTGTTCACCTACTTCCGTCAGAGTGATGTTCTGGACTATATCGAAGAAGGCTTGTTTTTCCCTTCAAATGAAATCTATGAATTTTTGAAAATCATTGAAGTAATTCATAGCGAATATTTCAAAACTTTATTGAAAAGTAAGTCGCTGACTCAAGATTTCATCCATATTATACGTGGTTTAGTTTAGATAATGTCCCTGTTGTGAATTTATGCTCTGTAGAAGCATTTGATTTATTTATAACAAAATTTTTGAAAATCAGGCATCATTGGGCAGCTCGACTGGAAAATAGAAACAGAAGCAGGAAAGTTGTCAATAATAACCAAAAACTGAAAAATATTTGTCATGAATAATTATAAGAAAATAATGTAATAATAAATAATTCAACATCACCATTTTGTGTTTAAAATTTTATTATTATTGCGCATAATAATAGTGGGAAAATATTTTTACAGTCGGTGCAGTGGAAACTTCTTTTAGAGTTTCAAATTTACCGCCACTCAGGTTTTCAAATTTACCGCCTCTATTTCTGTCATTTTTAAGCGACTAGAGCTCTATAGACGTGTCAAATGTTAACTAGAGCCAACCCAAAAGCTGGTCGCTCTTATGTACAGGTAGCTTATGGCCGTTTCCTATCTTTACCTCACTAATCTTTGGTCGTTGGGTTCCCTTGGCTTATTAGCTGTTATATGATTAAGTATACATAGGTAGTTGCTGGTGTCTTCATAGAGGCATTCATTGTTCTTAAAGGTGAAAAATTTCTTAGATCAGGTTTATATTGAGCAGGTTGTATCTTTCATTGTTGTATATTTGGGTGAATCTCGTTTTGTAGATCTTAAATCATAACAATCAACTAATAGCTGACCTTTACAACCAACAGTTAGTAAACAGAAAACTAAAAAGACAATGGCCCGAAGATCTCATTGAGTGAATCCCGGTGACCCATCGATGGATGGTGCCCAACTCAAGACATATGCAAATAATAACATGCCGTTTACTTATTATTATGTAGTTTAATTGAGTAGATTGTAAATTTGCTATAAAATCACAAAATTCAAAAAATGTAATTTTGGTTTAGTGAGAAACATTTTAACTAGCTTCTTTATTTTTTAGTGCCAAAAATGTTTTAAAAATTGTGTCTAAATTAATGACAAATTCGAAAATGAAAGGGTTTTACTTGAAAATATTATTAATTAATTTACTTGACAAAAGACATAGCTAACTTTAAAATAAGGCTTGTAAGATTGCATTTGACATTCTGACGTATTTAAATGTAGAAAGGCAAACGTCAGTAATTATAGAAACATATAAGAGCTCGTATAGTACCACAACAATTACATGACAGGAATGCACGTTATCATTGTGGCACTGTTTTATCTTATCTTACATTAATTAATAAAGTAGCACAAAACGTAACGCATTTTTCAAAAATATGTGTGTTGTCATATAAATCTCTGGATAATTCGCCAGCTGGTAAGTTTTATTTCAAGAACAATTAAATTTAATCCAATTGTTCGGCATTCAACTACGCGTTTTATCCATATTTAAGCAGTTATGCAAAGATGAACTCCCAAACGAGTTCAATCTAACCTAAATTAGAGCCAGATAATTTTCAAACGTTTCTCTTTTAGCTAAACTGAAATGGAAGCCTTACGAGGAAAATTCGAACGAAACACCAGCTTGAACCTTTATAATAACACAAATAACGAAGAAAGTAAGCCTCAATTTAAAAAGACGCATTCTTTAGGTGGGTACAATCAAATCTTTAACATTTAACAGCACCATAATTATTTTCAGAATCAGATACACACAAAAAAGAAGATTCGGAAAATCAAGAGGAAAAAATTCCAGAAATCAAAGACATCTACGATTATATTTACGGAAACGTACAAAGTAAGCTCGAATTTTACGAAAATAAACGAAATGAAACGAACACCGAAGAAAGCCTGAAACCACGGTCTTCTGTTGATGAAGACAACAATGAAACAACAATAAACAATCAAAGGAGTTTTTCAGAGGCATCCGATTCTACAAATGAGCTTCTTTGTGAAGCTGAAACTTCGGATTTAATAAACGAAACTTTAACTCATGATAAATCACCTGAAAAGGAACAAGAAAAGCCAGACGAAGAAAAAGTGGATTTTTCAACTGCTAATTCAATCACTGAAGCTCGTGATCTTCACGAGAATCCAGATTTACTAAAAGAATGCGGAAATTCGTGCATAAAATGTAGAAAAGCTGATTTTATCAACGACAGAACGGAGGTGCTTACGGAAATAAATACGAATATTAAATTAGAACTCGAAAGTTTTAAACAAGAACTCAAAAAGGAAATAGCGAAGAATAACGAACTCAACTTTGAAATTGCTAACATCGAATCGGCTTTAGAAACGTATTACAAGGAAGCTAAAAATCAAAAGTCTGCCCTTGCGTCGATTTATGCAACCGTGAAAAATTTCACCTCGAAAGATAAAGGCGAAGCTCAGGAAAGTTACACGTACAAGAGGATTAGAACGATCTCGGATTACATGGAAACACTCAAACATAAATTAGAACACCAAGATAGGATAATCAAAAACAATTTCGTGGAAAATCCTTATTACACGGACGTAATAATCAAACACAAAGCTACCTTAAAACAATTGGATGAAATTAGCCATGAAAATCAAGACTTAAAAGAGGAAATTAAGAGAAAAACAGTCGAAGAGCTCGAAATTATAAAAGAACTCAACCGGCAAAAATTTCAAGTTGAAAATAAATGCAAAGAAATTGAAAGTTATTATAAAAACGAGGTTGCATCAAAAGGAGCTTTAATTGAGGATGCTGAACAAGAACGTAAGAAACAGTACGAAGATTTTCAAGCTTTGCTAAATACAAAAGACCAAGAAATGCTGAAAATTCAGAAAAATTCTGAAGCTAGGATACATAATTATAAACAAGAACTTCTAATTGTTTATCGCAAGTGGAATCAGCAGAGGAAAGGAGTAAATAATACAAATTTAGAAATTAAAGATAATTAATAATTCCAGGCCATATTTAAAGTATGTATAAATAAACAACGTGTAAATTTATATAAAATAAATATAATTTTTTACAAATTTCTGTATCAAAAATTAAAATGATGGAGGCAGATGAAGATAAAAATGCGCACAAAACTAGTAGGTTTTGCTTTTAAATTTGTGTAGATACAAATGTATTCCCTTAAACGGTTTATTTTAAAATTCATTCTTTAAAGCTCTAACCTTCTACAAAAAAAGACTTTTTTAAAGGTTGAAATTTATTATTCCAAGAAAAACTGAACCCAAATTTTTATAAACTATGAAATACGTCACCAGTAAAAAAAATAATTTAAGTTTTTCTAGTTAAATTTAGTAGAATAAAGGACAACAAAAGTAACGGGTAACCGCTTTCTTGCTTATCATTTCGAAGTTAATCTTATCAGAAAGCTTATCTACATTCATTTTAAAAATGATACTTCAAAGTGCTTATAAGTGTGGCTCGACTTCAGGTAAGCGTATGAACACATTCTTAAAAATAAGAATGAATTAAAAATTATTTTAAATCTCACTTATTAAAAACTACTTCGTTTTAGCTTAAACAAACATGGATTTTACCAAGACATTTTTCTCCAAAGTGAAAGGTCCGTCGACTTCAAACGAAAAAACTTTTCTACGCGAACACGTACAAGTTCTAGAAGAATTGCTTACGGATGAAAGAAGAAAGGCGAATGAAACTGAACGTAGTTATCGACCAGTTGTTAAAGAAATGTTTGAAATAAAGGCTATGCTAAATTCATATGCTGGTAAATTTCAAGGATATAAGGAAATAAATCTGGAAAACATTAGTGCTCTTGATAAATTACGTAGTCTTTTTGAACTGTTGAAAAATCAGGCAGTTGCTCACGAATTAGAAAAATACAACAGAGATATTGAAATTGCAAAATTAAAAAGTGAATGTGACTTTTTTCGTACGGAAAACTTTCGTTTAACTAACCTATATTTTGATAACAGTAGACAGTCTTCTGCGATTCCGAACAAACTTCATTTCGATAATAATCATTTTGAGGAAGTTTCTTCAGGTTCCACTACTCCAATAAAAGAATTAAGAATAAAACAAGAACAGCAAATACAGGAATTCACTCGGCAAATACGGCATTGCCGGGAGCAACTTCAAATGAAGGATGAAATAATCAATCAAAACAATGAAACAGTACAACAGCTTCAGATGGTTATAAAATCGAAGGACCACGAATTAAACGAATACTTAACTAAAAACAACGAAATACAAATTTTAGAGAAAATAAAAAACAGCAGATTAACTGAATCATTCAAGAAAATTGCATCGGTTATTAGAACTCAAGACAGTATAGAAAAAAGTTTGGAGAAGAAGCTGGGATATATTTCTGAACGCATGGAAGATCACTGTAAACAATTATCTTTTAAAGAAATTGAAACACAAGCAAACAGACATGTAATCGAACAAAAATTGAAAATTCTGAGTGACTTTCAAAACGATGTTAATAAATACAGAGACCAAGTTTACTCATTTCAAGGGAATCGTGATGACAGAAAGTATTTAGATATTAAGGAAAACTTAATAAAAATTATTGTAAAGCTGGATAACATTGAGAGCCAAAATATAAAGGAAATTATTCAGGAACGCAGAAAAATTATTATTTCTGCTGAAACTATCTATAACATACTCGAAAGGAAAGCCAAAACTTAATGGAAACAATTCTAATAAAGGATTGTTGTTGTATTGATTAATTTATGGATTTATTTTAGAAAAATCGCTAGTATTTTTATTAATAAATTAAGAATTTGTATAAAGATTATTTATATATAATTCTTTATTTTTTATTAATATATTGTAGTTAATATTAAATAAGGAGCCTGCCATAACAAAAATAAAATAATTAAATTAGAATGAATAATTTAGAAAACATATTTAATAAAATTTTTATTAATTCCTAAAAAAGGCGCTTTTTAACATTTATTATTTCATAAACTAACTTTAGATGAATTAATGTAATTCTTAAAATATGAAGCAGAATAAAATAATCTTATCTAAAAAGTAAGTTTTTGAAAAAAAAATCGTTAATAATTTTAAGGTATTTTAAACCAAAATTCGGGTGGCTTAACTAACAACTATTAACAAAGTCTGAACTAAAAATGTTTAAACAGTTATTTTCAAAATGTTGCAAGAAGAACTTATTGAAAATGTAAACAAATTTAGTTGGTAGAACGGAATGGGAAATGTAAAACTTTCATGTAGGTACTAAAAATAGTTGAGACCGCAATTAAAAAGACAAACACTATCAAACGTTTCAAGGCAATACAATTAAATTGCAAATTAAAAATGAAGTCAACTGTAAGAAGGTATGATCGTACTTGACCAAAATAAAGTTGCTTGGCATATATTTAGCTTAAAGCAAGAAAGATGCTACGGGGTTGTAATTAAAAACCTTCACCACACAACTGACTAGGTGACATAAAGGAAGCATTAATCGAAGAAAGCTATATATCTATTATGGTGCAAAAGCAGGGAATCATAACAATTTAGAAATTTATTCTTTGTCGACATTGAACCACAAGATAATAATAAAGAAATCTTCAATATACAGTATCCCTTAAATGCTGCAGTAATAAGAATACAAATACCGAAAAACAAATCTTCTCCTTCTTCTTCTTCTTCTTTATGTAGGCCTAGACTGTTTTCCCTTGACATCAATTCCTTCTTGGTGGGGTTTCAACTGATGATGATTTCCAGCTATCTTTCCATCGTTTAGGTGGTCTCCTAGGTTAGGTTGTCTTTTGCCTATTGCTTTCTGTTCTTCGCTATTCGTTCATCTGTCATTCTTTCAACGTGTGCTTCCCATTCTTTCCGCCTTATTTTAAGAAATTTAACTATATATTTCTTCGTTAGGCATTCTATCTCTAGCTATAGTCATACATTTAGTTTTATCTCTTTTTACCAACATGTTCAATTCTTTTGCACTTACAGCGAATTGATGAAGTGACGTTGAAGGTTAATTTCATTATCGGCTATTAAAGCGGCGTCGTCAGCGTAACAAATTATATTTATATTGGCTTGTCCCATTCTGTATTCCTGTTTCATTTTAACTGCATTTATAATTTCATCCAAAACCAAGTTAAACAGCATTGGACTGAGGGAATCTCCTTGCCTTATGCATTTAGTGGAACAAATCGAGTGCAGAAAACCGAGAAGACAAAGAAGAAAAACTGAAGATAGAATTGTTACAAGACGAAGCGATCCGTAATCTGTATCAAAATCATTTAGCAAACAACATTAGAAACAAATACATTAAAGAGTGTTAAAGAAGCATTGGACACGAAATTAAAAATCAATAAGAAAGAAAATGAAACGACGCAATCGTTTACATTAGAAATCAAAGCTGTAAGTGAAGAAAAAGGAAAAGCATTCATAGAATACAATATGACTAGAACACTAGAAAACTATAAGAAATATAAAACGGTGAAAAATAAAGTCAACACAATATTAGAAGGAAAACTAGTGGGAAAATTTCTCAAACGCATTGGAAATTGCCTTCTAGACTACCTACTCAGAAACAGATATGGAGAGCGATAAGAAGTAGTAAGGCCGATATGAATGAATATGTAGTAATAAATAGTATTGACTCGGAAATATGGGTGAACTTCTTCAAGGAATTATATAAAGAGTCAGCGACGATAGAGATACCGATCGAAGATTAATAACTAACAACTGTAAATGAAGAACAAGAGATAAGTTTTGAAGAAATTAGATTAGATTAGGGCCCAACACAGTATACAACGAACTTTTAAAGTACGAAGGTGAATCGTTTGAAAATGAGTTACTGCAACTCCTATAAATGTATTCCAAGAGCAAAAGATACTTAAAACTTGGAAAAATAGTATAGCTATAACAACTTTTAAGAAGGGTGATAGGCAAACTCCAGTTAACTACAGAGGAATTACCTTACTAGACACCTCACTTAAACTAACAACAAGAATAATAAAATAAAGAATAGAAAACACACACCATAACTCCCACAGACGAGCAACAGGGTTTTAGAAACGGTAGGTCCTGTACCGATGCCATATTTATAACACAAAAACTAGTAGAAACACCACTGGAGTAAAATAAACCGGCGTTTGTGTGTACGATAGATCTGCAAAAGGCGTTTGACACAATACTATTAAAATATGTATTACATATGTTTATTATAACATAGACAAGTAGCAAATGAAATTATTATAGAATTAATATAGAAGACACACATACCAACAATAAAGTAATAATTAAGGGAAATGAAAAATTTCTGGGACTTATAAATGCAACAGCTGGAATTCCTTAAGCCCTTTATTATTTAATATAGTGATGGACGAGGTAATTAAAGAGATGAAAACATTAGAAGTATACAAAATGCGGGACAAAGGCATAAAAATCGTATGCTACGCTGAAGATGCCGTCCTAGTACCAGAAAGCGAAGACTAGCTCCAGCGATTATTAATGAAAACTGCGGGGGCATGTGAAAGATACAATATAAAGATATCAACATGAAAGACTAAATGTATGACAATAAACAAAAAGCCCGTAAGATGTAAATTCCATATCCAGGACGTTATAATAGAACAAGTATTCTGTTTTAATTTCTTAAGACTTAATATAATCAGTTACAGAAACCTTAAGCAGCATAAGTTATAAAGGCCGTCAAGACATCTGGTGCGCTAAGTTAATATAATATGACATACCAAATATATACATAAATACAGAAGTCAAAGGTCGGATTTACAAATCTACGATACTGCCAATACCAACATATGGGGCAGAAACGCGGGGAGATATACAAAAAACTAGACAGATGATTGAAACCGTCGAGATGAAAACTTTAAGGAAGATAGCGGGAAAAACACGTAGAGATAGAATACGATGCGAAGACGTAAGGAACCAGTATAACATACAACCAATCAATGAATGGGTTTCAATTAGAAGGCGAGAATGGAACCACATTCAAAGTTTGGGTAGCAAGAGACAGAGCACCAGCAGAAAACGATCCGCTGGAAGACCAGCAAGAAGATGGAGTGAGTCATTGCAATAGTGGGAAAGAACAGGAGCAATCCTCTGATAAAGAAAGAAGAAGAAGTAATAATAGAGTTAAATATAGAGTGGTAGCCACGTTCTAAGACATGCTCTGCACTTACAGCACTTACTCTAATCTGAAATTCATTTGGTCACCCGATTTAAGGCAGATGACAACCACTACACTACCTTGTTCCAGGAAACTTGACTGGAAAACATAAAAAAATAAATGGTCAGGGGGTGCTAGGAATTTCCGGGAGAGACATGAGGATACTAACACGGAATGTAAGAAGCTTATATGAAGTTGGTAAACGCAGTTAAATAAATACGCAGACTAAACATTGAGATAATGGGAATAAGTGAAACCTACTGGCCAAGCAATATTGAATATAATAATAGACGAATATAAAATGTTTATTCGACCTACTAATAATCAACACAGTAATGGAATAGGAATGTTAGTAAGTAATAAGATTTCTCAGGCAGTAAAATGTTTTATTTTCAACCATATATGTAATGACGTTATTACTAACTGTTTTCTAAGTTGGAAAATTGGCCTTTACTGACTGTTACTTTCTATCCGGGTGGAAAGTGATCAGCTGAAGAAAACATGTCATCAGCAACACGTAGTTTAAATTACCGTCAAGACGTTTTTATACAAGTTCAAACGCCGATAACGTAAACGATGCAGAAATTTTATCATATCAACAAAAACATATTCAGGTGTAGACATCAGCTTGGGCCACAATCCTGTGATAGCAACTGTAAGACTAAAGCTAAAGAAATGACCAAAAGTACTTGAAGTAGTCAAACAGGTTGTCATGTCCCTTCTAAGGGATTAATCAGTAAAGAATAAAATAACAGCAAATCTTGCTCAACAATTCCAAGAGCTTAAACTATCTGTGGGTAATAGCGTTGAAGCAATCTGGAAGAAAATTAAATAATCAACTCTAGAAACTACCAAGATCATCTACATAGAAAGAAAAATTTTAAAAGAAAAAATGAATGACAAACGAAATATTAACTCTCGCGGAAGAAAGAAGGCTTTAGAAGAACAGAGATGTGAGAACATATACCGAAATCCACAGATTAAATAAAAGGGAAACAAAGGAAGCCAACGAAATTGTTGGAACGAACAATTTTATAAAATCGAGGAATTGGATAAAAAGTATTACAACTTCAATATGTACAAAAAAATTAAACAATTAATCAACAATAACAATAATAAAAAGGTAAATAATCTCTTAACGAATGAGAACAATAATGTTCTACTGAATTTAGATGATAAAGTGAAAGAATGGGAACGATAAATTAATGAACTATATAAAGATGGCCGACGAAAACAGCAGCAATCAATAATTGATTTGGAAGATGAAGTGGATGGACAGACATCCTAGCCAACTAGAATATGCTCTCTCTTCTCTACAGCAAAGAACGGAAAGCTCCGGACCCTGATGAAATTTACATCTAAATATTAAAACTAGAAGATAGATAGCCATAAAGATATTTGTTGTTACAATCGACTTTCGTTACTATCCCGAAAAGACGTAATGCTAAACACTGTCTAGATTTCAAAACGATGAGTTATGTACTCAAACTGTTTCTTAAGATTATCCATTCTAGAATATATAAAAAATGCGAAGAGCCTCTCAGCGAAACGCAGTTTGGTTTCCGGAATGGACAGGGAACAAGAGAAGCCATTTTCAGTTTTCAGGTATTGATTCAAAGATGCACCCGTAGATGTGTTCGCTTGCTTTCTCGATTATCAGGAAGCATTTGACAAAGTCCAGCACAAAAAAACTAATAGATAATCCTAGTGAGAATAGGTATCGATAAAAGGGACATAAAACTGATTTCCCACCTTTATTGGGATCGAACTACGAAAGTAAGACTAAACACACAAAATCAATAGAAATACTTGGTGGAGCGCGCCAGGGCTGTGGCTTCCGCCACTTTTGTTTAATCTATACGCAAAGGAAATTTTCAAGGAACTTATGGACGGTGACAAAAAAGCATAATAGTTAATGAAATGAAGATCAACAATTTAAGATATGTAGACGACACAGTCCGAATTGCTAGCAGTGCAGGAACTAGTCAATAAAGTAGCGAAAAAAAGCAACGAAATGGGTTTAAGTTTAAACATCAAGAAAACTAAGTGGATGGTAATAAGTAAGAATCCAAGAGTCAATGCAAGCATATTTATCAATAATGAACAAATAGAACGAGCGTCCTCTTATAAATACTTCCGAGCAATCATGAATGGAAATTGGGACAACATGCAAGAAATTAGAGCGATAACAAGTAGAACAGACACGCAAGGCATTTCAGAATCTAAGAGCTATAATCGTAAATCGCAGTATAAACATCTCACTTCGACTTGATTTGTTTTTTCTACGTTGCTTTGTAAGGTAGAAGCGTGGACGTTAACTGAGGCGATCTCCAAAAAGGTACAAGCATTTGAAATGTAGACATACAGGAGAATGTTATACGTATATCATGGACTAAAAAGGTGGAAAATATCACGGTGATGGATTTAATAAGCGAAGTGATGTTTATCATAGAAAGCGAAAATTAGAATACTTTGGCCATGTAATGCGCAATCAAAAGTATCTCTTGCTGCAAAATATCTTACAAGGAAGAATAAAAAAGAAAAAGAAAAAATAATAAAAAATCTACGACAGCAGTACGGGTAAAGCACAACATCATTGTTTCGAAAAGCCGTAGATAAGGTCTTGATCACCGACATTCGTCGAGAACATGGTACTTGAAGAAGAATTACACAGTAGAAAAACCTTGAAAAATCTATAGTCCACTACTGTGGGCACACACGTAACTTTTGCACGCGACCGTACAGGTATGTTAAATGCGGAACAAACCATTATACGACTATACGTATAAGGGAGGTATAGGTATAGGGAGTATATTTATGCAAACTTTAAGGGGTGCCACGTTTATAGAGAAATATTGGAGCGACGTTAACCAAACATACAAACAACACTACAAGTGCAACAATAGCAAACACAACAAACTAAAACAAAAAATCCAACAAGTACCATCAAGGAATAATGCCAGTCGCCCAGGGCGCAGGTATCATAGAAAACAAATTTGTGCAATCAGAAGTACTGCAGCAATCAAACGCATGCCTTAATTAATCACATAGCGGGCAGTTTATGCAAAATTGGATCGTATGAACGAAATAATAAATGAGACAATTAATCCAATCTTTGACAAGAGAAATTGCACTGTTAAGGGAAAAATAAGTAGCAATAATGGATCAATATAAAATTGCTGTATATAATGCACATGGCTTGACGCAACATCGTCAGGGAGTTGAAGCATTTCTAATCGCAATCCAAATAGATTGTTACTGTTTCGAGGTTGAGAAGGGGCTGGAATTGTCTGCCAAGCGCCTTTACTGGTTTACTGCAATTGAGTTCCTGGAGCTCTTTAAGTCCAGAATCAAATTACACTCTAAGTCCTTCATCTAGCTCGCGATTTGATATTTTTTAGTCTAATGCTCGTTTTAAAATATTTACATTGTCTAACTTAATTTTAGTTAACCAATGTTATTCATAATTTTCTCTTATATTCATTACTTGTATTGTATTGTGTGCGTGCTAGGCACGCGGCGTTTTCAACGCTTAGCGTTGCATTTCTGTTAAGTTAGAGGCTTCCGGCCGGTGATCCATAAATAAATAAATAAATAAATAAATTTCTGAATGAACATATTTAAAAATTCTTGGATTTAGGGCATATTCCACAAAGCATCCAAGTGGTAATGTTAGCAACTGCAGTGATGGTAGAAGATTGGAGAGGTCCTTTAACTGTGTCAACAGCGTACTTCCCGCCAGGATATACCTAGGCCAAATAAAAATTAATCCATATAATATTTTCAAACCCCACAAGCAAGATTTATTTGAAACTTTAGTGGTGCTCTAGGTTGTGAACTCCTAGAGGTAGAATGCTGCAAACTGTTACGAATGAGAAATACTTCAATGCTGTATTAACGGGCAAACCTATTTACTGGCCGTCTGAACTGGAAAATCTCTGATTGTTTAGATATATTTATGACATTATGACCAACGGTATTGAAAATACAAATATGGCAGTGGATGAAAGTTTTGACTTATACTGCGATCACTTCCGGGTTATTTTGACCCTAACTTCATGAATCATTCTGAAAACAAGATATCGGCGGTTACATCCACACCCAACAAACTGGGAGAAATAACAGATACAAATCTCTTTAAATGTTTTCACAAAAAATTTTGAAGATGTTAAATGTGCCGTTTAAACCTTAGCCACCGTTATATGTATACAATGTAATTTGTAGTGCTACATCTACAGTTCAAGCCCAACCAACAAATTATGATCTTCTCAGTTCGCAATGTAATCATGGACAAAAGTGCCGAAAATGAAGATTGCGCAAGATATGACAAACCATAGGTCATAGGAGACATAAATGTAGAGTAACGCTTGTAGGGAGTTAAAGTATCAGTGAATATAAAAATGAAACCTTTACTCGTTACCTAGAACTACTACCGAGGCTACTTATTATTCTCTGTAGAAGGCCATCAAACGTCTTAAACAACCGCAACAAACAATTCCCCCTATTCACAAAGGCGATAAAGTGGGGCGATACCCATTGGAAAGGTAGAGATGTTTGCGGTGCACCTAAAAAAAGTCTTCCAACAACTTGAAGTGGTACAAGTAATCGACCATAATGAAATACAGGATTTCTTGAATGTACCCCTATAATTTTCATTGTCGATTAAACCCTTTTCACAAAATGAGGCCAAGAAAATAATTGTCGGACTGACAAATAAAAATCACCTGGGTATGATCTTATTACAGGACGAACTTTAATGGAGCTGCCAAAAAAGGAACCGCTTTAATAACTTACGTCTTGAATGCCATACACTCCCCAGATCAATATGGAAGGTCGCTAAAATTATTTGAATGTTGAAACTAGGAAAACCCCCCAATGACGAATCGTCATATAGACCGACAAGCTTTTTGTTAATCTTAAATAAAGGATTCGAAAAACTGTTACTCAAACGCCTAATGCCTATCTTACATGAAGAAAGAAAAATACCGGATCATCAATTCGGTTTTAGAAAAAAAGCATTCGACAGCCGAACACGCACATCGTGTGGTACGTACCATAGCTAAACGAAGCATTTGAAGCAAAATAATACTGTACTGCATCGATAAAGTTTTACATGAAGGACTTCTATTTAAACTAAAACAACGTCTACCTCATACATACTTGATAAGGTGGGCATTGGTGAAAAATTGAATATGCTTTTTTTGGAAGATCCGCCCTAAAGAATATCTACTGGGGAACAACTTAAATAATTAATTAATAATTGTTTCTTTATTTCATTTACTAAATATAAGTTAAAACAGAAAATCATTCTAAAGATAACTGTACGACTAATATTTATCTATTAATCGCTTCCAAATAAAATATTACTAATAAAGCGGAAGTAGCAAAAGCGATATTTTCCTTATTTTGTTATGTTCAGTAACGTCATAATAGATTATCATGAACTGCATACCTCTCACCGATTTATGAAATTAGTACTGATACAAGTTATTATCTTATCTAAAGATACAAAAACCTTACGAGAAAGGTAACTACGGGAGCCGATCTTAGGCGTTGCTATTGGGGGGACCAATATTTGATGTTTTAAAACTATCGAGTAAGTTGTTAGTGTATCGTATATATTAGGGAATGGAATATTGTTAACATTTTTAATAATCTTTGTTTGCCTAGCTACTTCAGATGAAAGCTAATAAGTGCAGTAGAAGTACCGAATCGGATAATAATTCGTCACCCTTCGGTATACCTGGTAATCCTAAAAACTGTTCTATTTCTGGAAAAGCAAAAGTCGATAAAAGATTTAGTGAAAATATAAACTATTCAACTTATGTCATAAAAACTGTAGATAAGGAAGAAGTTCCTGCAAATCCTAGTACAGCGCAATCAAATGAAACAGGCCCTTCAGAAGGTATTTCACTATATCAAATTTTGTAAAATGGTAAATTAAATCATACAATATCTGATGGCAATTTCAATAAAACGGTCTCAATTAGACTGCATTAACTAATTATTGCCGTTTTGCTGTTTTACCTCCTTAACAAAAATTTGAAGCGTGTATAAATTCTAGAACCAAATACAATTGCTATTCGTCTATCACATGTTTCAAACTAAATTTAAAAATAACAACTAATACTATCATACTAATTACATATTTAAAATACTTTTAAACGGTATCCCAAAGATCACAGATTCTTTACTGGTATTAACTTATTTATAGATTTGCATTGGCTTTCGTTGAAAAAGGAAGAAGTATTGTCATGTTATAGCTCAGAAATGTCAGAAGGAGGAAACAATGAAGCAGAAAATAGTAGAAGCAGTAGAAATGATCCAAACAAAGATATCAGAGGTGGATGGAATCGTTCTTTATTAACAAGGAGACGAAGCTCCCCATTTAATACAATAAACTGTTCAAATAGAAAAAGTACAGATTCGGGAAGCTTCAATTTAGAGGGAACTGATTCTAATAATGTAACGTCGGGGTCCAGGTCGAAAAAGTACATTCCCTTCCACTTGTCTGATATAGTACAACAGCTACCCCAGGAAAAAACTGTAACAGAGAAACAGGTCCAAGCAAAGAGTCTAGAGCAAGACGCGCAGATAAACAAATTAACGCAGATAAACAGTAACAACACAAAACAGATAAACGAACTTAAACAAAAAACTAGTGATGCTGAAGCGACAAAGCAAAAATTTGCAAAAGTGATCAAAGAAAGTATTATTATACTCAACGCTCTTACTGACGATCTAAAAAGGAAGAACTCTTCAACTTGGACAGATCTTTCAAGCTGGCCTTTCATATACCTAACCAAAAAAAAATGCGACGAATACAATATCATAATGAAAATTGAGTCAGTCTGTGATACTGTGAAAATTTTTGATACGAAGTTTAATCGCCAGCAACAAAAAATAGAAAATCAAGAATCACAAATTAAAAGTCTAAATGTAGAGCTCCAGGATACTCGTGATAAATGTAAACATATCGAAGAACACTTTAATGAAAAATTCGTTAAACAAAAAAATATCTTTATGAAAACGAATTATGAATTAGGGGAAGCTAAAAGAGAACAACAAAAAGAAATAGAATATTTAAAAGAAACCATTAACAAATTGAATAGTGAAATAAAACATGCAGAAGAAGCATCTAAAACACTTAACAACACATTAACATTCAAGCAAAAAGAACTACGTGGAGTAAATGATCCATACAAGGATATTAGACATACACGGAATTTCTTTAATAGTTTACTATCAAGAACTAGGGGAAACTCGCCATTAAAAAGTATAAACTCTTTAAATAGTAAAAGTACAGATTCAAGTAGCTGCAGTTTAGAAGGAACTGATCTTAGTACTGTAACATCGGGCTCCAAGTCGAGAGAAAACATTGGCTGTTGTCCTGATATAGAACAGTTAGAGAAACAACTTCAAGCAAAGATTTTAGAGCAAGAAGAGGAAATAAACACATTAAGCGAGATAAACAGTAAAAACATAGGACATATAAGCCAGCTTGAAGCAATAACAGAACACTTGAGAAAATTGATTGAAGAAGGTGATGCTAAGTTAGAGGTGTTTACTAACGACCTTGAAAAGGGAAAGTCTTCAACGTGGATAGCTTATTTGATGCGGCGTTTCACTTACGAAAACAAAAAGATAATTGGCGAATACAACATAGTGGATAAGACTAAGCCAGTCGGCGACACTGTGGAAAATGTTGATACTAAGTCTAACCATCAGCAACAAAAAACAGAAGATCAAAAATTACAAATTGAAAATCTAAATATAAAGCTTGAGGATGCTCGTGATGAATGCAAACGTACCGAAGAGAAATTTAATGAGAAATTTGTTTCACATACAAAAATCCTTAAGGAAAAGGACGATGAATTAGAGGATACTAAAAGAGAACACCAAAAAGAAATAAACTCTTTAAAAGAAACAATTAATAAATCGAATAGTAAAACAAAATATGCAGAAAATATATCTAAAACGCTTAACGACAAACTAATATCAAAAGAGGAAGAACTACGTGGAGCAAGTGATAAAATCCTGTTACTTGAAGAAGAAAACTCAAACATCGAACAAAAATTAGAACAAAATGGACATCAACTGGAGAGGCTCAGAGAAAAAACGTCAGATTTAGATTTACAAGTACACCAAACGAAAGAGGAAGCCGAGAAGTTCAAACAAAAACTTAATGATGTCAACGTTTCCCTTAGAAAACAAGTTATTATCTTAAAAAGGGAAGAAGAAAAGTTTAAAAACTCTTTAGAAAATATCTCCGATAAGATGAGAAACCATCAAAAAATAATCTCAATAGACGAGAGTGCAGTACAAGCTGAAAAACACGTCATAAATAAAGCTCTTGAAATGATACGTAAAGTGAAGGAAGACGTGGAAGATATTGAAGACCAGATACACTTATTTAGTGGAAATTCTGAAAATAAGACATTTATTACTCTTAAAGATTTCCTTGTTAGGACTATTTCCAAACTTTATGGCGTAGAAAGTAAAGGCAAGGAAGAAATCCTGGGAGCAAGAAAAGAATGTGTAACCTACGTTGCCGCATTATTAATAGAGTTAGAAAGCAAAGTAGGAAAATAATTCAAAAATGTATATTTTATAAGTTAGTGTATAAAGTTTAATTAAAATAAAGGTAAAGAATTTGTAAAAAAACTTACAACGGGATATGGGTTGTTTATAATACAGATTTAAATAGTTACAAGTTTAGAAAGAAATATTAGTTACTGTTACTGTAGTAAATTATTATAATAAATTGTTGTTTCAATTTTTAAGATTTGTAAATTGTATACCTATCTGAAAAACGGATAAATTTTCAGTAACTAACTTAAAAGAGTTGCTACAATGATAACTTCAAAAATTCTTATGCTTTAATGACGTTATTGTCTCATTTTCTTAGAACATTAGATATGCTATGGACAAAGTGATTAATAGGTCATTATTAATAATGACCGGCCAATGTGATAAATTCGGTCAGTATTAATAATGACCGGTCAATGTTCATAATGTCCGGGGTCATTATGAATAATGACCGGTCATTATTCATACCGATCGGATTTATCACATTGACCGGTCATTATTAATAATGACTGGTCAATGTCTCCTGAGGGATGTAACTGATATAAATCCAGTCCTTAACACTTCCAACAACTGGAAAATTGTTCATAAAAATCTGTGCGACGCCTCAGGTAAAACTTTCTGCCTAAAGAGTTGAAATAACGTACAACGCAACCAAATGGCGTGCAAAATCTGTAAAATTTCAAAACCCGTCTTTCTATACGTCCGGTTATAAAGACGTAACGTTAATGTTAACGGATACTTATCGTACGATATGCAAAAACTCTCTATTACCTATCTGTTGGCAAATATTCGTCAAATTTTCGGCATTTGTAAATTGGTCATATCGTCTGCTATGTTCGTAGTAACAAAATTTGCACTGTATAGATATCAAGAGATCAAGATTAACAAGATTAAAATAACCATCGTAGCGATGATGGCTACGTTTATTTTAGTCGAGTCAATAAAGGATTTTACTTCTAAATCCCCAAAAACAGAACCGATTTTGATGATTTTTTTTTAAATGTTTGTTATAGTAAATTATTCAAAATCAGAAATATTCCAGCTGCAGCGATCAAGTATTTATATTGTATAAACAATAACAAAGAAAAAAATTATTAAAATTTTTTTCGAATATAATTACACAAGAGGTTTTATTTAGTCGGATAAATATTTTTTGCAACGAAAACGTATTGCTTAGCAATTAGACGAGAAAAATTGACAGCAGATAAAATCACGACGGCCGAAGGCCGGAGTTGATTTTATCTGCTGTCAATTTTTCGAGTCTAATTGCTGTAAAGCAATATTAGTTTGAGTTTTGCAAATAAATATTTATCCTGACTAAATAAAACCTCGAGTGTAATTCGGCGAGACAATTTAATGACTGAACAATACAAAATTATTTTTTTTATTTGGTATTGAAGCTACAATTATTAAACGTACAAGGCAAAGTTGCATAGCAACTAAAGTTAAGGTAGCATTTTAGCCGGATAAAAGTTAGGGCAAACTTTTATCCGCTGTCAAAGTGACAAATTCACCGCGGCTTATGGGATTTTTATACATGAATTAAATTGTCGAATATAATTACACAAGAGCTTTTATTTAGCCGGATAAATATTTTTTGCAACGAAAACGTATTGCTTAGCAATTAGACGAGAAAAATTGACAGCAGATAAAATCACGACGGCCGAAGGCCGGAGTTGATTTTATCTGCTGTCAATTTTTCGAGTCTAATTGCTGTAAAGCAATATTAGTTTGAGTTTTGCAAATAAATATTTATCCTGACTAAATAAAACCTCGAGTGTAATTCGGCGAGACAATTTAATGAATGAACAATACAAAATTAATTTTTTTATTTGGTATTGAAGCTACAATCATTAAACGTATAAGGCAAAGTTGCATAGCAACTAAAGTTAAGGTAGTGTTTTAGCCGGATAAAAGTTAGGGCAAACTTTTATCCGCTGTCAAAGTGACAAAACCACAGCGGCTTATGCGATTTTTTATACATGAATTAAATTGTCGATGGAGTTTTAACTAGGAGTAGCTAATTTTGAAAATAAGCATAAAAAATAATTTTTAAATAAAAAAGTTTCAAAATTTCCATTGAAAAATGTTAATTATTCAATCATTCGGGTGCAAGAGTATAATATGCAAATATATATAGACATATACTTATACAGGGTGTGTATAAATTGGCGAAAGAACTACACGTGGCGATGTTGGTCATAAAATTCTGAGTCGAAAATTTTCATACCAAAATCTTATACCCAGGGGCGGATCAAGCTTTTGTGGGGCCCGTGGCTAAATAGCTTTGTGGGGCCCTGCTAAACAAAATGTAAAACTCAAAAATTGTCAACATAATTTTTATTGACACCAAAAACTACAAAAACTTTTTCCTTAATTTTTATTTTTAACGAAATAAGTAATAATATCGAACTTTAATTTTCTTAAGGTTTCCCTTTCGATGCACATTAGTTCCAATGCATCGAGTCACCCTTGCTCCATGGTTATTCTGTATTCGTTTGTTATATATGACAACTTTGAAAAAGTCGTTCTGCTTCGCAGTTAACGATAGGTATTAACAAGAAAATTTTAATAATCGTGTACACGTTCGGAAATGTATTCATCAAATTGTATTTTATAATAAACTGATAGAAGTCAAATGGATTGGAAATTATGTTAAAGTACGTCTAGCCAATACCGGGTGTTTGACTTAAGGGGCGAACATAGGGAAATAGCATGGGAAATCGTATATATGCAAATCCCTGCTCCCCGTTTGAGTTGATAGCATTGATAGTGGTATCAATCTAAAGACAAAAAAATGCGCTTAATTTAATATTAAACTGGCGGAAAAAATTAGGGGATATTAAAAAAAATAACAAAAAGGATATTAAGTTATTTAAAGCTTGCTATTAAAGAATAAATACTGGATGGGTTATTGGTTATTATCAGGTCACCTTTGATTTATAAACACTTGTTTTTGTTATTTTATTGAAATTGTGTTTGTTTACTAATTACGCGTTGTTTTGCAAATTGTTTGCTGCAATTTTTGATGAAGTTTTTTAAAATACCTTATACTGTTTGTGTGTCTAAATAAGAAATTACAATGGCAGAACCTTTTTTAAGTATTGATAGTGCCACTAGAGCACTTAATTTACTCCGCAGGGGCTTCCGTCAAGTGGAGGTTGCTGACTTGTTCAATGTGTCGCAAAGCGTAATAAACCGATTAAGTGCTAGATTTGGAACTACGGGATCAGTTCGGCGAATACCTGGGCAAGAAAGAAAACGAGCGACAACTGTCAGGCAAGACCGTTTACTGACCACATTGGCCCGAAGGCATCCGAAAGTTACTGCCGTTCAACTCCAACGACAACTTCAAAATGCAACAGATGTACAAATCTCTGCCAGAACTGTCAGAAAGCACCTATATGAGTAGGTTGACATTCCAGGCGTCCATTGCGCAGAGTACCACTCACCAACAGACAAAGATTCGAGTGGTTGCGAGAACAAGGACTCTGGGATGTCGAATGGCACACAGTACTTTTCTCAGATGAATCTCGGGTTGGCCTGCATAGTGATTCCAGACGACTTAGAGTATGGAGAAGGCAAACTACACCATGAAACCACCCCTCCATTATTCAGACGGTTCATCCATATGGCGGTGGTTCTATCACGGTGTGGGCCGGTATATGTTTAGGACACCGTACTCAACTATACGTGTGTGATGGCAATATGAATAGTCAGAAGTATAGAGATGACATTATTTTAGACATTGTTGCTAATTGTGCTGCTGATATTGGCCCAGACTTCATATTGTTAGATGATAATGCCAGACTCCATAGAGCAGCTATTGTCATGGAAGCTATTCAAACCCAGCAAATACGTCATTTGCCTTTACCACCTATACCTCCTGATTTAAATGTCATTCAGCGCGTATGGGATATGCTTAACACGTTCAATGCCGGCAATTATTTTGTATATGCATCTCTAGGGCCACCCTAGGGCCTAGAGCCCCGCGTCATCACATGCAGAATATCGATACCACGCACCCAACGCCGCGAAAAAACCTAAACCGGAATTGTACTACACTCTAAAAAGGTTCATAGAATACGCCAGTAAAAGATACAGTGCTCAAATAGCACGCCAGCAAAATGGCATTGCATTAACTAAGCTAAAGCGCAGGACGCATACGTGTCGCCCTTGGCGCAGTAATTCAAACCTGTAAGGACGCAACGTATGCGTCCTCGGCATTGAAAGTGTTAAAAACGCACTAGAGCAGTATAATCCTTCTCCACAGACTGTTCAAGAACTAAGAAGAGTATTTCCAATGTTATAGGACAATTTGCCTCAAGAACCTATTGACAACTTGATTTTAAGTATGCCTCGGAGATGTCAAGCTGTATTCGATGTAAGAGGAAGGCATACTTAATACTAATGTTAAAATTTTTCGATCATTTGTTTCTAAGCGTTAATACCGAAAAGTTATAGTGTTGGTTTTAACGTCTTTATGTCGTTATGGTTCTATATTCAACATTATTTATTTGTAATTATAGTCAAAGAAGGTACAGTTTGTACTGACAATAAATGAAACGCCGATTCATTACATAATAGTTATTTTTTTTAATATCCTCTAATTTTTTCCGCCAGTTTACTTTACTGGAATTTGTTGCTTGTTTAAGAAAGAAACTGCAATAAATAATTTGCATCTTATTCACAAAAAGCAGAGCAGCCGTGATCAAATTTCAAGTTTCTTTATGCCAAAATAAATTTGATTTACTGTGAGTTATCAATTCACGTATCTACCTAATTACTATGAATAGTAAAATTGTATAATTTAACGAGGAGAGGATATTTATTATCTAAACATTTTACACTGGCGTCAGTTTTCGCACAGTTCGTTTCAAATTATCATGGCTGGTCTGCTTTTTGTATGCAAATTATATATTGTAGTTTTTAAGCTATTTGTTTCTTAAACAAGCAACAAATTCAAGTAAAGTAGTATCAAATTAAGCGCATTTTTTTTGTCTTTCGATCGATACCACTATCAATCCTACCAACTCAAACGGGGAGCAGGAATCTGCATATATACGATTTCCCATGCTATTTCCCTATGTTCGCCCCTTAAGTCAAACGCCCGGTATACAACTCTAGCGCTTAAAATTCCTTTATGCAATGGATTTAGTTTCGACGTGACTGAGTCATGCGTGTTTATTTTACGGTGAGTAAACCAGTAATGCGGAAGAGGATGCCACTAGTTTGACATCGCTTCGCTTAACTAGCAGCGCTAACAACTGGAGCTGTATATTCGCTAGACGTAGTATATCAGCTGTGTTTCTAAGTAACTTCGAAAAAAAAATCAGTTCGCAGTTAGCATAGACGTCATCTTTATAAACTTCAATAAATTTCTTAGTAAATACCTCTAACTTGCTCCTTTCCAATTCTATAACAACTCGACTTTTCCAACTCGAAACTCTTCTGAGGCCCGGGCCGAACGAGCGTCTCGGGGGCCCTTAGACGGGCGGGGCCCTGGGGCTTCAGCCCCCAAAGCCCCCCCCCCCTTAATCCGCCCCTGCTTATACCAATGCTTCCTGGATATGCACGGGATCTTCAAAGTTTGAAAATGAAGTCTTTTAATAATTTTAATTCAGTATCTGTTGACAGAAAGAGCTGCAAATTAGAAGAAAGAAGAATTGCAAAAATTGTTTTTTCATAGATGTTGTTTTTCAGCCCAAAAAATATGCATTTACCCATCTCTAGTTATGAGAATGTACAGAGTGGTCCAAATTGGACACTTTTGATAGGAAACACCAATTTCTAGAGGAGCTAGAAAAAAACTAACCTACATGTTACGAGCTCGATTTTTGTGAAAAAGTGAATGCCGAAAACCGCACATGGATATCTTGAACTGTTTAGAAGATATAGGGTGGTTTTCAATTTTGTGCATTTTTGACCCACCCCCGTAACTTATTTATTTATGAATATTTTTTGTTTCTGTAAAAGCATTCTTAATGCACTTTTTTTAAAGGAATCCAATGGTGCCCCAAGTTTTTTTGTAAAAAGAATGGTTTTGAAGCTATGGAATTGGTGTTTCCTATCAAAAGTGTCCAATTTGGACCACCCTGTACAACCTAAAGGAAACTGGAGGAAGTTATTTTTTTTGAATAAATAATAATTTCTTTGACGGAATAGGACTTGTTTTGTATTACAACAAAATATACCTACTCGTTTTCGGTTTCGAACATATCGGTATCTAAAGAACAAAACCAAAATGCTTAAGGTATTGAAGAATGGACAAAGAAAATTCAAAGGCGCACTGTAAAAGTAACCGAACGCATATACAAAGCGGTTGAAAATAAAAATTTAAAATCTAACACAAATAGCCGATTTACTCGTACAGTCGTTCATAAAGAGAAACGTATGTTTTTGCATTAGCAAACAGCACTTTTAATAGTTTTTGAAAAAACAGAAAACTTATACGAAGAAGCACACCAGAAGATCGTTAGGTGGACATAATTTAAAATATCAGGAAGATCTTGCCACCTTTTGTGAAAATAATGCTGGTATACAAACTGTTCATCTTAAAACAAAAATTCATGCTATTTCAAATCCTTGTATTTAAATTTCGCATAAATAATTTATTGAGAAGGAAAAGTTTCAACAGGATAATAAAATAATTTTAAGAAGGTCGAAAAAATAATATCATACCTATACCTACATGTTATAATCAAAAACCGTATACGAGTAATACCCGAAAGTGTAAGGGATTATTATCTATTGTCTATCACTTGTTTCTACAGTGTGTCCCAGGATAGATGTTACAATAGGTGTGATGGACAAAAAATTTTTGAATTTTATTTTAAGATTGTGGAATTAAGCCCTGCTTGGTTTGAAGAGAATTTTAAGAATATTTTCAGTTTTTGAAAAACAAGTCGGCCTTGACATTGATGCGAAAACTATTTTCTTTTCAGGTAAAGTACCCTTTTTGTTCATGATACCGCAAAATTTTACTAAGAAAGGTTGTTCATAATAAGAAATTATGGCCCTATGCAAAATTTCAGGAAGATTAGTCAACGATAGTTTTTTCATGGCCTCCTGGCAGTTATGTGGAATAAATATTGTAGATCAGTGTTATTATTATGTTTCGTAAGTTAAATTTCTTGTAAATGCTATTTGTTTCGTTCAATGTTCTACAAAGAAAATTTTGAATAAATACAATTTATTTTGTTTAATCTAAAATGTGACGGTTTAATCAAAGTGGGTAGATCTTCCTGAAATTTTGCATAGAGCCATAATTTCTTATTCTGAACAACTTTTCTTAGTAAAATTTTGCCGTATCATGAACAAAAAGGGTACTTTACCTGAAAAGAAAATAGTTTTCGCATCAATGTCAAGGCCGACTTGTTTTTCAAAAACTGAAAATATTCTTAAAATTCTCTTCAAACCAAGCAGGGCTTAATTCCACAATCTTAAAATAAAATTCAAAAATTTTTTGTCCATCACACCTATTGTAACATCTCTCCTGGGACACGCTCTATACAGGGTGAGTCAAATTTGACCCTTACCATGGGGATCTCCCTTATGAGCAGAGTTAGAGGGAATGTTTAAATTCGGCAAAGTTGCTATTTTTTGTTCTCTTTAAGAATCCGCCGGCAAAATTGACTTGCGACAATTGACAATCGAAATATTTTGAAAAATCAAAAAAAGTGGGATTTAGTTTTTTGCTTGTGGCGCTCTTATTTGAATCTATAATTAAAAACTAAAAACACATTTTCATAGCAATTTTTTCTCCTCTATCTGATGGTCTGGTTATAATTTTATTGGCACGTTTCGTCTCTTGCAGGCCATCATCAACTTTCTTATTTCTTATGGGGGTCATTTTGTTTTTTTACAAATTCAGATGCTCATTTTTTTTCTGATTACAACGATATATGATATGTAGGGAAAATATTCTAAATTTAGTGCTTAATTCTCAAAAAAAGCGTATGTAATTTAAAATCATGTCTGCCATGCATTGTTTAAAAACAATGGAGCATCTAGTTAGGTCGCTTTTGTTTACTTGGGTAATTGTTACTGCCAGTGATATCAAAATATCATAATATTATAATAATGAAGCTCGTCATGAACCTAATCTAACGAAAATACCGGATTAATGAGAACAAAATTGGAAAATTTAATACATATTAAAAATAAAAACAATTTATTGCAATAAATGTTCAAATAATCTGCCGTTTTCATTAATGCATAAAAAGCCACCTAACTAGATGCTCCATTGTTTTTAAACAATGCATGGCAGACATGATTTTAAGTTACATACGCTTTTTTTGAGAATTAAGCACTAAATTTAGAATATTTTCCCTACATATCATATATCGTTGTAATCAGAAAAAAAATGAGCATCTGAATTTGTAAAAAAAAACAAAATGGCCCCCATAAGAAATAAGAAAGTTGATGATGGCCTGCAAGAGACGAAACGTGCTAATAAAATTATAACCAGACCATCAGATAGAGGTGAGAAAATGGCTATGAAAATGTGTTTTTAGTTTTTAATTATAAATTCAAATAAGAGCGCCACAAGCAAAAAACTAAATCCCACTTTTTTCGATTTTTCAAAATATTTCGATTGTCAATTGTCGCGAGTCAATTTTGCCGGCGGATTCTTAAAGAGAACAAAAAATAGCAACTTTGCCGAATTTAAACATTCCCTCTAACTCTGCTCATAAGGGAGATCCCCATGGTGAGGGTCGAATTTGAATCACCCTGTATACAGGGTGTCAGACATCGATAGTTCAAATTGTGCTCCATGGGATAAAGCATCAAAAGGCAATTGAAAACGCTCAACAAAATTACTCCAAATATCAATCTTTGGAAAGTTATAAGCATTTTAATTCTAATACATCAGGCAACACTGCAGCCCGCAAACTACTGTTTATATCAAGGTACAATGTGATTTTTTAAAAACTCAATTGCAGTAGGCCGTATTCTGACTTAATACAGACAGAATACGGCCTGCTGCAATTGAGTTTAAAAAAAATCACATTGTACCATATCCATTACATACCTACAATAGTCCGCTTGTTTATTAATTAAATACAGCTTGAAAATCTAGCAAATTTTATTTAATTAAACAATCTGTAACAGTTCTACAAAAATTGCTCCACATGAGCACCATTATTAGCCATACACGTTTCGCAGCGTAATAAAATACTACGGCTTAGGTTCTGGAGCATATTTTCAGTGATTAAACCGAATGCCTCTACGATTCTGTTTTGAAGATCATTGAGATCTTCAGCAGGTGTTCTGTATACATGATCTTTTATAAAACCACACAAGAAGAAGTCTAATGGGGTCAAATCAGGGGAATGAGGTGGCCATGGAACAGGACCACCTCTACCAATCCATCGTCTTCCAAACTCCTGATTTAACCATTCTCTTCTTTGCAGACCTCAGTGGCCAGGGGCGCCATCAAGCTGGTACAATATTATTCTTTTAGTTTAGTTGCTAATGGCAAATCCATCAATATGTCATGTAGAGTGTTGTCCAAAAACTTTACGTAATTTTCATCAGCTAGACGTTGTGGCAGAAAAATTGGTCCAATAACCCTGGTATTCAGAATTCCTGCCCACACATTTAAGCTAAAACGCTGTTGATGGTTACGTTCTCGAATCGTATGGGGATTTTCAGTGGCCCACACATGATTATTCCGTTAATTAAAAATGCCATCTCTTGTGAATGTCGATTCGTCGGTCCACATGATGTTTTGTATAAAATTGGCTTCCTCCCGTACTATATTTATCAACCACTGGCAAAATTCAATTCTTAATGGAAAATCTGCGGGTAATAAGTTTTGAACTTTCTGCTTATGAAAGGGATGCAACTGTTCATCTTTCAATATACGGTATACTGTATCGTGACTTATAGTACCTACACGACGTGCAATACCCCGAGTGCTAATACCAGCTTCATCACCATGTTCAGAACTTCTTCTTCAATCTGGGGTGTGCAAACTCTACGAGGGTGTCCACCGACAAGAGCTGGTTTAGGTATAACGGAACTATTTGCTCGAAGTCTTCTATCTAGTCTAATGAAGGTCATGCGACTAGGCTGTCTTCTTTGAGGATAAAGGTCGATTCTCACTTGTGCGGCACTCAGCTCGGCGACGCGCCGCGACGCAGCGATGCAAATTGTCGCTAGATAATTATCTCATGGTTTTAAATGAATACGTTCTCACTTGCGCTGCACGACAGTTTACGACGCGTCGCTTCGTCGTGCGGCAACGTTGGTATTGTTCCGTGAGCGTTAAATTATGTTATGTCGCTCTGCGTCGCCCAGAATCAATCCTGATTTTATATAGTGTACATGCTATTTAGGGATATATTGAGATGCTCCCCCTTTTTGCTTGTATAAATTATAAATGATTTCTTGTTGGGTTCTCACAATAACCTTTTTCCCAAATTATTTGATTCCCCACAATTTTAAAATTAGGTAAGTTAATTATCAAAATCAAAATATCTGCACCGGCTTTTAAATTTGAAATTCTGTTTTTATTAACAATTTAAAAGATATACGCCTACCTCAGGATCGTTCCCAGGATTCGACTTATTAAATTTTGAAAAACTAGAATATACAGTGTGTCCCAAATTGAATCCCCACCATTAGGATCTCGGAAACTATAAAAGCTACAAAGTTGGTTAAATAGGGAAAGTTTTAGGAATTTTAATGCTCATTTCATATCCGTTGAGAAATCACAGCCAACTTTGACCGTTTTCGAGATATCTTGAAAAAACCGAAATTTGGAGTTTTCTGTTTTCCAAATATCTCGGAAAGTATTAAGTTATTAGTTTCAAGACTTGTACATTGTGAGTGCACTTTTTTACGGAGAATCGGGTGGTACCATATGTTTATATTTATGACGCTTTGTTTCTATTCTATGAACAACTACTTTTGATTTTCATATGGACGGCCATGTTGAATTTTGTCGTAACTAAACTCAGCTCTTTTTTCTCTTTTCAACGATGTGTCACCAGTACAGGTTTTTTTTTGCTGGCGTCATTCTAAAATATTTATAAAATTTCACTTCATCCTCTTGCAATCTTCTGAAGAGAGTTTGAAATTCTCCTTCTTGTAATCTTGATCTAAATATGTGGTGTACCCAATACTTTCTTTGCGACTTTTTTCTTTTTAATGTTGCATATTCATGGCACATAACTAACAGGAATACGTCATCATCAGTACTCGATGATGAACTAGACATTTTAAAGACAAAACTCCAATTCACTCAAAGGCGAACAAATGTCAATGTCAATGTCAATGTCGTGTCGCTGTCGCTCGTTGTCGCTTATATGAGAATACCTACCAGCGTTACGGCACTTTGCATCGCTGCGTCGCGTCGCGTCGTCGAGCTGAGTGCCGCGCAAGTGAGAATCGACCTTAACTCTCTGCATATAGGGCTGCTATTGCTGCATTGCTATTTCCGTGACATTCTCCGAAAATCATGTACATATCGTCGTATTCTGGGAAGATGGATTCCATTGCAAAAAAATTAACGGCCAACTAATGCAACAATAGTAATTTGTAATACAAGTGTTGAAAGCTTGCGTTTGCCACACGAATGTGAAGTTTGCAGCACGAACGATAGTGAGTGCTGCAGTCACATGAGAGTGGCAAATACAAGCTTTTAACACATGTATTACACACTATTTTTTCTACAACCACATTTCCATAAAAAAATTTAAATATTTCTGCAAAATTTTGATTTCGATGCGGCAAAATTATACTTTTCTCACTACCACCTTGGTAAATTGACATTACGTTGTCAAAAAATCGACAATAATGGAAAGTAAAACATTTAGTTGAACAAAAACAGACTGTATCTAAGGACAAAAAAGACGATTTACCGCACCAGGTCACTTTCCGCATATGGTACCCCTGTCTCTACACCATAACGGATATAAAAAAAAATAAATAGTTATAGTGGAGAATACGTGTTTATTTATTAATGTTAACACTAATTTTACAACTGGAACAACGTTGAATGTTAAATGAAGGTGTATTTACAAAATGTTTGATTTCATTCTTTTCATTACTGAAAACAGAAGTTGTGTTTATTTGTTTGTTTGTACCATAGAAACAGCGCCGTTAAACTGTCATAAATATAAACGTCATAATTTTTGTTAAATATTAGTACTGTTTTAATGAATGTTGTTTTGTGGTAGTGAGAAAAACGTAATGCGCAACGCGTAGGTAAGTTTCTTTTTTATCCTCGGTGGCTTTATGGACCTCAGCTGCGCTTCGGTCCACAAATTACCACCTCGGATAAAAAAGTTCACTTACCATAACTTGGAGCGCAAATAACTATTGCCGCGCCGAAAATCATGCATGTGCGTGCGGAAAGTAAATTTTCCGCACGCTAATTTCACTTGTTCGGCAAACACTCATTTTCAATACTCGTATCTATGGAGACGAAGTCTGAAAATCCCACTTTCCATGGTGGTTGTAGAAAAATAACAATGTAAACTAATCTGTGATTAATGCATCAAGTGTGTACTTGAACAACTCAAAATGACAGTGTCACTTTAATAATAATTTTCATAAAGTCAGTAATGTTATGGAAAGTGCGTGTCTCTTGTTGCCATATCTTCAAAATTAGTATTGAAATCTTCAAAGTAAAGAACTGCAACATTTATTTTAGGCCTACAAACATCTACAATTATTAAATATACTAGTGTAGTTTCTAAAATAGGTACAGAAATAAACTGAATTACTTTTGTTCGCAGAATAACACCCTTTTGATGCTTTATTATTTGCCACTTGGAAGGCCCATAACTTTTAAAAGAAGCACTTAAGAGCAAAATTCTGTTAAGGTTTTTTGCTTCCTTTTTGATGGGGAATGTAATGGTGCAGTACTTGAACTATCGATGTCTGACACCCTGTATATAAAATTATTTCATTCAGTCTTGTTTTTCGCTAGTAATGCTGCACAATTTTTATCTACTCCTATCCGCCATAGTATGCATATCCTCTATGTTGTCGTTCAACG
The DNA here is from genome assembly GCA_963082815.1 of Melanotus villosus. NCBI lineage: Eukaryota > Metazoa > Arthropoda > Insecta > Coleoptera > Elateridae > Melanotus > Melanotus villosus. The sequence continues at coordinate 20,583,278 of OY720424.1, read as the reverse complement.
TTCTGGTCGGTCACTAAGATCTTCTCTCCTGTCTTTTGACTCCCCACACTCTTTTGATAGGCCTGTCGCTTTTCATGTGTAGCAAGTGGCCAAACTATCTCAAGTGGCACTTTTGGACTCTCTTTGTGATTGCTTCGACTTCTAGTTATTCCATCGTAACGATGCTCCTCACATGATCACTTCTGGTTATTCCCAAAACTCAACTGATCAACGTAGACGCTTCAACTCCATAATTAATACTTTACTAGCTAATCTGTTGGTTAGGACCCAACTTACACATCCGAAGGTAAATATGCGAGCATAAATTGATTTGTATATACTTATTCATTTTAACTTTCCTTGATAGTTTCTCTTCCAGATGAACCTGTTTTTTGACTCACGATACATTCGGGATGCGATCTCAATTCTTTCTATTATTTATATTTCTTGGTCCCCTTCTGAATGAATGTGTACTTAACGTATCAACTTGTTTTACCTTTTTTCCATTTATTTCAATGTTCAAGGTGATGTTTGTAGTAATTTTACCAAGCACTCTTACCTGTGTCTTATCCAGTTCATATTTAAATTCCTTTTTCTTAGTGCAAGGTTGTAATCCCTTAGGCATCTTCGGTTTTTGCGACAATCGCTAAATATCAGCGAAAGCACTTGTTTTATCCACAATGGTTCGAGATTTCTGTGTTTCTGTGTACTGGCATCGGTTTTCTTAATGACTTCATCCATCATTAAGTTAAACAGTAATGAGCCTAGATTCCACCATCCGCCCTTACATAGTTTTTGTTCCTCCTATGCAGACTCATAACAGCATTTCATAATTTTTTGTGCACTTCCCTTCGATTTAAACATTCCAATACTAATTTTTCGGGCATTCTGTCGAAAGCCTTTTCTATATCTATAAGGGCTAAGTAGATACGTTTACGGAATTGTTTTGACGTTTTTGCTAATGGCCTGATTGTAAAAATATGGTGCTAAATGCTCCTGCCTTTCCTAAATCCACATTGAGATTGATCCAATTGGGGTTCTATTACTTTTCTTAATCGTTGTTCCAGGATTCGTTTGCAAATTTTGACGCCATGCTCAGTAGCGTGATTCCTCGATAATTATTGCCCTCACTTCTGCTTTTTTTTGTGTATAGGCAAAATGATGCCAATTTCCCAATTTTCCGGTACTTTCATGGCTTTGTTACATATTTCTATTAGTACAGTATTTTTCATGTAGCATTTGGGTTGACGTCAACTTGCCCCGTCCAAAAACTGTCTGTTTAGATACGCATTCGTGCGCAGTAGGTAATGAAAACCTAGTTTAGAAAGAGATGAAGTATAGAGTATAGTTGGATTGTGAATTCATCAACGCACTGTTGATAAATTCACAATCCAACTGACGACACAACCCAAATCCTAGGTGAAAAATACTGTACCTTAATTCCGCTTTTCTCTATATTTTTTAGCATTTCCTCTGTTATACTCCGATCATGTCCAGCTGCTTTGCCTTTCTTTAACACTTTAATTGCCGTCTCTATCTATATTACTTCAACTTCTGGTTTAACAATATCTTTTAGACAAGGCTACTCATGGTCTTCGCAGTTCTTGTTATCTTCATAACTTAATAACCTTTTCAAGTATTTTCTGCAACATTCCGTTATTTCATGTCCTTCCGTGACTAGTAGTTATACCTCGTACGTTTCTAATTTGTTTAATTTTCTGTTGATCATTTCCTGAACGTAGGTTTTTAAGTACTCTGTAGAATAATCTTTTATTTCTGTGGTAGTCTACTTCCATTTCCTGTCCAATCTCTCTTCTTTGCTTTCTTGACTACTTAATTCCTATACTTTATTTCTTTGTTTTTTGTATTCCACATAACTTTCAGGTAAATTCTATTTCCATTTTTCTTTCTTCTCCTTTACTTCAATCTTTAGATTCTCACTCCACCAATACGTCTGTTTCTTGTTACTATTTGTCTATATGGTTCTATAAATGGATTTGGTTACTTTTAGTATTTCCCACGCTTGTTGGCAATTTAAGTCATGCGTTTCAGATTTTAGATTTTACTTAACCTTTCTTCAATTATTTCTTGGAACTTTAGGGAAATGTTTTTGTTGACCAATCTGTACGATTTGATTGATTCTCTATTCGGCTTAACTAATATATTATTATCGTTTTTTTTCTTGGGTTTTTCGCCTTTCTGTCGTATTTGCTTTTACCTTAATAGGTAGTGATCTTTGTTTATTTCATGTCACTTTCTCGCCTGTACATCTAGTATTATCCATTTCTACTTTTGACTTCTCTGGTGTATATATGAATCTCTTTGTTCGCGAAGAATATGTTCAATACTATCAAATAAATTTGTATGCGTAAATCTATAATTCTTTTGCCATTGCTGCTTTTATTAACGTTTTCACCATGCTCTCCTAAACCTGTCTTCGTTTCGTTTGTTCTACTGCCCACTCTTTTATTTAGGTCTCTTAATAATATATGATCACTTTTCCTTTTGACCCAAAATTTGTCTTTCCTTTCTGCGCTTCCGTTTTCGTCTGGTCCATACAAAATTAATATAGTTACCTCCTCTTTTGAATCTAGTAATATTCCAAGTTCCATAATTCCTTCCGATATTAATTGCCAGCTTTTACTCACTTCCTTGTATTCTTCTCTATTATACAACCCACCCCTTCTTGTGCATGATCTTCTTCACTCCACTGCTTAGCAATAATTGTTCCGCAGTTCTTCGGTCCCATCTCCTTTTTTTTCGTCTCAATTAGTGCTAATATACACATTACTTTTATATCTTATGTCCCCCATCAGCTCATTTTTCTTCCCATTTAGTCCACGTATATTGGGGATGCTCCCCCTTTCTTCTTGTTCAGTTTTGCCCTGCCCTTGCTTTGCATATTTCTCTTCGGATTTTGCCTTCCGTTATTCTACTTCTTTATCTCCATTTTTCACAATTGATAGATATATGAGTTTGTCTGGGGAATATTTAATTTGCGAATTAATATAAGATGATCTTTGTTTTTGTAACTTCTTGTTCTGTAGTTCCTCTAGTTTTTTAATTCTAGAAACTATTTCATTATTCTTTTTCTTTGCGGTCGCCTCCGTGAATCCGTCCTTTTGTGGGATACTTTCTCGTTTCTTCTTAACTAGTTTATCATTCTTAGAATCTCACACCCATTTCTCTCTGTTTATTTCTTACCTATCTCTTTTTCGTTTTTAGCGCGCTCATTCAAGGTTTTTTGCACGTTCCTTTCTTCTTATTTTAAGTCGTTGTTAATGTAGATCTTTTTCCCTTGTAGTTTTAATTTTTCATTACTAATTCTTTATCATCATATTTTTCAAATTTGTCTAACTATGGTCATATCTTTCCTTCTCCTTCGATTAATACCAAATACACTGCACTGTTTCATCTTCGCTCCTATTTCGTCTGCTACTAACTGTTCTACTTCATCTTTTGTCTCTCGTTAGTTGAATTTATTATGATGTTCTTCTTCCTTTCATTTCTTTCTATTATTTAGTATTTATTTGTTAGCACTGTGGACTGCTCTTTCACTCTTGAGTTGCTTATTTTCTTTGATTCTGAGAAAGCGGAAATTTTCGTCACATTGTTGCTAGTTACCTACAATCCACAATGCTCTTTTAATGTACCAGTTAAATATTTTAGGTTAACAGTCAACAAAGTTCCTTTACAATAAGTTATGGTTTAAAGTGTGAAAACTTTGTGACAGCTCGACATTTTAGGCTGGTATCTGCACTTACACTCTCTTACACTCTGTTAAGGCTTCCTAGTTGTGTTTTACCTTATCGCTTATGCTTACAAGCTTAATACACAAAAAGTACTGAAAGAAACGGAATCGTTGAATTCGGAAAACCATTGTCTATTCAAATAACTCTGAAAAGCCAAAAAGCCGACTTCAAAAACTTCAAACGCGCCAGTATTTCATACTGAATACAAGTTACAGTGATGATTTCATTTTTATTTAATTAAAGCAATCACTAACATTTTTGTAGGTCATGCCATTCTTGGCTGAAAAATAAAATTTTGAATTCTTTTTGAGTTTTTCCTCTACAATCAGCCTTGTAAGTTAAATTTTTTAACTACAAATAATAATAAGGCGGTGCACTTGTTTCCGTAGACATTCTGTATTTTAAGCTAACGTTCAATGTAATTGCTTAGGAAAAAATCACTATAATAATTACATTACTTAGGAAGATGAGGAGAGTAGTGAAAACATTTAAAATTTCAGATTTAAAAATACGGTGTGCCCATTTTAAATCGTGACCCCTTACTGGTTGAACATGCAGCCCATATTACATTACATGTATAGTCTATACCTGTAATGTAATATGGGTTGCATATTCAGAGCCAGTAAGGGGCCACGATTTAAAATGGGCACACGGAGTTCGCTGCCAGATACGTTTGTGTCCAAATAAGTTATTAACATTTGATTCGAAAATATTGTATGAATATGTAAGTGAGGCACAATCTAACTGTTGCTGCTAAGATTTTAAAGATGTTACAAGGTATAACTTATGACTGTAGCTGTAACGGTATGGAACACCTATGTCATTTCTTACAGATTGTATAAATGATATTTTTCTGAAGAAGGGTTTCGCTTCTGGCTTGGTTGACAAGTTGAGTTACCGTTACCCTTCTGCCTCTTGCTAAAAGAGTTTCGCCTCTGGCGTAGTTGACACGTTGAGTTACCGTGCTCTTTTAGTGCTTCCTTTCCTCTTGGGCGAAACGTTGAGTTATTCTGTCTCAACAATGACACGGTCCCAATCCGGAAAACGTTTTGTTAATACTGACACTGACCGTGGAAGTATTCGAATTCGATATTTGATCAATTTATTGTTAAAGAGCATCGAGCCTTTGTTATACTGTTGTTATTTGAACATAAAACTCGTATTTTTGGAACATACTTAGACGGATATCTAGGATGATTAGTATATGGACACGTAACGCAAGCGGACGTCCGACAGGACATTTGCCTGGTCACAGGTTTATAACTGACGGTGCACTTTGGAGAATCACCATCATTTTCTTAATCTCAGGGGGGTTTTCTCCTGCTGTAAGTAAGTAAAACCCGTGAATATGTACTGCTTAATGTAGTAATGTGTTGTGACAGTTTTCGTATACTGTAGTAACCCTTTACGATGCAACACTACACATTTTCCTGGGTGGTGCATATCGCTTATATCGAGATTAAGAGTCATTGAAACTTGGCCAGTGTTAGAAATTTCATGTAGCTTAGCGGAAATGCATTTAATCGTAAACGATGCATAAATGCAAATTAAATAGTTTAAGCAAGCATTACAATTGTAAATAGAAACGTTTAGCAATTGCAATTTTATAAAAAAAAACATTCGTTAAAGATTATGTAAAATATAAATAAAATAATCTTTGAATCCTTGTTTTTCAAAACAAATTATATAAGTACCTAATTTCTATGAACCTAACACTAAAAAAATTGAAAACCGTTTCATATCACATACTGAATTACTGAAGTTATTTACTTATCATAAACAGTCAGTTTAATCACTGTGTGTCGTTATACGATTTAATGCCATCCTGATCTCAAGAAATAGAAAAACCATAAATTATATTGCTATAGCCAGTACTAATAGGATCATATAATCCATTCGCAATATTTACAGTAAGCCATGATTATGTTGCCATTGCATTTATTTGAACAGACTCTTATTCTGTCATACCTTGAGTGCTGTATTGTGGAGAGCATTTCCGATTCTCGGTAATTTTGAAATTAAATTCAATGCAATTTTTACAGGCAAATGTTTTATTTGAATTGGCCTACAGTGGTCGAAGACGGTGGTATGATTTTTTTTTGTTACTATTGACTCACTTATCTTGCTTTTTTGTTTTTACTAGTTTTTGAACTAACATTAAAAACGCTGATATATAAAATCGGTCATTTAGACCGAACGCTTCTATCAAAGATTATACATGTTGAATTATTCAAGCTTTAAATAAAATGACTTATGTACTACAATTGTAGGATATTATAAAACTAAAAATTAAAATATCTCAATACACTGTAATGTTCCAAATATCCATATCATATTATAGTACCTAACTAACCTCAATGTTAAACGGAGGTACCATCATAACGTAATGAACATTTATGCAAAAATCTATCGCAATGAAAATAACAAATTACGCAATACACAATAAAATATACTTATTATAAAGCTAAACTATAAATAAATATAAATACGTAATAATTATTTCAAGTTTAACGACATTATATATTACTTTGAAGTTCGTAGACTCATTTAACCTTCAGTTCTTGCCTTCCCATTTTAATTGAGCAGTTTAAACATCAGCCTTTCGTTAATGCGAACAGAATGCGAAGCTGCAATTACAGATCATTGTTTTGCTCAACAAAGGAAAGATATATTGAATATCATAAATATTATATTTAATAAATAGGAAATCTACGGGACAATTAAGCATGTATTAAATTAATGTATCACGGAGAATGTAAGATACGCTGTAATTTCTGAAATACAGCTTTAAATGTTCTAATCTTTAGCATACATTATTTAGCCCTTTTAATGTTACTTGAAGAATAACAATTCAAATAACTGTTAATTAAGTTAACTTAGTTAATTTTCCCAATTCCACGTAGTATTCAAGTATACATTAATAAAAAGCTTAATATTTAGGGAAATCCCAGTTGTTGTTAAATATATTAAATGCTACTTAAAAGTTCTTATACATTGCGATTATGGTAATTCTCGTTTTTTTTTTTTTTTTGAAATTTGGGATAATATTTTAACATTTCTTTCACGAATGCCAATGACAGATTAAAAATGATATCAATTTGAAGTATGAAGATCAATTTTCATGAGCGAAATTCTTTACACGCATTGATTTTACATTCTCTTGATACTCTTTCTGGTTGCCGAAACGTTTTTAAATTATAATAAGAGAATCTTTCAGCGAAGGTCGACTACAGAAGGTTTTTCCTTTCAGTTTTCATGCATGTGTAGATATAAATTTTCCCGGCGTCACGTGCGTTGTATTTTGCAGCTACGAGTTGAAACACCTATTGATAAAACTTGTGTATAATGGTATACGAAGCTTATGCAAATTTAATGTGGGCCCGTCTGTGTAGTTTAGCCGGGAGTTATTAAAATTTGAGGCCCGCGAAAGGACTTTGATAATGCATGCTTTAAAAAATCGTATGAAGATATTATATTAATTTGTATTAGTTTTCCTTATGTAACCCAAGATACAACAATTAAACATAAATACATAGGCATTGCATTTTTTCTCTATTTTTATTTTTTTGTTTAATTTGGGAATGTGTGTTGCCTATTTCGGAGATTTAAAATGACCAAATAAAAAAATCGACTTTTTCCTAAGTTTGTTCTGTTTTGTAATATCAGAACACATTGACATTCACGATTTTATCTAATAAGTCGCGATACATTTTATTTATAAATCTTATCTAAAGATAAGGAAACGCTAGGAGGAAGGTTTAAAGCAACTGTGGGAGCCGTTCTTAGGCGTTGCTATTCTAGAGACCGAAATTAAATGCTATAAAGCTACCGAGTAAGTTTTTATTATTATTAAAGAATGAAAATTGTTAATACTATTAATAATTTATGTTTGTCTAGCTACTTAAAAGATGAGACATACCGAATCGGATAATAAATCGTCACCTATTGGTACACCTGATATTGCTGGTAATCCTGAAAACGTTAGTTCTAGTTCTGGAAAAGCATATGCCAATACTGGAGAAAATGTAACGTGTTCAACTGATTCAATTAAAAATGCAGATAAGGAAGAAGCTTCTGCTTTCAGAAATCCTAGTACAGGAGGGCCAAATGAATCACACCCTCCAGAAGGTATTCCCTATATCAAATTTTGTAAAATGGCAAATTACAACATACGATATGTGACGGTAATTCGAATAAAATGATAGGGCTTAATTAGATTGCATTAATTAATTATTGTTGTTTTTCCGTTTTACTTCCTTATCCAAAGTTTAAAGCGTGTATAAATTCTAGAACCAAATACGATTACTATTCACCCATCGAATGTTTCAAATTAAATTTAAAAATAACAATCAATTAGGTACTACGATACTGAATTATTTGGAATACTTTTAAACGGAATTGTATAGATCACAGTTTCTTTTGTGTATAGTGGTATTAACTTGTTTATAGATTCTGGGTTTGATGATCAAATTGGCCCTGCGGAAGAAGCATCGTCATATTTTAGCTCAAAATTGCCAGAAGGAGGAAACGATGATACAGAAAATAGTAGAAGCAGTGCAAATGATCCAAACAAAGAAATGAAAGCTAAATGGAATTCCGCTAATCGTTCTTTATCAACAACGAGGACAAACCCATCATTTAATAGTATAAACTTTTTAAACAGTAAAAGAACAGATTCAGGTAGCTTCAGTTTAGAGGGAATTAATAATAATAATGTAACATGGGGGGTTAAGCTGAAAAAAAGCATTCACTGTTGTCCTGATATAAAACAGTTACAGCTGGAAAAAATTGAACTAGAGACACAGTTTCAAGCAAAGATTCTAGAGGTAGACGAAGAGATAAACACATTAAGGCAGATAAACAGTAATTACATAGAACAAATAAACGAACTTCAACAAAAAACTAGTGATGCGGAAGCGACAAAGCAAAAATTTACAAAAGTGATCGAAGAAAGTAATATTATATTTGACGCTCTTACTGACGATCTAAAAAAGAAGAAATCTTCAACTTGGACAAGTCTTTTAAGCTGGTTTTTCACAAACCGAAACAAAACGAAATGCGACGAATACAACGTAATAAATAAGATTGCATCAGTCTGTAACACTTTGAAAAGTTTTGATACGAAGTTTAATCAACAGCAACAAATAATAGAAAAGCAACAATCAGAAAATGAAAAGCTAAATAAAGAGCTTCAGGGTGCTCATGATAAATGCAAACGTACCGAAGAAAACTTTAACAAGAAATTAGTTAAACAAACAGATATTCTTCAAAAAAGGGACGATGAATTAGAGCACACTAAAAGAGAACACCAAAAAGAAATAACATCTTTAAAAGAAACCATTAATGAATTGAACAGTAATGTAAAACGTGAAAAAGAAACATCTGAAATACGTAACAATACATTAACATCCAAACTGAAAGAACTACGTGGAGCAAATTGTGAAATCCTGTCGCTTAAAAAAGGAAACTCAAACCTCGAACAAAGATTAGAACAAAATGAGTATCAACTGAAGAGGCTTTGGGAAAAGAAATCGGATCTAGATTTACAAGTATACCAAACGAAAGAGGAAGTAGAGAAATTCAAACAAAAACTTAACGATGCAAAGTTTTTCGTTAAAAAACAAGTTAGTGTTTTAAAAATGCAAGAAGAAAAGTTTCAAAACTATTTAGAAAATATTTCCGATAAGATGAAAAACCATCAAAAAATAATCTCATTAGAAGATAATGCAGAACAAGCTGAAAAACATGTAATAAACAACGCTCTTGCAAGGATCCGTAAAGTGAAGGAAGAAGTTAAAAATAGTGAAGATCAAATATATGCATTTAGTGGAAATTCTGAAAATAGGACTTTTCTTACCCTTAAAGAAATCCTTGTTAGGGCTGTTACCAAACTTGACAGGGTAGAAAGTGAAAGCAAAGCGCAAATTTTGAGTGAGAGAAAAGAATGTATAGTTTATGTTACTGAATTATTAAACGAGTTAGAAAGCAGAGTAGGAAAATAATGGTAATTTTTTATATTTTAAAAGTCTATGAAGTTTCATTAAAGTTGAATTTTTAAACACCTCATAATGTATTTGTTCGTTGTTTACAGTTTAGATTTAAATACTTTTAAACTTAGACAAATTATTTTAGTTACTGTAATTAAATAATAATGTAAATGCTTATTCCAATACAAATTATTTGTAAATATATAAAATTAAAAAAGAAGTCAATATTATATTTGGTATGTAAATATGTATACTTTAGCAACTAACACAAAACAAATTTACATGATATTAACTTCATAAATTCTGCGTCAGAGGGGCTATTGTCTCGTTTACTTAGAAGGTTAGATAAATGCCAAGTAAATGCTTCTACATCTTAATTAAATAAAATTCTGGTAATAAGTAAACCACTTCTAAAATTTTGGATAAATACCTTGTTAAACATCAACTGTATGTGAAAAATTCCATAATATACAATTACCACCTTAATTTACATATTTATCTAATCAGCACGTCAGCCATTACTCGATATTCAGATAAGCTTGACGTTGCTTCATATCTTTTAGGAGCAAAATCAGAATCGTTTGTTAATACAGTGAGAAATTTATGTTTTCGTATTAGCAGACATTAGTAAAAGATGATGGAAGAAACAGATCAAAGGAAATCCTTGATGATGAAATACGCTAGAAGAGTAGGTGGACATAATTCGAAAAGTCAGGAAGATCTTGCAATCGCTTGTGAAAATAATGCGCTAGACTACAAAGGTAAGTTCATTTTAAACTTTTAAGTTTTTGAAATTTATAATACGTTAAACGCTTTTTATTTCATATTCTTATGTTGAAATTCCGAAGAAATAATCTATTGAGAAAGAAAAGTTAAAACAGAGAAGCAAAATACTTTTAATAAGGTCAAAAAGATTATTGAGAAAGCTAAAACCTAAAAATTAGTCGAATCAAGTTTACATTATAAGACCTCTTGTGTTGCTTATAATAATATATATTTTGTTTCAGAACTATCGTCATTCACAGAACCACATCAGAAGCCCTTATTGCTAATTCCTCAAGATGAGACAGAGACAATTCCAAAATACATTGCAAAAGCAAGCGAAAGTGAAGCTAAACTAGACCAAAATAAAATCCTCGAAGCGACTCAAATAGCCGATTTACAGAAAAGCGAAATTTATCGGAGGAAAATCAGAGAACAGGAAGATGAGCTCTTGGAACTAAATATGACTTTACAGTCAAAAATTCAAGAAAATGAAAAGTTTAGGTCTGAATTAAATTTACTTAAAAAAACAACAGATGAAAGAGAAAGAAAACTTTTTCAGCTAAAAGAAGCAGTTGGAAGTAAAAATTGCAGTTTTTATGAATTTTACGAAGTCGTTCTTAACATGAGCAAAAAATTAATGAAATTATCTTCAGATTTGCAAACACAACTCGACCAAGTTGCTGAGAAGACCGAACAGATTGCTACACTGCAAACTATATCTGAGGAACAAGTGATGACAATAAAGGGTTTAGAAAAAGATTTAAATGCTGAAACGACCAAATGCAAAAAAATGGAAAACGAATTGAATTGTTTAAGTAAGAGCACTAATGAACAGAAGAAAAACTTAAGCAATGATTTTGATCAGTTTAAAAGAGAAACTGAGTTATATTTAAGGGACTGTAACAGTGCGAGAGAGGTTATTTTAAATATTATAAATAGCGATACAGAATATTAATCAGAATGAAATACCTGCAGGAAAAGAAGAACTTTACTTGAGGAAATTTATTGTTTACTTTAAGATTAACTTGTAGTTACCAAAAATATAAATACTTTACAAATATCTAGTTCGTTATCTTTCAGCTTAAACTTAATCTTTAAGCTACAAATTGTAAAAATTTTAGTTATAGTGTACAAATTTTGCATGTAAATAAACCAGTTCGGCATGCCCAAATTGCTAAGTTGGTCCTCAACAAATAACAAATATTTCCTGTTAGTTCTCCTTTCCATTATATCTATCAAAAACAAAAAACCTAACTAACGAAATTAAACGTTTAAGTTTTTTTTTAAATAATCTATCAATTGCATTAAGGTCAAAAGGTGCAAATTTACTGCGCATTACTGCGCATACAATGATACACAAGGAAAAATTAATAAAATTGATAATAAAACCCGATAATTAAATTTGTACAAACCTATTCAACAAACATTAACGCCATGTTTCTAGAAATGAACATTCTTAGATAAGATTATTATATCTGCCTTACCTAAGCTCAAAACAATAGTCTTGTTGGAAACACGAGCTTGAATCGTAGGTAAGTCTAAAATTATTTCGACTAAATCTTCTTTTTAATTATGTTTCGTTTTGTATAGTTAAAATAAAATGGCCGATCAAAAACTTCAAGAAGAAGTAAATAGACTACTTTTAGAAAATAAAAAAATACGAAATAGATGTACAGAGTTGGAAAATGTAGAACAGGAATCAAAGACTTGTAAAGATGAAAGTAACAAATATCGAGATGAAGTTAACAAACTTGGAAATTTAAATCAAAATTTAAACGACAAAATATGTCAGCTAAAAGAAGAGAATAAGGGTCTTAGCAAACATTCCAAAGAAAAACAAATCGAATTGGATCAATTTATAACGAAATACGAAGGATTGCTGCAGGACAAAGAAAATGTAAGCAAACAACTGATCGAATCTGAGTTACTGATAAGAAATCTAACAATAGAACGGAATTTGTTAAAACAACAGGTTGAAAGTACTGTTAAACAGCAATCGGAAGAAGTTAAAATTCTCCGCCAGAAAATAAAAGAACTTGAAGTACAACATAGTAAAGCGATTCGAGAAATTGAAGAATTAAATGATTGTTTGACAAACGCCGATAAAGACGTCGAAAAACTAACAGATGAGAATAAGAACCTGCAGAAAGGACTGGAAAATAAAATTAAGGAATTTCATAAGCTAAATCAACAGCATGAAGGTGTGCTTCAAAACAAGGAGGAACAGATTGAAAAGCTCACTTTAGAGTTACAGGAAAACAGTGGTGGTAAAGATGAAGCTGTTGAAACTATGATTAGAAATAACGAGTTATTGAAAGAAAATAGGAAATATAAGGATCAGGTAGTTAAAACCATCAAAGAAAACGAAATGCTACTAGAACAGAATAACCAGCACGAAGAGAAAATTCAGGAACTTAACACAGATTTAACCAGAAACATTGAGGAGAATGCGGATTTAAAATCAACAGTTGAAGCGCAAGCAAGTAATATTCAAAAACTTGATGATAACTTAAATAGCACAGAAACTACTTTGACTGAGACACAAGCAGAACGAGACGAACTATTTAATAGAAAAGTTGAGCTGGAGGAAGAGCTGTCGGAAATCAGTAGGAAATATGCTGCAAATGAAAAACAAATTAGGCAGTTCTCAGATGAGCTACTTAATTTTGCTGCTGAAAGAGATCAATTGCTCCACGAATTAGACAGACTGAGAAATGGCGAAGCTGGGAATGTGGAAGAAGAGATGACAAGCGCACTGCGATATTTGAAAAACACTTCTGCAAGGTTGATTCAAAAATATCAGGAGGTTAAACAAAAGGTTGACGAGCAGTTTTTACGAGTCGATTTGGATGAGGAAGATAATGGCAAGAAAAAGTAAGCATTAGGAAGAATGAAGTTCTTTTAACAGATTATTTTATTATGTCGATTAAACAGAAGTAATTTTCAACTGTTAAGTATAGCATGTATTTTAAGCTTTTAACCTAAATGTATTTTACGCATTCTTTTAGGCAAGGGAAAAGGTTAATTAATAGTAAAACAGTCAAGCTCTTAGCTTTAAGGTATTTAATTGTGAGTGAAGAGGATTCTTTATTTAAATTTGTATCTGTCAAATAAATAATATAGGTTTACTTAATATTTACTTTCCTATGTTAATATTTTAGATTGTAATTAAAATACAGTGGAAATATTGATTAAATTGCAATAAAAGGGAAAATTCTGTAAAATTTTATTTAATCATTATATGAGGCATTTATAGCTATTAAGACAACAAGTGTTTTATAGAAGCTTTAAAAATCAAGGTCGTAGTTCAAATCCGAGCGAACGAAGTGAGCCGAGGATTTGATAGACCGAGATTTTTAAACTATAAAACACGAGTTGTCTTCAAGATTTTTTCTAACACTAGTATCAGACATTTTCTTTCACTAATATATTATTAGAAATTTTAATAAATTATTATTTGAGACGCGTCATAATACACAAAATGCGAAGGTTGCTAGGCAACGAAGTATTTAAGGGCCTATAAAATACGTTGTCATTGACGACGTATTTTATAGAGAGGGCGTATTTTAAAGGAAACATAACAAGTGAGCTCTTATGCACTATAGAAACAGTATAAGATATTAGTGTTAGAAAAAATAAATAAAAGTTCCACTAAAGAATAAAATTTTTATGTTTGTTGCAGTATAGCTTTTAATCCTGGCTTACCACATTTTAGAAAATGAACTATTTGAATTAATTATTAACTTAATAGTAAAAAATCATCCGGGTTCGATGAAATTCCTTCTTGTTAATCGAATACTATATGTGATTATACCTCAATTTACCAATGACCGAAGCCTGTTATTAACCCATAATTTAAGTTCTGTGAGCTCTCTTTGCTTGGATGGCTGGACAGGAGGCTAACTTTACTCATTGAAAGACTCGAAGAAGATCGACCCACTGTGTTATCAACGGTGTTAAATAGTATGATAAGCGGAACAGTCGGCTTAACGTGCTCTGCAACGTACGGAGAAGCGTACGACTTTTTATAAATTCCGACAGGGATATCGCATGTTTCAGGAAGCGAAGCGTGAGAAACCAAGGCTATTCGGCATTCTTACCTCAACTTACCTTTTTTAATTAATATCTTCTTTAGTTTTGAATTGTTTTCAAATTTATTAAAAGTGGTTATTTACAAAAAGGCGTTCCGGAAGATCTTAAAAACTACCAAGCAATTACTTTGACATCAGTATTTTTAAGAATTTTCGAAGATTGCTTTTTAGATAGATACCAATACTGCAATACTGCCATAAGTTAATAAAAATTAATTAGATAGCTAGATGCTGGCGAGTACCTACACTATTGGGATGCTTTGTAATCTCAGCGGGCCATTCGTCTGCATCATCCTTGAACTCTTACAGTCTAAATTAATTATTAAGCATGGAAATTGAATATGTTTGTTTAAAATGGATTAGATCATTTTTATAGCTCCATAAACAATATGAAAGCATCACCAGTACAGAAGGACTAGAAGATTACTGTTGCGTCATGTTTAAATGTAGACATCGGTGTCCCACAAGGGTCAATAATGGGACCAATATTATTTCTACTTTATATAAACGAACTCACTAATTTAATTTCGGATGCTTCTTTTACTGTCTACACAGATGATACTTCCTTAATCCTGTCTCATAAAATTTCAGATAATCTAAACCAATGGTTTTGTAGTAATTTTATTTTTCGTAGCTTTTTTACAACTAACATTATTTCATAATCGGCAAAAAGAATTGTTTGCATTATATACGATATGTTTGCACATATGCATAATTAATTTGTGCTATGTGTTGACTGCGATGTTAATATAAACTCCATTTTCTTAGTTGGTTATTCACATGCATGCAATTGTGTACTCGTATATTGTCTTTTGAGAAACATAAAGCTTTTATGGTTATTACATATTATTAATACCTAATTCATTAATTATTATTGGTTTATTAACAATTTCCAAAATTTAATCAAAATATTTAAGTAGAATTTAGCCTGGTTCTACTGCACTGTGGTATTTTATAATTATTATATTAATCTGTCTCTATGGCGAATTAATCGTTTGATTATGGTATAAACACGATGGCCCAATAACGAAGTGATAGATATGACTTTTTGTTATCCATTTTAGGTGTGACTGCACGAACTTCACAACGGAACCATTTTATTTATAATTGTTCAGGGTTAAAGGATAACTTATCAGCCCTGCCTTTACTAAACTATCTAGTAATTTGTTTTTCTAGATATCGCGTTTTAATCGGTAATCCGTTTGTTGGTACCCTTAAGATCTCAGCCTCACTGGGAATAATATTTTAGTGTAGCTTGCAGGACATGAATGAAATTTCGCGCATTCGCAATATTCAGAAGAGCTTTAACTATTTTGCAACCTGGATTATCAGGTCCGGGCTCCGTAACAAAATATGGGTTATATTACTGCAGTGTATAAACCAACATGGTGCTTCCCAAAATTTGTTCATAATACAGCGATGCCACCAAAGCGCCACGCCAACTTTCTAATTTTTATTTGTATACGGCTCCCCTATTTTGTGTCTTTTCAAATATGACACCCGGGTATACTCCATGGCCTTATTTTAAAAAGATAAGGAAGCCGGAAAGAATGTTGATACTCTAAATATTTTTGCGTTTTCCGTGAATAGATAATCAATTTATGACATCACAGATAAAAATTATTTATAGTTCCACTCAATTTTTACAGAAATAGTTAGAGAGTATTTGAAAACAAAAATTTTGGTGGGAACTTAATTCATACCATGCCACGTTACAAAATACGAATCGTTCTACAAAATATATACCCTCCCGTAAATAGGTTACCATTTCCGCTGATTTTTATTCAGTATCAGGAACGTTTCGTGATAGGCTCACATAGGTTCAAGCTAAAAATCATAATTAGTTAAGTTTAATAATCACTCTTCTTGACTTTACGCTATATTATACATTTTTGGAACAGAAATTGCGATAAGAGAAATATCTTTTGTAGAAAAGTTATTCCCCTTTCTACCTATCTTAAAATTATCGATTACTGTTTGTTGAAAACCAATTCACTGATTTAATTACAAGTCTACAAAAATAAGTACTTAAAAAACACTCAAGTAAATAAGTAATACGATAAGCATTGATCAGAAAATAGTCATTCTTACAATGTTTCCTTAAATTCTGTTAGATAGTTTAGATACTATGACGTAAAAGCACAAGTTTTCTTTAGTTATAATTTCCTACTTTAAGAAATGAATTTGTATGTCATGAAATTACTCACGGAGTAAATACAACCGTAAAGTGAGATAATCAAGGTGTGAGGTTTTACGAGTAGATAGCAAATATTTGATGACGCATAATCGGTTTTTGCAATGTTAGAATAGTACTTTTAAAATTATTATACATATAGTGTCCGCCAAAAAGTTTGCACCATATGGAAAACTTTTTTGTTCAATTGTTTTTTCTAACGGGTTTCAGCATTAGTTTCAGCATGATTAATAACCGCAAAATTGCCTAAAATATTTGTCTTGTCACAACTAAGACACCTCCAAAATATCATTCTAAGTTTTAAAATGGCCTGAAATGCCCTTATTTATCAAAATATGAAAAAGTACCATAAGGAAAAGTTGTTTGTAATTACATTAAGAATCTAAATGTGAAGTTTGGTTTGAAAATTTAAATGTTTTAGTTTTTTCATTTTTTTCCTAAAATATGTAACATTTAATGCTTTTTGTGTATTTTTTCTTTGCAGTTGAGTTAATTTGAAATATTTCAATGCAAAAAATACATAAATGTTGGATTTCTGTTTTAAATTTAATTAATAATGGCAAAAATACATTTTTACAAAAAACAACAGGACAATCGTGGACTATTTTCAGTAATTCTGAGCCCTTACTGTGCAATTTTGCACGATAATGGGCATAAATGTTAAAGAAATGATTGTTCATTTAAATCAAATTTAGGTAAGGTTTTTGAAGTAAATTTTAATAGAAATTTTGAGTTTCATTTAGTGATCTAAATTTGATTTACAGGAACAATAGTTTCTTTAATATTTAAGCCCATTATCGTGCAAAATTCAACAGTAAGGGTTTAGAATTAGGTACTGAAAATATTCCACTATTGTCGTGTTGTTTTTTTTAACTCTACTGTACACCAAAATTACACAAAAACATTAAATGTTACATATTTTTATAAAAAAATGAAAAAAACTAAAACATTTTCAAACCAAACTTCACATTTAGATTCTTAATGTAACTACAAACAACTTTTCCTTATGGTACTTTTCCATATTTTGATAAATAAGGGCATTTCAGGCCATTTAAAAATTTCTAATGACATTTTGGAGGTGTCATAGTTGTGAATTTTGTGGTTATTGATCATGCTGAATCTAATGCTGAAACCCGTTTAAAAAAAAACAATTGAATAAAAAAGTTTTCCATATGGTGCAAACTTTTTGGCGGACACTGTATATGGCTTTATATTTTTATAATTAATTTTTTAGTAATATCACCTGAAATCATTTATCAAAACCCTAGAATTGGATGAAGAAAGTGAAAATGGTCAGGTAGGAACTATCGAAAACGATCAAAGAACTAAAACTAGGAAGCGAAGTGGTAGAAACGTATTCTAGAAATCTTGAAAATACAATTAGTCCAGTCAAATGGTCGAAATAGAAAGGCCAACTTTGCATTTTGGGTAGGCAATGATTTTTTTTATCGATGTGTAGGGGGGCAGTGGTAAGTCTAAATCAGGGTTTTCGGGGTAGTACCCCCCTATTCGGCCGCCATCTTGAAAATAAAGGTTAATTCGTTTTTTGCTATATCTCTATAACCGTGAGTTTTACAAAAAGTTTGTGCAAAGCTTTTTTGTAGAGAATCGTATTATCTACGATTTTTGCTTTTTTACATAACATTAATAATAAAAAAGTTATAAGTCGGAAAATACAAAAAATTAAGAAACTATCACTTTTTTAGTATTAATGCTACATAAAAAAGTTATTAATAAAAAGAGAAGACTTTCACGGTCAGTGTCAGTGTTAACAGAATGTCTTCCGGGTTGAAACCGTGTCATGGTTGAGACAGAAGAACTCAACGTTTCGCCTAATTTTTAACGGGCTTCTTCAGGAGGAACACATTCTGTTAATATGATTCTCTACAAGAAAGCTTTGTACAAACTTTTTGGTAGACTCAAAACTACAGAGATACAGCCAAAAAACTAATTAACTCTTCTTTTCAAGATGTCGGCCAAATGGGGGAGGGGATTATATTAATAAATGTTGTAAATAATGCGATTCTTTACAAAAAAGTTTTGTAAAATTTTTGTTAGACTCACGGCTACAGAGATATAGCTGAAAAACTAATTAACCCTTCTTTTTAAGATGGCGGCTGAATAATGGGGTTACCACCTCGAAAACCTTGATTTAGACTCACCAATGACCCTCCTACACATCCTAAAAAAATCGCTACCTACCCAAAATGCAAGTTGAATTACCATTTGACTGGACTTTTGAATTTTGAGTAGGCAAAGATGTTTTACGAAGTGTAGGGGAGTCAGTGGTAAGTCTAAATCAGGATTTTCGGCCTCCATTCGACCGCCATCTTGAAGATGTAATTAGTTTTTTCTGATATATCTCTGCAGCTGTAAGTCTTATAAAAAGTTTCTACAAAGCTTTTCTGTAGAAAATCGCATTCTCGATAACTTTTATTAATAACCTTTTTACGATTACAGAGATATAGCCGAAAAACAAAATGCAAAGTTGAATTACCATTTGACCGGACTAAATGTATGATAAATGATAAGTATAATGTTGATTTACAATAAACAAGTCGATCTTTCTGCATGCTATCTATCATTCAAATGCAGCAACTTGGTAAATACATTTTTAAATTTAAATCATGGTATGGTTTTTTCTAAAAATAATTTGTTTTCAGAGGCTAAAAAATCTATTGGACCACAATTTAAGGTGGCGAAAAAACCCAATTAAGAAATATCAAATGTCAAACTCGCCATAACAAACCTTTAGAAAATATTTAAAAATGATAAATTTCCAAGAATGATACAAAAGTTATCTGAGTTATTTTAATATTTCTGGTGCAGTTGGAACTACTCCAAGACCTCTAAAGCTATACTACTATAAAACAGTTATGAAAACCTAATTAAAACACTTTGGGTTTTCATAAAATATAAGCCCTTATTTTCCCATTGCCTGTAATTGCCTTTAACTATTGGAATTCCATAATTAGTCACTCGATAACAGAAGCTTTTATGCCTTGGATATTAGTTTGTAATGCTGCGATTAAGTATGTCACATAAAACCGTTTATCTAATCCTTAGAATTCGACGAGGAAAGTGAACTGTTTTTTCTTTTTATCTTATCTTACCGAAGTTTCGTAAAATACAAAGATTAGTTTACAAAGTGATTCGAAGATTTACTTACTAGATAATTTAAGCCACCAGCGCCTTTATTTGAACTTACCTAAGCAGTTGTAAGTTGAGTTTTTTGACAGGTTCTTCATTGAATTAATTAAAACTAACGATTTTTTTAGATGAATGATTATACCGTGGGAATAGATTTGGGTACCACGAACTCCTGTGTGGCTATTTTTAGAAATGGTCACGTCGAAATTATTGAAAATGAGCAGGGAAATAGGACAACACCTTCGTGGGTTAGTTTTACGGATGATTTGATATTGATTGGAAGCGAAGCCGTAGAAGAATATCCAAGCAATCCCAAAAATACAGTGTATGGTAAGTAATGCTGATGTACAAAAACAAGTTAAACTTCCTGCATCCTGTCTTTCATTGAAATGCGGTAGCTCTATAAACGCTTTTTAAAATTGTAACCTTGGCTAGTATAAATATTTATCATTCGATAAAAACAATTTTAATTGTTGGAAAAATGAAAAATTACAGAAGAAGGTAAAATTTCGCCAAAACACCGAAAATTAAAATATTTAAGTAACAACATGTTTTAATAATAACAGCAGGTCGAAATACCACGAAAAAAACTCCATTTTAAATCCTGCTATGGTTGGTTCTAAAAACAGATTTTTTTTTCAGAGGCTAAGAGACTTATTGGACAAAAATTCAAGGACTTGAAGGTCCAAGAAGACATAAAAAGATTACCTTATACCGTTTTTGATGATCTTGATTCTCCTAAAATAAGAATCCAGTTAGAAAATGGCAACATTAAAGAATATTATCCCGAAGAAATTAGCGCATTTATTTTAAAGAAACTAAAGGAAGTTGCCGAAGCTCGTCTTCAGACGACGGTTACAAGAGCTGTAATAACAGTGCCCGCGTATTTTAATGACGCCCAAAGACAAGCAACAAAGGATGCAGCTACAATTGCTGGGTTTAATGTTATAAATGTTATAAATGAGCCCACAGCGGCGGCATTGGCGTTTAATTACAATAATCCAAAACCGTACAAACGAAATATTGTAGTTTATGACTTTGGTGGAGGCACATTTGACGTATCGATTGTTGCAATTGAACGTGGAAAATGCAGTGTTAAATCTACAAAAGGAAATTCCCATTTAGGTGGACTAGACATTGATGCAAACTTGGTAAAGTTAATAAAGGAAGATTTCAAGAAGCAACAAGGAAAAGATTTGGATAGTGGCGATTTAACTACGAGACGATTAACAGCAAAGTGCGAAAATGCAAAGAAAATTTTGTCTACCAGACATCAGGTCGAAGTTGAAATGGACTACTTGGCCGGAATTGATACTTCCTTTAAATTTAATATTGCCCGTATTCGTTTAGAACAGTTAAACTTAGAACTGTTCAAGGAAACTTTACAAACTGTCAAGGAATGTTTAGAAGATTCCGGGCTTAAAAAGGTTGATATAGACGAAGTGGTACTGGTTGGTGGATCCACGAGAATTCCTAAAATCCAACAAATGCTAAGCGACCATTTTGGCCCAGATAAAATAAATAAGGGAATAAATCCAGACGAAGCAGTTGCTGTTGGTGCAGCCATTCATGCTAGTAATCTTGCGGGCGACAAAAACGAAGTGCATGATGTTACTTCCTTGTCTTTAGGAACAAACACCCATGGAGATTTAATGAGCATTATCATTCCCCGTAACACGCCCATTCCAGCAAAATCTATTAAACGTTATCAAACTATTATGGATAATCAAACGAGTATGGAGTTTCCTATATATCAGGGAGAAAAAGAGATTGCATCGGAAAATTTCGAACTTGGTAACTTTACTTTAGCTAATTTAACAGAAGGCCCTGCAAAATCAGTA
Source organism: Melanotus villosus (assembly GCA_963082815.1). Taxonomy (NCBI): domain Eukaryota; kingdom Metazoa; phylum Arthropoda; class Insecta; order Coleoptera; family Elateridae; genus Melanotus; species Melanotus villosus. Next base: position 20,561,519 of record OY720424.1, on the reverse strand, counting down.
AAAGTTGAAGTTTCTTTCCAAATCGACTCCGAAGGCTTGCTGAATATTTCTGCAGCCGAAATCAATTCCAACAATAAACAAGAAGTACAAATAAACGTTAAAAGGAAAGGTTTAACAGAGGAACAAATTCGACAACGTATAATGGAAGCCCAATCAAACCGAGAAAAAGAACTTAGAAGACGTAGATTTATTGAAGAAAAACACAACCTGGAGACATTTCTATATGAAGCAAAAGTGAATTCTGAAAAATGTTCAGCCGCAACTAGGGACTTCATTGTTGCGAAACATGATGAAATTTGGAAGTGGCTGGAAAAGGTTAAAATTGAAGATGTCGACCAATTTGAAATTAAGAAAAAGGAAATGAAAAAGGTAATAGAAGAAAATCCGTCTGAATGCGAATCAAAATAAGATCAAAATATTTTATTATCCACTCTACATAAATATATACACGTTATTAATAAATGTTATAGCTAATCTAAATTGGTTCTAACGGTTTTATTTTAGGGCTGCTGTATTCAATTGATCGAATCAACAATAAATTGTAAATTAAATGTAAAGGTAATGAATAAAAATACAACGAAACAAATACAAAAAATTTTAAAATAAATTCTATTGATCAGCTGAATGATTTTCAGATTACGTATTTAAATATTACAATAAAACCAAATTCCAGTTTTCATTTTAACCTTTATGGTAACAGTACGCCGGATTGTCTATTATTAAGAGGTTACAAGCTATAGTAGATGTCATGGATACAGTAAATGACAAATTATTTAGAAGAACTATCGGACACACCCTCATTATATAGATCTTCTAAGATTTTCTTCTTTAATTCAATTGCATCTTTATCGCACAGAGAAACGTTTTCTAACCATTTAGAAATTTCATCACATTGAGTTAAAATCGTATCCCTTTGATTTGCATCTTTAATTCTTCCGGCGTTTCCTAGTACCTTGGAGCACATATTTTCCAGTTTGTATTTTGCAAAATCAAAAGCTTCTTTTCTTTGTTCTTCTCTACAATTTTGTTCAATTTCTGTATTTCTTTGCCGTATTTGATCAGCAGTTAACCCTTTCCTGGACACGTCGATTTGAATACTTTTAGAATTTCCGGCGCCAATTTCTGATGCTGTAACGTCTAAAATTCCTTCCGAATCAACTTTAAAACATATTTCTATCTTAACATGGCCAGCTGGAGCTTTTCTTAATCCCGTTAATATAAATGTTGCCAATTGATTATTATCTCGCACAAATACTGAGCTACCTTGATGTACTATTATTTTAGCTGCCGTTTGGTTATCAGCCACGGTGTAATATATTTGAGTAAATTCTGTTGGAACTGGGGTGTTAGCTGGTATAATAACGCTGCTAATAAATCCTAATACCGCTGTTCCGAAAGGCAAAGAAATAACATCTTGTATTACTTCTTCTTTATTTCCCGTTAAATTAATTGCGTGAATAGCTGCACCATAAGCCACGGCTTCGTCTGGATTAACGCCTTTGTTTATTTTACCTTGTCCGAAGTATTCTTCCAATATTTGTTGTACTTTTGGTATTCTCGTTGATCCACCAACTAAAACAACTTCATCGATTTGCTCTTTAGTCAGCTTCGAATCTTCTAAACACTCACTTACTATTTTAAGAGTTGCTTCAAAGATATTGGCATTTATTTTTTCGAACTGAATTTTAGTAATTGATGAAATATAATCTTTGCCTGAAATATTGTTTAATTCTATATCGGTCGCACTTTTTTGCCCAGATAGTCGTTTTTTCGTCATCTCACAGGCATTTTTTAATCGACGCATTATAATATCACTTTCCTGTATTTGCACCCCAAATTTTTCATTAAAATCTTTCTTGACGAAATTGACAAGATTGTAGTCGATATCGGTTCCTCCCAAATGTAAATCCCCCTTTGTTGCTTTAACTTCGCACCTTTCGCCTTGTACTGTAACAATTGATACGTCAAATGTACCACCACCGAAGTCGTACACCAATACATTTCTTTTATGTGGCTTTCTGTTTTGGAAAGTAAAAGCTAGAGCTGCTGCTGTAGGCTCGTTAATAATATTAACCTTCGTAAATCCCGCCATAGCAGCTGCATCTTTAGTAGCCTGCCTTTGAAGATCATTAAAATAGGCCGGAACAGTGACGACGACCTGATTAAGTACTTGGCCAAGACGTGATTCGGCCAGATCTTTTAATTTTCGTAAGATATAAGCACTTATTTCTTCAGCAAAGCAGTTTTCTTCCTTTTGTCTGTAATTAACTCTAACTTTTGGAATTCCATTGTCGTTAATAACCTCATAAGGGAATCTTTTTATATCTTCTTGCACTTTTGGGTCTTCAAAACGTTGTCCCATGAAACGCTTAATTTCTAAGAGAAAATCATTAAACGATTTGTCATAAAATTAACGATAAACGATTTACAAAAATCTTACCGAATATTGTGTTCTTTACGTATTTGTGAGCTTCATTTTTAGCTTCGTTTCCTACTTTAACACCATCCTCAGTAAACGAAACACAGGATGGTATAACGTATGAATTTTCTTCATTTTGTATAATTTCCACTTTACCGTTCTTGCAAATGGCAATGCAAGAATTTGATGTACCCAAATCGATTCCTACCGCCATCTCACCTGATATCTAATGTTTTAAAGCAAATGTATAGTTTTGAAACAAGTAGTAATAGAAACTGAAGTTGCATTAACCTTCATTGGTTTTCTCTATCTTATCGTTTAAGATAAAGATAAAGCTTTTAATGTGGAGAAAGGAAAAGTATGATTCACAGTAAAACATAGTGTTTATATATTACATATTTAGATAAAAAATATAAAACGGTTGGCCATTTGGCTCTTTGGACTATTAACCTTGAGCTTTCCAATCAATATCTGCTGCTGAATTGTTGAACGATATTTAAACTGACACCCTGAAAATAAGTTATGTTTACCAGCACTTCACTGGTTTAAAAGTCGCAAGTAACAAACAGCGACGACTTTACTTAAGTAGTTGCAAGCTGATACAAAATAAAGAGCAATGAGAGGCTATTAACGCAAGGACAATTTTTATCGCTAAAGGAAAACGTTAATTTTAGGTTATGTTGTGTTATGTACTTAAATATACAAGCCAAGAAGATAAGGATCTGTTTTACGAACAACTGTAGAAACAAATTAGGTAGACCACTAGAAAGAAACAGGCATATATACACTACCCAATGAAGATTGGAATGCCACATTACATACATAAAAGGTAAAGATAAAGGTATGGACACTATACCCCGCGAGGAAGCATGGCCGGCAATATGGAGGGTTAAGGCCTCCTAATTCTCCTAATACTCAGCAACATGTAAAAAGAGTAATCAAGCTAGGGCTTTTATCTCAAGAGTCAAATAAGAATGCTTGGAGCTATTGGGTAAAAAATTCGAAGAAAAGTCTTATTAAGACAAGAGTTTTGGAGAAAAGTTGAAAAATTTGAATGCAGAAAATTGGTGTGCACCATTAGGAAAAAGAAGTATCATAACAGGAGAGAACGAAAAAAATTTGGAAATACCGAAAAATCACCACGAAGAAAAATACAAAGAGGACATTCATATCAGGCGTTCAAAGAGTAAAGGGCAAAATAAACTAGATGAGCCAGAAGAGGGAAAGCAAGTTAAAATCAAAGAAATAGAGGAAGCATTAAGGCAGATCCAGCTAAGAAAGATAGTAGAAATGCTTTAATGACATCAGAAAATAAAAATATATAAAGGTGGGTGGGCGAAAGCATGGACGTAGAAAACCCCAGAAGGTCGAGGCGACAACTAAATCGTTTCGATATATAAAAAGGAAAACCCAAACGAATGCAATAAATATCGGGTAATATATACGGACTTCCTCCGTATATATTCCAAAATTCCAAAGAGATGTCTAGAAACGCGAAGAAAGAGAATAATAAATGGAAAACTGAGCGACATTTAGATCTCTGAGGCAGACGCAGAACACCATTTACCTTGTACGAACTGCGATTGAGAAAGAGAAAGCAGTTTAGCTGGCTTTTACATATTTCATTACCGTTTCGGTAACACCCCAAGGAAACGTATGTAATAAGCTACAACAAGCAATTGGAAATCTATAAGAAGAAACTAAAGATAATGCTAGAATAAATAGAGAAAACCCAGAAAGCTTTGAGATTGAAAAGGAAATAAAATAAGGGTAAGTACTCACTAAGTGCCATATTATTAAATTTAGCCTAATCATTAATCAAATTTAAAAAAAAAACTCATTTATATAACTACAAATAGATAAGTCTATTATCTCACATTTATAACCTATTTACCAAAATTTTAACTAAGCGATTAACCAACGTACTAGATTTCTGTCAGTCAAGAAAACATGCAGGCTTTAGAGAAGCATTTGGTAGGAATGATCACCTGCAAACAATAAAATTACTAATAAAAAAATGCATCAAATATAATCGACCTCTGGTACTAATATTTATAGATTTCGAAAGAGTGTTTGATTCTATGGAAATATGGGTAGTACTTAGAGAGCTGGATGAATGTCGCATAGACTATAGATATTCAAGACTAATTAAATACATATATGACAACGCCAATGCAAGGGTGAAATTACATGACAATACCAACACATTTAGTTCGCAACGGTGAGAACGTCAGGGGGATACAATTTCCCTAAAATAGTTTAATGTAGCCTTGGACTACTTATTAAAAAAAAAAATGTTCTGGGAAGGGGATGGGTTAAATATAAATGGAAAAAGACTACATCATTTGAGGTTCGCCGATGGTATAGTTTTGATCTCAGACAACATCAGAGAAGGCATATGTGTGATTAAAGAACTCAAAGAAGAAATTACTTGAAAACAATGAGTACTTCGTACTCAGCGGAAACATACAAATAAACGACGACATTTTCGAAGAAGTGAACAGCTACAAGTACTTGGGTCATGAGTCATGATTTTCAAGGCACAACCAGACGTGCGAAATATATCAACGTGTAACTCTAGGATAGGCAGTCTGGAAACCTCAATCACATATTCAAGAGTGTCTTATGAAAAGAAAAGTGTAGAAGCAATACGAGTAGATAGTATATGCCATTTCTAGCTCATGTCATTTCTGAATCACTCTAAAACAGGTAAGAAACAGCTTTAAACAGGTTAGAAACAGCTAAGAAATAGCTTTAATTTGTTTAGCTTGTTTATTACCTGTTTCTAACCCGATTAAAACCGATTCTTACCTGTTGCTTGTGGCCCCAAACTGGTCGAAGGGGTATATGCATATCAGGGCCTAAACGCAGGGTATCGAAATCTCTAGGAAACACTCCAACTATCTTCCAAGTGGAATCCACGCAATAGACCTATGTGCTCAAGAGTGTATTAAAAAAGGCCTGCGAGAAACGAAGATTTATATTCTTTCGGGCAGTCAGGCTACCCTAAACACTCTGAAATCGTATATTTTTGAGTTTAAAATAGCCAAGAACTGCAAGGAGACCCTTCAGCAATTGGCCACAAACAACATATTAATTTTAACGTAGGTGCCAGGGCATGAAGGATGTGAAGAATATGAAATTGCTGATGCCCTTGCAAAGCAAGGTGTAGAGGTACCATTTTTCGAACTAGAACCTTTTTGTGGAATAACCAAAAACCACATAGCGGAGGAGGTTCGAAAATGGGCTAAGAGAGTGCTACCGAAGAAATAGTCCTGGTTAAAACCAAGAGAAAAGATGTTTCTCATTACTCGTTAAATAGGGGCTTACTGGTCACAACCCTCTAAGGTATCACTTAAAAAAGATGGGTAAAGCTGATACTGAAAAGTGAAAAGACATATATTATGCAAATGTGTCGCGGCAGCTCGCTGAAGGCTTACGCGTAAATTCCTCGGAAAGACTACCCGTTCACTTGCCTAATATGAGGAATGGCCGCCAAGAAAATTATAAACTTAGTTATGAGTTTCAACATAGTGGGAACATAAATTAGGGTTCATTCACAAAAGATCTTTTTAGGTCGAAGTGATGTGAGGCCGCTAATAACCAAACCATCCCTTCACAATCTACAATCTACCTGTTTTGGAGTGAGTCAGAAATGGCATGAGCTAGAAATGACATATATTATCTACTAATATATGTTACCTGTTATGACTTATGATTGCGAAATGCTAACTTTGACGAAGAAAGTTATAAAGAAGCTAAAAATAATTCAAAGTGTCAAGGAAAGGTATATGCTAGGAATACGACTATCAGATCGAATAACAAACGAATGGATACAATGCTAAACCAAGATTCTAAATATAATTCAAAGAATAACACGCTTAAAATGAAACAGGGCGGGATACGTTGTCAGAATGAAAGATGGACTGTAAAAGTAATGCAGTGAAACCTAAAGACACCAAACGATATAGGGGAAGACCACCAACACGATGGACAGACGACCTAAAAAGAAGATGTGGAGATTGGCAACAGATTGCACAAGAATGAGGAGGATGGAGATAAAAAAGAGGAACCCATGTCCTGCAGTGACAAATATGACTTACGATGATGAACCTGTATGACTACATAGTGTTGGTTAAGATACCCCTAAATACTGGGCGATCCAAGCTACTGCCCAGGGTGAAAGTTTGTGGGGGCGTCAAACTTAAGTCAAAGATTTTTTTATCAATGAGTGCGGTGGGACGCCAAAATACGATCCGTACCAGCCCGCCTAGGTGTATAATTTACCTTGAAGGGCTGCTGGTCTTGCTGGCTGAAATCACTGCTAAAACTGCAACAAATAATTAGTAGGTGGAAGAAAATAATAGAAACAAGTAAAGAGGTTAAAACAACAAAGCAAGCCGTCCAACATACCGTAATATTGAAGGGAAATGAGTTTGGGTGGATCCAAACATGCCTTAATGTGGTAATAAAACCAAAACGGAACATTAGGACTAAAGCACTAAAGAATACGATGAAAAATAAAAAAAGAAATAAGTAACATCACAAAACTAAAAGTATACATACGGTATATAAAAGACAAGATAAAATAAGAGCGAAAATATCTAACAGCCGTAGAAATGAAGTAATTGAGAGGATTTGCAGAAAAACTAAATGGAATAGAAACAAATATAATGATATAAGCAGAGTTAGGGCGATGTTACAAATGTTTCCAGAATGGGGGGCAGAAGACGATTTATAGAAGTAAAGTCTGATGAGAAAATATCAGAGCTGGAAATAATCGATTAAAAGTAATCAAAAATTTTAATTGATTAATGATTAAATTAATCATTAATTGATTAAAATTTAATATTTAATCATAGAATAGCTATTTATGTACCAAGGGCGTAAAGATGCTTTTATGGCTTGAGACGTGATTTTGAGCCCGAGACGCTAGTTGAGGGCTAAAGACACGTCGAAGGCCATAAAAGCAAGTTACGCCAGTGGTACATACATAATTTTATGCACGATCGAAGATTTTAAAACTGAAATAAAAGGAACAAAATAATTTTCTACCCACATCGAGTAGTTAGTTGCTCAATTATTTTAATTTTTTACTGACAACTGTTAATTGGTTGAAGCATTTATGCCTAGGAATATTCACATAAATAATTGTGTTAACTGTGTTGTTAAATCAAATTACCCTAAATAGAGTTCTAATAAAGAGCATACATTCGATTTTAATTTAAAAAAATTCTTTATAAGACTGTTAAACTGTTTATCAATTTTTGACGTTTCATTATAGACCGGCGGCCTATAAAGACACCCACGGGCTATAAATAGACGTTTATGTCAAACAAATTCAGACATAATTGACACATTATAATGCGATCGTGCATAAAATAATTTTAATTGATTAATTTTTAACTTAATCATTAATCAGTGTGATTATTTTTTAAAATAATTGTGATTTTATGATTAAATTTCATTTTAAAACATGAAATATTATTTGAATCAGCTACGTTTTCCGCCCGCACAATTAGTTCTAGAAAGCAGCTCTCCTAAGAGGCGCTGTGTAGAACTTGAAAAATATTTTTATGAGGTTCTTGATAGTGTATGATCTCAGATCTGTGGCACAGAATAAACAATTTGTTTTATTTTTCCTATTTTTAGTTAAATCTTATCGTGTATGCAAATTAAGCGTGATTAATTTTAATTGATTAAGGAATGATTAATATTTAATCATTAATTGATTAAAATAACAACTTTAATCATAACATAGGTAATTAATCAATTAATGAAAAACACTTAATCATTCCAACTTTGGAAAATATACATAGGAAGACCAAAAGAAACATAGGAAGGGAGGATAGAAGAGATGGCAATGGACAGAGGAAAAACCTAGCACAACCAAGGAGATTGATAAACGACAGTGACGACCACTGGAAATGGACGAGCGGCTATAGGCAAAAAGACGTAATGAAATATCTTTAACATATTTTTTCTTGGGTCTTGGATTTTGTTTAAACAGCTTTTCATAGTTTAATTTAACTTTTCAAATCTTTACGTTTCCTTCGTTACAAAATATTTTCCTTTTTCAATAATTACTACAGAATTATACAAATTTTCATACTTTATTAAAAGGCATGGTGGAAGACATCTCATTGTAAAATTTGTAAATTACCATGATCGCCGGACTATCATGAATAATAAAAAGAAGCTCAAGGGTACAGGTATCGTAATTACAGAAGACCTACACTGCCGCCAGAAAGTCTGAGATCACTAACATAAATTTCATGTTATGTGTGATAATTGCGTTAAAGAATTTAAATGATGGGTTATTTGTTGAAATATTCACATTAGACAGTAACATAAAGCAAGAAATAGAACAAAAATTAATCTTTTATAAAAGTATAATGATACACTCCTAAATTAACTTTTCATCGAAATGGCGAACTTTGGCTTTATACAGGCCTGGCAGATTCTGTGCATCCTTGCAATAAGTTTTTGAAGAGTTTCCGGTTGTATTTGATTCCAACAGGCTTGAATACTATCCCAAATATTATTTTACTGGTGATAAGGGAATTTCCTTATCATTCTGTCAATCTTCTCCCATAGTAATTATATCTGGCGACTGAGTCGGTCAAGGCATTATTTTCAAAACACTCGGTAGTAGTTGATTACGTTGAATATAACTTGTAGAATATCCAGAAGTATGTTTTGGATCATTGTCTTGCTGGAATATAAATCCTCGTCCAATGATTCTGAATCCAGAAGGAACTGCATGATTTTGAAGTATCCCATGAAATCGTTCTTTGTTCAGTATTCCGTCGATTTTTATTAAATTTACAACTTTACCTCTTCCAAAGTAACTCCACACCATAATACTTCCCCCGCCATGTTTTACAAGGAAGGACACACTGAAGATTGTTAAGCTTCATTTGCTGATCTTCGAACGAATACCTTGCATTAGGATCCTAACTTCTCAAATTTAAATTTCTCATCCCACAAGATGGATTTCCATTGTCCAATAGACCAATCTTTATGGACATGTGCCCATTAAAGCCTTTTTTGTCGGTTTATTTCACAAAGTAATGGTTTTTGCTTGGCAACACAACTCTAAGTTCAGCAACATTCAGTCGATTTTTGATAGTGCTTACGCTGATTGAATTTATGCGATTTTCGTTGATTTTTGGAGCAATAGCAGGCGCTGTAAGGAACCTATTTCGCTTGCTTGTTGTTATACTAACATGTACTTCCTGAATCGTGGTAGTTCGTAGCCTCCTACTTCGTTTTCTGCTACTGCAAATCCCTGTCTCTTTCATTCGCTCAAGAGTTATAACAGTACCACCACATGAAACTGTAACTTTCTTTGCAATTTGGCGAAGCGAATAGCCTTCCTTTCTAAGAATACATATTTCAGCATGTTTTTCAATAGTTAATTCTTTTTTGAGTTTTGCCATTGTCACATTACACAAAATTTCTTTTGGGCAAACATTGGTTATGCTTCAAAATCCTCAATGCACACAAAAATAATAAAAATGGCATGAACTAGTGTAATTTCGGTTACTTGCTGGAATTGTCAAACTTATATGCAATGTAAACAAATTCTAAAGACACAAGATATCAAGATAACTAGGGAGAAGTTATCAAAGATACTTTATCAAAACGTTTCCAGCTGTAGTAATTCAGTAGGACTAAAGGAAATTACCAGCTTTCTTAAATATACAATCAAAATTTTGTGAAATTAACACTATAACAATTAAGAAAGTCTATAATGCTTCTCCTATACAATAAACATAAATTTTATTCACCAAATTTTGATTTATGCTAAAAAGTCTGGGTGATCTCAGACTTTCTGGCGGCAGTGTAACTAGTAGAAGACTTGCTTTGGTTGGAAAAATCTGGGTGAAGTATAAAAACCGTAAACAGTTAATAAATAGCGAAGCTAATGTGTTAGCATTAATTGGTTCAGCTTAATATTAACTATCACTATTTACATTATACTTTTTATATATGTTATACGCCAAGTGGCTTTTCGAGCTCATTTTTAATTTAATTTGTTTTTAATAAGTTGAACATAATCGAATATTTTTTATATTTTTTGTATTTTCTTAGTTTGTGAAAACCAGATATCACGTGAGTTTATTTTTGGTTTTACTTTTGGTTCTATTCTTTGTAATATTTCATGAGAATTCGACAATTTAACATTTATTATCAAAATGTACGAGGTCTTCGTACAAAAACCCACACATTTCTAAATAATTTAATGGCAGAGGAATATGACTGCGTTGCATTGAGTGAAACTTGGTTGGATTCCGATATATCTAACTCCGAGTTATTTGATTCACGTTACAATATTTACAGATGTGACAGAGACAAAATATTAAGTGGTAAAGTAAGGGGTGGTGGAGTATTACTTGCAATTAATAAAAAATTTCGTTCTGAATTAATTGTTACTAATACGAGTCTTGAAATGGTAACTATTAACCCTCGGTTAGTGTGCCCAGAAAAAATCACACGAGAGGTGTTCCGGGGTATGTCATACCCCAAGCTAAAATTTACCCAGGATGTCAGAAATTTTGAAATTTTATCATTTCAATGGTCAAACGTGTTTTTGTGCATATCTATGACTCGAGTAAAACAAACATGGTACTTGAAAATTTCAATTTGAAAAACATATATATCTATTTAGAAAAATATAGCAATTCTGCTTTTAAAAAAACACCACTAAACATTATTAAACCCAGATGTTATGGAACATCCTAATAGATATAAAACTATAATCAGACTATGAGAATCAAGTTCAAAGAACAAAACAAAAAAAGATTTCAAACAATATATCAAAAAACAAAAAAGTTATGGCTCCTCAAAATTGGCACAATCTGCACATATCAGCATAGGGTGTTTCAAACAAATTGGAATATCACATCGCATACATGTATAAAATTTCAAGCTTTCGCTGCTGTTCTTCGTAAGACGTAATTATTGTACTGTAGTGTGCAACAAATATATCAAAATAATCGATAAGTATCTTGTAAAATACAAAAAAAATGTACTCTACCTTCAGAAAACAAAAAAACAAAAAGTTACATCAGTTGTGTACCGGGGTATGTCATACCCCGACTGTCTTTGCAGAGCTCTCACTTCAAACGGAAACTTTATTGAGAGCTGTCAACGAGTCTATCCTGTCAAAATATGTTTCAACTAAAGCTACTAGCTACTATAGGTCGCTAGTTCATCTAGTTTTGATTTTACAGCTACAAACGGAGGTCGTGGGGTATGCTATACCCTGGAACACTAACCGAGGGTTAAATTTAAAGTTTCTAATAATATTTTTGTTATTAGCATTATCTATTTTTTGCCTAAATCGTCAACTAATTGTTATATAGAATATTTTAATGCATTAGAAAGTCTTGAAGTTTGTTTAAATAGCAATATAGTTATTGTCGGCGATTTTAATATACCTGAAATTTGTGGTAAAGACTGCGACCTTGCGAATTATAATCAGTCTGCAAAACGTCTTGGTGAGTTTATGAATCTTTTCAACCTGAATATGTTCAATAACGTCAAAAATATCAACAACAAAACACTTGATTTAGTAATAGCTAATGGTGAATTGGAAGTTAATCAAGAAACTGCTGCCCTAGTTTCCGAGGATAATTATCATCCTGCATTGCTTATAACTAAACAGCTTAATAATTACTATTCTTATAATAATAACAATGTTTTAGTTAACTGTTATGATTTTAAAAATGCGAACTTTGACTTACTATATCATTTGTTGAATGATACAGATTGGAATGCATTAAAGGAGTGCTCTGATGCGAATCAAGCTGTAAATAAATTTTATGATATAATGTATACAATTCTAAATGAATCTGCTCCAAAAATTAAAAAGAAATCTTCTTCAAAAAGAAAATTCCCAGTTTGGTTTACTAAAGAGATAATAAGTGATATTCATAAAAAATTGTATCACCATAGACGTGTTGAGCGGTCTGATTATCATCTGCAAGAATTTCGCCGGCTTAGAGCTTCGCTTAAAAAGAAAATTTCCACAGCATATAAAGATTATATTCTTTCTGTCCAAAACAGTATTGACACTAATGTAAATGAGTTTTGGAATTATATCAAAGACAAACGAAAAGATAACATATTTAATAACATATACAGTTACCAAGGTAATGATGTTTCAATTCGGGATGCAGCTTCTTGTTTTGCTGAATATTTTGGCTCTGTTTATATTGATGACTCGAGTTATGATATTGAGAAGATAATGTCGGAGTCTGATCATTCAATGTTAGATGTTCTCAATATAGGTGAAGTGAGTATTCATGAGGTTGGGATTGCTCTAAAATCGTTAAAACCAAAAAAGTCGGCTGGACCTGATTCAATCCCACCTTATATATTTAGAGCTTGTTGGGAAATTTTGCAATACCCTCTCTCTATGATATTTAACATTTCTTTAAAGTCTAACACATTTCCAGATAAATTTAAAATTGCTAAAGTCACACCAATTCACAAGTGTGGAAATAAGGCTGATGTAACTAATTATAGACCCATATCAATTCTATCAGTACCCGCTAAAGTTTTTGAAAAACTTATTTATAAAAGAATATTTAGTCATGTTAGAAATATCATTGCTGTTGAACAACATGGGTTTTTTATTAACAGATCTGTTGAAACGAATCTAATAATTTTCACTGACTTTGTGAGTAAAACCTTAGATAAAGGTTATCAAGTAGATACAATATATACAGATTTCGCAAAAGCTTTTGATAAAGTTAATCATGACATTTTGCTAAAAAAATTATGTAATTTAGGGTTTTCGAAAGAGTTACTATATTTCTTTAAATCCTATTTACAGTGCAGGTCTCAATTTGTTAATCTGAGCAATTTCAACTCTCATCAGTATTTGGTGCGATCAGGAGTGCCACAGGGTAGTAATTTGGGACCATTGCTATTTCTTGTATTTATTAATGATTTACCTTCTTACATTAAATATTCTAATTGTTTATTATTTGCAGATGATCTTAAAATTTATAAAGATATATACAATGAATCGGATATAAAGTTACTACAGGAAGATATTAATTCTGTTGTTGAGTGGAGCGAAAAAAATAAATTATATTTTAATATTGGAAAATGTAAAGCCATGACTTATACTTTGAATGTCGTTCATATCGATGGTCTTTATAAAATGAATGGTCAGTTTTTATCCCCAGTTGATATAACCAAAGACCTTGGTGTTACGTTTGTTTCTAACCTAAAATGGGAACGACATGTTGAGGATATAACCAATAATGCATTAAGAAATTTCTAAAATACTTACATTTTAAAAAATACGGTTTCTATCCTGAATACGGTTCGTATAAAGATATCAGAAGTGACTTTCGTGTTATAAAGTTACAGTTTCGCCGTGAAATGAATGACATTTTGTTTATATACAAACTCATTAACAACAGAATTGATTGCCCTAATTTGTTGCCTGCTATTTGTTTATATGTGCCAGCTTATAGATCTAGACCTCGGAACCTGTTTTATGTGCCTCCTTATCGTACCAACTTAAGAATGAATTCGCCTATGGTGAGAATGATAATACGGTTGAATTGTTTCAATTCTGTGATTGATGTGGATGTCTTCAGTTCCTCTGTTTCGAATTTTAAAAAACAATTAAAATGTTATTTACATTGAATGTTTATAATTTTTAATTCTGATTAAAATTACATTTTTGTTGGTGTCTGGTTTTCTTTTCTTATCACTTATTTTAGTTTTAGTTTTCTTTTTTTTTTGTATTTCTCTATTATTAGAATGTAAAATATAGAAAAATACATGTAGGTAGTTATATGTTATATTGTAACTTGTGAGAAGGCAGACAATGTAATTGGGGTTTCCACCCGTTTTGTCTGTTTCTTAATAAATAAATAAATAAATAAATAAACGTACTTCCTCAAAAAATTGAATCTTTGAAAATTTAGTTTCTAATTTGAACTTATTACCGAACCCAAGATCTAATGAATAAATTGAAATGTTATAAGAGATGTAAATAAAGCAAATAAATGCTGCAAAAGTCTGGGATAAGAAACTAATAATAATATTGAAAACGTAATAGGCAGTTCAAATCTTTACCGGCACAGCAAAGTATATGAAATTGATTATCTTATTTGTTTGTCTTATCTATAGATATGTAAGCATCGATAAAACGGAAAAATAAACTTATTGGCGACTGATATTTAGACGGAGGTTTACTTGGTATACAAAACAGAGTTGGCTTCATATGTTACCTGTTATGAAGTGTAAAAAATAATAAAAGTATTATCTAAAAAGGAAATAAATGAAGAAAATAAATGAGAGATGAGCAATGTAGGTAGAAAGTCTGAAGTAACACCTCCTGAAAGTTATGAATCAAACAATGTAGAGACAACCAATAAAACTAAAGAAAGTGAAGAACCCTACAGCCCCGTATTTGCCTATCAAAGCCAGCCTTACTGCTATAAAACCTTATCAAATGGTAAGTGCCAAATAATATATTTATCACCGATAATTTCCCTAACAGAGTTTACAGAAAATGGAAAAAGCTTTAACGAATTATCACTGAAAGATATCAAAGCAGAAACATGGATGCTCACTGGTTGTCCATCGAATTTTCCTTTAAAATTGGAAGAAGTACGTTCCTCAACAACTGGACGTTTGAAGGAAATTCAAGTTGCAGAACAATCATTTGTAATTTGTTCTTATCAAAAAATCAATTCCTCTAAAGAAAACATAGCAGCATTACCGAACGAATACGCACGTAGTAAGTTACAAACATCCCACTTCGGGTTATGTATTTGTAAAGATTTGGTAAAATAGCAATATTATACACATAATATTTTAGGTATTGATAGAATACATAAAGGTACCGTTGAAAATGGGGAAAGTAAAACAGAAGTTCAGCAAGATGTATGGAAAGAACAAAAGCATACTGGTAATTGGCAGGAACTTGAATTTATTAATGAAACTGACAGAAACACCAAAATTCAATGTTTAAATGCTAATCCTTTCGACATTAAAGAGAATATAGAGAGAAATTATGAAATTGAAAGCTATGTAGAAAATAATACAGGCACCCGTGAACCAACTGATTGTAACTTTGCGAAGTCGGATGTTCCTTACAAATTTGAAAGCGACAGCCTCAGCAAAGAAGAAAGCACCGTTAAAACTGAAGACTATATGAAACTCATATATAATAGTCCCGCGGTAGACGATTTGTATTCGGGAAAACAGACAGACTGTCAAAATCACTCAAATTTCAGGATGAAAACCACCACTGAGAATAAAGAAGGGGAAGATGTACACATTATGAAACAGTTGCGCTCACTAATTCAGCAATTAGAACAACAATCACCTCTTTGGAAACCATTAGGAGGTAACACAAACAAAGTTGAAGAAATTTCCAATTATATACAGTCCCTTCAAAAGCAAAATGCTGAATTATCTAATCAAATAAATATGTTTACTGCTGAAAAACACGAAGCATTAAGACAAAATGCAGTATTCGAAGATAAACACAAACTTGAAGAAAAGCTAGCGGGTTTACAAAAACTGCTAGAAGAAAATAAGACAGCTAGGAAAGTGTTAGAACAAAAATGCAAAAACTTAGAAAAGTCTTTAAATAAAGAGCACGAAAACAAGTCCAGATTTAAACTACACTTGCGGGAAGTCATTAACTCAACAAGAAAAAATGACAATGTTGACAAGCATCTGCAGAAAATTTCCTACATGGTTGCAGAGTACTCCAAACCGTTTTCAAAACAGGAATTGTCAGAAAAAGCCGAAGAAGAATTCATTAGATTATCTCTTCAGAAAATACAGAATTTAGAACACAAGGCGAAAGCGTTCGAAGACAAAATTACGTGCTTCCGTGGCGATCGTAAAGACAAGACATACTTGCATATCAAAGAAATGCTGTTTCGAGCCATTGAAGAACTCGATAATGTTGAAAGTGAAAAGAAGGAAGAAATTCTAAAAGCTAGAAGGAATGTCATAGATTATGTTAAACGATTGTGGGATGATTTAGAAAAGAGAGTCAAATAAACAGTATTTTATTTTTCTAACTGAAAATGACGAAGGAGAGGAAGGGAAAATAAAATATGAAGGAATCAGAACGTTAATATTTTATAGAGAATAATAAATGTTAAATATATGTATATTTTGCTATTTTTAATTTCAATTGATATAAATAAAGCTACATGCTTTTGTTTGTTGAAATTTATAACAATACTTTTAGCCTGTTTGTTTTTAATTTTGGTTGTTGAACTTATTTATAAGAAATTAGTATAAATGACAATGTGATATTTTTAGTTTTGTTCTTTTACATTCTTTCTCATTTTACCCTTATATGCTGTGTTAGGGCTTTTACTTTAAAGCATTATTCCTCCTATTATGAAGTTTTAAGGAAATTTATTGAGTAATTGATTAATAACACTTATTCGTATTTACGATAATAGAATTATATCTAATCTATAGGTTGGGCAACTGTATTCCATTGTTATTTCCTGATTCTAGTTAGCTTAAATAACAAAGATAACTTTCTGAATGTTTAGTTTAAATCAAAGTGCAGATTTATAAAAAGCATAACTTAACAAAATGGAGACAAGCGAGGAACCTAGATCATTAAGGCTGAAATATTTGAAAAAGGAAATACCATCCGATTCGACAGCTAGAAAATGAATTTTATGTTATTTTTCGGACGACTTTCGATATTTTATATTGCGTTGCTACAAATTCTTCAATTTCAGATGCCCAGAAAGTAAAAGGCAGCCAAGTAAGTCTCGATGAGGGGCAACAAACAATTGATTTATATTCAAAACTTCAAATGGACGATGTAAAAAATCAGCAAGACATTATTTCCTTACAGAAGGAACTCGAGGAACAGCGGACCAAAAACGAAGACCAGCAACTTAAAATTGAAAAATTGTATCATTTACTAACCGATAAAACTAAGGAAATTGAAGACTAAAAGAAAATTGTAAACAACAAGAAAGTAATCTTAAAGAAGTTGAAGAAATAAACAAGCATCTTGAGAAACCAACCGGAAATCCTAGCGAAACAGTTGTGATTTTAATGGTTTATAAGCATAACTTTAATTTTGTACGACAAAATACACTAAAGTTTGTTATTTTTATGTTTCGGTTGTTATAAATAGTGCTATAGGTTTGCTTACTGATTTTTATAACCCCAATTTAGCCTATTTCTTTTACATATTTTTGTTGTTTAATTATTTATTTATCTTCCCTTATTTTTTTTTCGGTTCAATTCTTTTTGTGCTTTGCTACGAATTTATTTATTTTTTCTATGGCAACTGTTAAAGTGCTATTTTATCTATTAATTTGAGTAGATAAAGTAGCACTTTAACTGCAAGGGTAGATAAAGTACTACTTTAACAGCAAGGGTAGATAAAGTACTACTTTAACGACTGTACGCCTATACTAATGACATTTTAAAAAGTGGCTCGATTTGTAATTTTTTAAAAGTCAATGTCAAATCAAATTTATTTTATAATTTTTTTCCTTTAAAATAAATGCTATAGAAAAAATAGAGTATTATACACGACGATAAAATTTAATTGTCTTCTTGAGCGTAATTAGCTTCTCGACTGGCGTCTCGACGCGAAAATACGCCCTCGAAGATAAAATACAATTTTATCGTCTTGTATAATAAATAACTATTTTTATTTTATTGATTCAGACTATTTCTGATTTATTTTAGGCAGCTTACTTATGTTAATGAAAAAATTAATAATTTGTTTTCTATTGCTTTGATTTTTATTAACCCTTATGTTGAAAAAATAATAATAAAGACTACGAAAGTCATAAATCATTTATCTAACCTGCAGCTTTGGTAATTTTGCGAATTAGTAGTCAATTAATTCCACTATTATTATTTTTCTGGTATTCACGTAAATAACTAAAAAATATTTGCAATTCCAATAAAGTAACATTATTAATAATTATTTTAATCACGTTGTCAGTGAGGACCTTTCTTGTATATTTTTTAAGACATTGGCCTTCAACTCTAGTATACAGGGTGAGTCCTTAGCGCGGCCACCGACTCTATCTCGGAAAGTAGTTGACGTACGTTAACGGGGGAAAAAGTTTACGAATAAACATGAGCCTAAGAAATCCATTGAAAATATTTTTAGCCGCCGATTCTTTCTGGGGCGGCGCAATCGGGGGGCGGCAACATTAAATCGCACTTTTTTCAAAAAATTTCTAAATGAAGGTCGATTAAAATATATCTAGATCAAAAGAACGTCTAATTGGTGGACAGAAGAGATGAAAAATCAGGTAAAAATAAAAAAAGACGTAGAGAAACTACTTCAATAACAAGACAGTAGAGAACTGCCAAAAATACAAAATTGGAAAGGAAAAATGTGAAGGATTTAGTATCAAAGTCAACAAAATAGAAATGGAAAGAATTCGGAGAAAAAAAACGAACAAGTCAGTAAAAGTAATCAAAAGCTGTTTTATAAAGTATTAAAATCGTTGAGAACAGGCAAACATACTTATATACCCTTGATTAAAATTTAAAAAATAAGCATGGAGAAATATCAAATGAACAAATACTAGATGGTAAAAATAAAATCCAAAATAGCCACGTAGAACAAGATGAAATAATAGAAGAAGAACCGTTTGCAACATTGGAAGAACTGCAGAATATAATTGAAAACCTAAAAAAACGAAAAAGGACCCAAGAACGATAAAATAACGGGAGGAATGATTAAAAGCATGGGAAGTAAAAGTGAAGAGTTGTTATCAAAAATACGAGCCCAACGTCAATGAAATTCGTACACCTGTATTTTTCGCTAAGTTATGCTTATAAAATGCTAGAAAGCGGGTTTTTACAAGGATATTAAAAAAATATTATATTTGCCGTACAATTTCGATTTCTTATCTTAAAAATAAGTATTCTTATTTTGCTGAATTTTAATAACTAGTACCAACAAAATTAAAATTAAATTTAGACAGACGGTTCAATGAAATTCATACACCTATTTTTTGAGTTCATTCAAATTCGTACACTTCTCGAATCTAGTATTCATCCAGTTGCTAGGTATTTACCGTGCTAGAGTCATTCACAATAAATTTGAAGCCTTTCACCCTGTGACCAGTTAAATTCATTGATGGAATAATGGTATGGGGCTACATGAGTGCCAATGCTATGGGTAACCTTCACTTTTAGACGGTGTTGTTAATGCCGAAAAATATTAAAGTATTCTTAAGAATCATGTTCTACCGTCCATGAAGAAGCTATATGCCGATGAAGACATTATTTCAACAAGATAGGGCATGTTGCAGTGGCTACAAAATCACAGCATTAATGTTTTGAACTGGCCATCATCTAGTCCCGATTTGAACCCCATTGAAAACCTTTGGGGAATTATCAAAGGGATTCTACGTAAAGGTTGTCCTAGTACGAAAACTCTTCTTAAAGAAAATAATCGAAATCTGGAATTCTATCATTGTAGAGCAATGCCAAGAACTAATAGGAACCATAAACAAGCGTCTAAAAACAATAATTGCATATCTACATATAACATTTTACTACAAACTGTTTCCACTCTTCCTTGTCTTGGGCAGTTGCACGTAACTGTCTGATGGTTTTTCCACATTCTTCTTTTATTGCCCTTTTCCATGTAATATGGGGGCGTCCTGTGGCTCTTCCACCTTGTGGATTTCATTCCAACGGAACATGACTTTCCTCAGAGCATGCCCAACCATCTGAATTTCCTTCTTTTAATTTTTGTGTACCCATTTAGAAAAAAGGAGACAGGAAACACTGCAATAATTAAAGAGGTGTAACTTTATTGAGTATAGCTACTAGAAAAACTAATCGACATGAAAATAAGAAGAGTGGTAGAGACTAAATTAGAAGATACACAAAACGGATTTAGGGGTGGAAGGAGTACACAAGATCGCGTCTTTACAGTGAAAAAAATCACAGAGAAATCTATAAAAGAAAAAAGGAAAATGTACTTGGGATTTATAGACGTACATTCGACACGATACCAAGAGGGAGACTGTGGGGAACAGATAGGAATAAACAAAAAAACAATAAGAATAGTGCAAAAAGTGTATACCTAGTACCTAATAATAAAAACTCTGTAATCAGCTGCAATAGAAAATCAGAAGAATTTTCAACACAAAATGATCTAAGATAAGATGAAGGCCTGAGCCCAGTGCTCTTCATGATATACATGGACTAGGACGACATATTAAAAAAGTTTACTGCAAAAGGTAGAAAGTTTATGGTTGGGTATAGAAATATGCAAAGTATAGAAATCTCTGAATGATCATTTGTAGATGACGTGGTAGTATATGCACAAAGTGAAAGAGAATTACTGACTAATATGAACACATGGAATGACGTACTTAAAAAAAATGGAATGGCAATAAATAAGAGTAAAATAAAGGTAATGGTAGTACGAGAAGAAAGAGAAGAAATAAAACAAAAATAGAACAAATGAACACGTTCTGATATTTGGGAGTAGAAATAGATGACAAAGGAACACAAGAAACGAAAATTAACAACAGAGTTGAAAAAGCAATCAAGTTATATTACACCATGAGCAATACATTTCTAAATTAAAGGTGTTTTAAATCCATATACAGACCAGGTACTTACTTTTGGTTGCGAATCATAAAATTTAACTAAGATGCAAAAAAGTCAAATACAAGCAGCGGAAATGAAATAAGTACCTACTTGAGAAGAGTCAAACTAATTACAAAAAAAGATAGAATAAGAAACATAGAAATAAGAAATGTCTTAGAAATTCAACCCAAATTTGAATTAATAGAGAAATGCAACTTGGTTGGTGGGGGCACTTGCAGAGGATGGAAGAGACTAGACTCGTTAGAAAAATATGGGAAGCGAAGATACAGAAAAATTAGAAAAGAGGAAGACCCAGGAAAAACGTAGGATAAAATTGTATTGGAAATACTACAAAGAAAAAGCAAAGCATGAACAGAAGCAAAGATATTAGCAAGAGACTGACAAAAAATTGAAGAAATTTATACAAGAATAGAAATAATATGTACACCCTCCACCACCAAGTGGTAAAAGGGTTTTAGATATACGATAAAAGCAGTAAATAATTCCTTGTGTTTTTTTAACTATTCAATTATTTAATAAAAAAGTACCTAAAATGCTTGGTTTTAAATACCTGAGCTACAGTTTAAATAATGATAAGTAATAATATCCAGGAAAATTATAAAGTAATTGATGTATCCCAATGATAAATCAGTGACTCATATGTAGTACCTACATTGAAACTTTATCTAATCCACAGGTTGGGCAACTGTGCGAAATTAAACATTAATATTTTTCACTATTATTATTATCATCATGATACTAGCGTAAACAATTACTAAAGATTTCTTCGAACTTTCAGAAAGGTAAGTTATAATTGTTTTTAACTAAGCTGTAATGAGAGGCTTTTATTAAAGAATTTTAGAAACAGACATAACCTAACAGAATGGAAGGCGTAGAAAAGAAATTCCTAAGACTGAAATATTCGAAAAGGAAAAACGAACCCTCCAATTTCGTTATACATACTGCTGTTACAGATTCTTCAGTTTCAAGTACACAAAACGAAGAAACGTCACCTACTATTTTAGAAAGCACCCAAGAAAATTTTGAGGAAAGACAGGAAATGTTAGAATTAACTTCAAAACTTCAAGTGGAGAATGATAAATATCAGCAACGGATTGCTTCTTTGCTGAAGGGACTCGAAGAGCAGAAAAATAAAAACGAAGATCAGAAACTTAAAATTGAAGAATTATACCATTTCTTAACTGATAAAACTAAAGAAATTGAAACGCTAAGAGAAAATTGTAAACAACAAGAAAGGAAAGGAGTTGAGGAAATAAGTAAACGTCTAGAAAAAGCAATAGAAGATGTAAAAGTAGTAATTCTGTGTATAATAGTCACATTCCTAGCTTTAATTACCTATGACAGAGTTCTATAAAATTTGTTATTTTTAAATTTCACTACTGCTACAGTCTTCTCATTCATCTTACCTTTCTTTAGTTTACCTTTTTTACATTTTGATTGTTGAGTTATCTTCAATTAAATAATCATTTATTATTTATTCTTCTGAATTTGTGTGACCTGAAAACATTAAGCTTTAGCCCAGTTTCATTTTTATTTCATTCCTCCACTCAGTTTCTGATTTATTATAAATAGTTAGGTATGTTATTAAAAAGAATAAATAATTTATTTTGTTTTTTAAGCTATTCAAGTTATTCAATAAAAAATTAGGTAAAAGGTTGGTTGCTTTGGATTTAACTAACCCAAACTATGGTTTAAAAAATGATAAGTAATAACATCAAGAAAACTTGTAAAGTGACTGATATATGCAACTGATAAGCCAGTGATTCGTAAGTAGGTAGTACGTTGAAACTTTATCTAATCCACAGGTTGGGCAACTGTGCGAAATTAAAAATTAATATTTTCCACTATTATTATTATCGTCATGATAGCGTAAATAATTAATAAAGATTTTGCATTTTCAGTAGGGTAAGTTATGTTTAATTTTAACTAAGCTGTAGTGAAAGGCTTTTCTTAAAGAATTTTAAAGGCAGACATAACCTATTAAATAGAGCAGGTAAGAAACAAATAAATATTTGGATAAGGAAAAACCACCCAATTCGATAAGTATGACCCTGATTTTTATGTTATTTTTCGAATGGCTTTCTTTATTTTACATGGTTTGTTACAGATTCTTCAGTTTTAAACTTCAGGTGGAGACTGTTAAATATCAGCACTGAATTACTTTCTTACAGAAAGAACTCAAAGAACAGAAAGCTAAGAACGAGCTTCAGAAATTTAATATTGAAACCTGCTCCAAGTTATTAATCCACAAAATTAAGCAAATTCAAACAAAAACAGTAAAGAACGTAAAAGTTGACCTCAAGAAGTTGAACAAGTAAGTGCATTGGAAAAGCACTAATAGTTGTCGAAGAACCTTTCAGTTGTTATAACAGATATTACAGGTTTTCTTTTTATCTTTATAACCGTTTAACTTGTTGTAAATTTGTATTGAACCTATTTCGAAGTAATTAGTGGTTTATTGTGTACTGTTTCTGCCTGATATGCGTGGCCTTGAAAAACGTTAAGCTTTAGTTCAGTTCCCTTTCTCTTCTACTACGAATTAATTATTATTTTATTCTCTCACTTTATTTTTAATTACTTTATTACATCTAAGGCTCTTTTATTAGAAATTTAATAACATCACCTAACAAAATGGAAAGAAGTGAAGAAAGGAAATCCTTAAGGCTGAAATATTTGAAACGGAAAGAAGTATCCTCCAATTCGACAGGTAGAAAACTGATTTTTATATTATTTTACGGATTTCTTATCTTTATTATTTCCTTCTAGGTGTTTCCAATACACAAAAAGCAGAAACTACCGCTTTGGAAAGTGCCCAAGACAGTTTTCAAAAACGACAGGAAACATTAGAATTAAATTCAAAACTTCAGCTGGAGAATACTAAATATCAGCAAGAAATTGCTTTTTTACAGAAGCAACTCGAAGATCAAAAAAGCAAAAACGAACTTCAGAAACTTAAAATCGAAAAATTGTCAAATTCCCTAAATGACAAAACCAAGGAAATTGAAAAAGTACGAGGAAATTTTAAACCACAAGGAAGTACAACTAAAGATGTTGAAGAACTAAAAGAACGCCTCAACGAACAAGATCGTAATTTTCTTCATTTAAAAAAAATATTTGCCGCACAGAATTGCAGCTTTGAAGAATTTCACCAAGTTCTCCTTGGTTTAAAACATGAATTAAATAGAAAGGCAGAAAATCTCGAAACGGAAATCCTTAAGAAAATGGAACTAGAAGCAGAATTATCTAAAGAAAGGAAAATGGTGGAAGATTTGGAAAAATGTTTCAGTGCCGAGGTTGCTAAAAACAAAAAGCTCGAAATTGAGCTTCAATTCGTTTTGCAATACAATAACAAAGAAAAAGAAAAATTAAAGAATGAATTTGAAGAATTTAAACGGGAAACTTTGAAATTTTTAAGCGAACATAAAGAACAGAAGAGTCTTATTTTGAAATGCATTGAAGAGTATTGATTTTATTTCAGTTGAGGATATGGAAATTAGCGCGTTTAAACCATCAGAAAACTGTAGATTGGATAGAATAATAGATAAGCAAATGAAATTGTTTAATTTAATTTTATCTGTTTTATGTACGTAAATTAGTTGCTTAGGTAAAGTTTATTATTAATTAGCAGTAAAACAAAATGTTCATGTTACCCTGCAGTAGTACTGCAATTATTATTTAAGGCGCAAAATATATCTTATTGCAAAAGTACGGAGTATTTTAGAAATTTAAATAAATAAAAATTTGATAAACCTCGGGCGAGGAAAAAATAATCTTAATGCGGTTACTTTCACTCGCATTCTCAAAATTTATTACTAGAATAGGATTATTATTTATCACGTGTGATAATCAGAAAATATTATTGAAAGTGAGATACAATGTGATTTTTTTAAAACTCAATTGCAGCAGGCCGTATTCTGTCTTAATAACCTTAGAACTGTCTGTATTAAGTCAGAATACGACCTTCTGCAATTGAGTTTTTAAAAAATCACATTGTACGTAGTATGTAGAAGTAAAAAACATTGATTAATTGACGTTTTCATGTAGTCCTCCCATTAACGTGAATAAAAATGCATGTGTTGGTAATCAACTTCGATAAAATACTGAAAATAGAACACACACAACATGAAAATATAAATAAAACGTTAAAAGCTCTGATAAATTGCCTACATCATAATGCATTATCTTTAAAATTAGTTATAAATGACATACATTTGTCATTCACATGATTTACTGGCAGAAAATATAATTTTCTTAGTTTACGTCTTTGCTGAGAAGCAAAACACTGTTGTGGTGATTACTAATTAATTAATAGTTTTTACTTTAAATATATTTATTTGAGGTTTATGTACAAAAGTTGTACGTATAAAAAAGATAAAAATACAAAAATTACGTGATAAAGCTTATATGTTTAAGATAGCACAAGGAAATATGAAAATTGAAGTAAAAATCGCAAGTTTGTTTGCTTAATTTACTGCAATATCGAAAAATTAATTATATAAAGGCTAGACTAATACAGTCTATCCGATCTTTCATGGAAATACTTCATAGAACTAACGATTCAGTAAAAGAAGTGACGTTCTTGTAATGTTTGTGTTAAAACCATTGGTCTACTTGCAGCTGTTAATTATTTCCGTCAATTCCGAGTTAACTCCGCTGAAAAGTCCTGAAAGTTTTCTACAAAAGTGCATTAAACAAATCCAGCTGGATTTTTTTAAACCTACAGATTTTATTATTTTCGTGAACGTTAATGAGCAGCTTCAGAATCTGAAGATGATTTATCCTGCTGTCACACAAACAGATTATTTAAAAGAACTGATTTGGTTTGATCTTAAAAAGGTTGACGCTTATATAATAGCAACTCCCGAAGGAATGTTGAAGATTGTTTTGAATGTTCTAATAAGAACCATGCACTGGAACCCCAGGGCTAAATTTTTGGTTGTTGTAAAACGAAATGTACAGGATTTGTTTAAGAGTTTTAGAAAGTATTATGTGCTTAACATTATAATTTTGTTGGTGCGTACAGAAGCGAATGTGGACATTTTCACATATTTTCCATATAATTTTGCCTTGCCCGAAGAAAAAAGAAACCAACCAGTTTTGTTAGATGTGTGCACTGAGGGCAGACTTCGAAGCTTAGCTAATTTATTTCCTAACAAATTGCCCAGAAGTTGGAAGAATACAACCCTTAAAGTGCTTATGCTTGACTATCCTCCCTACGTGATGTGCCATGACTGTAGTGAAACCGAAAGGAGAGGCATTGAAATTGATATCTTTAAAATGGTTAGTCAAAGAAATACGTGAAGAAATTTGCATTAATATTTAAATCTCTTCGAAGGGGTTAAAACCAAATTAACGCTGTTTGGAATAAGTGTTTACTACTTTAAATCTAATTTATAAATCGTAGTTTCGCCAAATTAAAAAGAGCTGAAATCCCAATACTATTTTCAACTTAAGTGTTTCATAGAAATTAAAGTATTTGTTTTTTAGGCTTTTCAACTAATTTTCCTAATTGTTTTAGGTCCAAAGTATCTTAGGCTTTGAGGTGACATACTTCACCAAACCACCGAAAGAATGGGGCGTTAAATTGGACAACGATTCTTATTCAGGTGCCTATGGTTATTTACAAAATTACGAAGCTGACGTAGGAATTGGTCTGTTTTACGCCAACTTTACCGAAAGTTGGAACTTCGATTTAAGTTTCCCGTATGTGGAAGACTCGTCCAACTGGATTGTTCCAGCTGCAAAACGTTTACCCCACTGGATGAAAATAATTTCGATTTTTAAGTGGTATCTCTGGACGTTATTAGGCGTCGTTTTATTACTAACTTTCCTGATCCTTTATTTTGCAGCGACTCATTTACCCGAGAGAAAACTTTATCAAAATTTCTACGCTTGTTTCTTTGCCTGTTATCAAAGTTTACTCTCACAAACTGCATATTTTGTATCGAGAACTATAACAGTGAGAATAATCTTTGCTTCCTGGATATATTTTAGTTTCATAATCACAACAGCTTTACAAAGTCGGCTTACCTCCGCCCTCAATTTCGACATATATGAAAAGCAAATTTCTAACGTCGAAGAGTTGGTTGAATCTGGAATGAAGTTCGGGTTCTACGGACCATCCGCTTACCTGTTCTCAAACGCGGATAACAAGGAGGACGAATACATTTACCATCATTATACGCTGTGCCCAATGGGCAACTATTGTCTTAACAGAACTGCATTTGCGGGAGACTTTGCTACGATAAAAGCAAAAAAATTTGTACAATATACCACAAGCCGTTATTATTTGGACGAAGATGGCAGACCAATGACTTACATTTTTGAAAATAGTAACGTCATGAATGTTCTTGTTACTATGGCATTTTCTAAAGGATTTCCCATGTTGGATACGGTCAATAGATTGCTCATTAATATAAAATCGAGTGGACTTGTTCAGTACTACGTAACCAAAGGCGATTATTATATGAAGAAAGATCAAGAAGCAGCACGGCGTATAAGGTCAACGGTTGATGTTTTGAGTCTTGATGAAATGGAAGGAATGTTTATCTTGTTGTTAGTGGGGTGGGTAGTTTCATTTGTGGCTTTTGTAATTGAGTACTTAATGAAATTATATAACTAGAGTAAAATGTATTTTCTGATTAAACATCTGCAATTAAAACAGTTGAGCCAAGACTAGCCTTTGAATAAGACCTCTACATTAAAACAATATGAAAAAAATGTGCATTTCTGCTTATATGCAGAATAATCTTTGATACCTAAATGAATTATTAAAAAGAAAACTCATTTAATGGGTGTATTGTTGCCTCTCAGCGTTTAACTATTTTATTAATTTTTTAATCAAGACTTCGCTCTTTTGATAAATTGGCTACGCATGAACTTCTGCAGTTCTGCCAGTTTTACTTTTAGCCAATTTTGAAAATTTTTATTTTTTTTATTTTTGTATAATACATAGGTATGTAGTTATATTTATACATTGGTGCGTTTTGGGCATGTTAAAGTATACACGGTACATATATTATAATTGTCTTTTACCACGCCAAAAGTAAGAATCTTTTGATGGAAGGGGGTAATGGTTTACCTAATTGACTAACGGACAATACGTTATACGCTCGTTGAAAATAACAAAATTAGACAATCTTAAATTGCTAAAACTTGCATTTTGGTTTACCATTTTGAAGCAGTATTTCTTATCTTTTTTATTTTACTGTTGTACTGAAAGTCTTTCTTTTGGATTAAATAAATATGCTTGTTATATACACATATATTTCTTAATTATTATACTTTACAGATCTGCATCCTTAATGTTATGGTTGTTGTATAAATGTTTCATTTGTCAGTGCATATTTTAGTTGTTGTATAAAATGCATACTTTGGCATTTATTTTGTTTATTCTTCGTCCCCTTGTTGTTAACAATTATTTAAGAAACAATATATTTTTATAAAATAAAAACAAACAATAAACATAGGTAATATATAAGTTATCAAACGAAGAAATAAGAGAACAATACACCCAAAAAGTTAAGGAAATGATAAATTGGGATTACACAGATGGGTTAAACTTGGAGCAGATATGGAATCACTTCAAAAGAACAGTCATAGAATCTGCAAAACAGACGTGGGAGTTAAGAAGATAAACAACAACAGGAGGGGAAGTGCGTGGTAGACCGGAGATATTAAAAAGAGATTCAAATAAAGAAACAAAAATTTAATCGTTAGTTGGCAGAGAGAACGAATGAAAGGTACGCTGCATATGAAGAGCTGCAACAAAATGAAGGAACGAGTAAAAAAAGCAAAAGAAAAGGATTTGGTAAACATCGGTAAAAAGAATGGAGAATGAATACAACGAGAACCAGAAACCATTTTATAAAATTTTAAAATACCTATGGTTAGGAAATCAAAGATAGAAAGCTTGACAAATGAATGACATAAACGGAGTAATAAATACCAGAAGAAGAAAAAATTATGGTAGTACTTCCAAAAGCTACTAAGCCCGGGAGGAGAAGAAGGAAGTAATAAACAGCAAACTATAGAAACTCTACAAAATATCGAGCATGAAGAAGATATTGAAAATCAAGAAGTAATAAATGCAATAAAAATGTTAAAGAAATGGAAAGCAGCAGATCATGACCAGATAAATTAAGAAATGCTAACTAATTTGGGGAAAAAAGCTTAAAGTTACTTACTGATATATTATACAACAAAGCATGGAACCAGGGAATAATATCTAGAGACTAGAAAATATATAATATTGCCAATACGAGATACAAGAAAGTGGACAAAACACTGTAATATTTATAGAGGCATACGAAGTGTAGTGTCCAAAGTATAACTAACGTGTGTTCATAAACAGTCGTCATCCCAGTAGGTTGTGATTTCAAAAACATATTTCGTAATTTGATTCAGAACACAAAACCAAATGTCAAGATTTGTAAAATGTCATTGTCTATGATTTAATCTAAGACTTGTAATTTGTTTTTCAAAGCAACCGAGATGACGACAGTTTATGGACACACGTTAGTTACTGTGGGAATTATAAGAGACGACCGATGTTCAGGTGGGAGTCCGACGTGTATCGGGTGGGTTAGTAGTAAGTAACTAAATTAAAATAAAGAAGTTTTGCAATGATTCTGTTTAGCTTTCTTAGAATCCCACATTACAGAAAAAAGAGATCACGAGAGAAATAGCCAAGATACTAGCACCTGACAAGAAAGAATGGAGGATAGTTGATGGATAGGAAAATTATCAAAGGAGACAATCAATGTGAAGATCAGTGATTAGTGCAGTTACTTTACACCTATAGATAGGTACCCACGGTTAAGATTTTATATACAGGGTGTATATAAAATTAGACCGACAAACTTTGGGTGGTTATAAAGGATACCAAAACAAGAAATTTTTGCTGATAAGCCCATATCCGCAAATGCGTTTGGGCACTAAAGTGAATCAAAGACAGCTATTACATCATTATTTACAAAATTTACAGCAGTTGTTTGAAGTGTTGGCCATTGTTTTCAATGCAGAGATTACATCGTTGGTTCATGGACTCTATGGAATATTCCCAGAATAGCTTGTACATGCATGCCAGCAGAATTACTCTTGCCAACAAATCCTCCTCTCCAAGTACA
This sequence comes from Melanotus villosus, assembly GCA_963082815.1. NCBI lineage: Eukaryota > Metazoa > Arthropoda > Insecta > Coleoptera > Elateridae > Melanotus > Melanotus villosus. Next base: position 20,531,339 of record OY720424.1, on the reverse strand, counting down.
GGAATCACTTACACCAGAGATTTCACAGAACCCCAAAGGAAAAAATCAAGGACGGTAAGATCAGGAGATCGCGCAGGCCAAGCTACAAGATCGCCTTTTCCAATCCATCGATTGGGAAAATTTTGATCCAGATACTCGCGCACGTTCACACTGAAGTGTTGAAACCACATGGCTCGTCTGATATTCAAAGAAACATCGTCTAACAGTTCTGGTATAACATGTTGCAGGAACTGGAGGTAAATGGCAGCATTCAAACGAGGTGTAGCACGTACGGACCAATCACATTATCCCCTACAATACCGGCCCAAATGTTGATTGCAAACTGGTGTTGATCTCTTCTATGGGCCGTAATATGAGGATTTCCTTCGTCCCATATATGGCTGTTGCGACTTTTGAAGAAACCATCCCGAGTGAAACACGCCTCATCCGTAAACAACACGTTTCTGTGGAAGTCAGGCTGTACCAACTGACGACCCAAAAACCAACGGCAGAAAACCAGTCTCGGATGATAGTCTGCGGGACCCATCGCTTGCACTCTCTAGATGTGGTAAGGGTGAAGCAATTGGTCATGGAGAAAAAGCCATACCGTCGACTTGGCAGCCTCCACGTGGTGTGCAATTGCGCGCACACTTGTGGAAGGATCTTGCTCTACAAGGTCCAGGACTTCTTCTTCAAACACTGCAGTTCGTGCTGTTGTTGGACGATCAGCACCAATACAGCACTTCAGGTTGACAGTTTCTCGAAGATGAAGATGAATGGAAGTAAAGGTTGTATGATGAGGGTGACGACGATGAGGATATCTCGCTTCATACAACCGTGCAGGTTCTCTTCCATTACATCTAGCGTTCCCATAAATAAGATGCATATCGGTCAGTGCCTCAAAAGAAAACTTTTCCATGTTGAAAACAAGTAGCGGATACACAATAAAGAAACGCTGTGATACTGAGCTCGTGAGTCAATAATGAAAAATAACTATTCGACTTGTTCACAAATTCCCAACAATTGTCAAAGCGACAAACACCTGGCTCAGGAAACAAAATTGCTGATGTCATGTACCTGCATGCTTGATATGATGACCCTGCTTTTTATTTGGAGTAAGCGACAAATACTAGGAACAGGTAAAAATCGTACGTATCAACTGCCTTTGATTCACTCTGGTACCAAAACGGCTCATTTGCAGACATGGGCTTATCAACAAAAATTGCTTGTTTTGTTGTCCTTTATAACCACCCAAAGTTTGTCGGCCCAATTTTTGGACACCCTGTATACATACCTACAAACCAAATTGGCCGATAACTTAACTGCAAAAGTTCATAAATATTTTAAGGTTTAACTGACTCCAACAATATCACGCACTGCAGCTTTCCATCAACGCTTCAATCGATTATGCATATATGTTAAATGTACATTTAATGGTATAACAATGCATTCGATAGAATGTTTCAAACAAAATAGTCGTGTTTTCTCACATATCAATTAGCATAGCATAAAATCAAGAACATTTATGCAAGGTAATTATTTTCTCAGTTCAAAAAAATTGCTGCTTACGTAATTACAATTTCTCAAGAATTGTTTGAATATCTTTCGAAGATGCCTGAATGGAATCCTCGAGCCAAATTTATATAACCCTCGAAGCGTTATCGTCCAATACATTTAAAATTTTAAAAGAATTTTACGTGTATAACGTAGTTGTACTGTTTTTTTAACCACGCAGATGAAATTAAAGTACTGCTTTATTTACGATTTTTCCCCGTTGTTAAATGGGAAAACGACCGACATCTGCTTTAAAGGAACTCTCCAAAGAACATGAACTTAATTCCTCATAAAGTACCTCGAAACAGTAACACAACGTTGAGGTCAATATTATAGTAGTGTCCCTCGTGAGTGTTCGCCAAAAATAATTAGGTTGGCGTAGAAGTTAATTTGTTTAAATAAAAAAAAGGAATAGTTATTCTTAATTTTACTTGTTATTTGTATTCAAGCAGATTTTATTAAAAATTAATTAAAAACGGTAATGGTACAACGAGAGCTTGGTTTTAATAGTAATTTGTATCACAAGGCTAGAAACTGCCACTTTGCAAGTGCGAGTACGTTTGTAGGCCGAGGCGAAGCCGAGGCCCTACACGTTCGGGTACTTGCAAAACAGTTTCTATGCGTGTGATACACAATATTTTTTCGGTCGAGAAAGATACGTTAATTATAAAAAAAGAAATTTTTTTATTCAAATATTTGACGCTAGAGAATTTATTTTTCTGGGGTTGGTATTATCATGCATAAGACGTAATAATTAGAATTTAAATTTTAAAATGCAGTAGCTAGTAACCGTTGATTTTTGACATTTACTGTGCTTGTGTTACAATATTTATTTGTAATGTTTAGTTTTTCAATAAAGTTCGTGTTCTTTTAATTCTTTATTTGAAAAACCTAATTGAACCTAACCTACAAAATATATTTGCGTGACATGAGAGGGCTGAAACAGTTGGGTTCAGCGCTACCAACCGCATTAAAAAAATCCTAATAATTTTACTTTCCTGCCTAGGCATGAAAGAAGCATTTTCCAGACGATTTATACGAATGAAAATTGACCGAAAAATAAATTACATGGGCGAATTTCATGACAGTTTAGCCCAAATCATCAAGGATCTTTACAAGAACGCTCGGAAAAATTTGAAAAATAAAAATGCAGACGTTTCATTTAAAATCAGGCGGAAAATCATTAATTTACGTAATTGCAGACTATGTATTGTAATGAACTGATGTTATAGAATGCGTCGCCACGCGCGTTGTTATTACGTGTTATCTAGGGTCATTACACGACACTGGAATGAAGGCCAAGTATGCCAAGTATGCGAGCTGTACATGGGCGGCCGCCGTGAACCAGAAATGTGATACTCGGAACAGCTACTAGCATTTTTCAAAATGCACGGCAGAACCGGTTTGCGCAGCTCAACACGTTAACGGGTGAATGCACCAGCACGGTAAAGTGCCCTTATTACAAGACACGTTTGTGTGGGAGTTGACTTCTTATATAAGGAATTGCTCAGTAGCGCTCATCATGGTTGGTGTGGTTGTTGAAGAACGATAAACTTAAGAAGTATTAGCGATGTTTCCTACGATTTTGATGTAAGATTATTTTTCTGTATTTAATTTAATTTAATTCAATTCATAGTAAGACCTGCTAATAGTTCTGATTGAACCGTTTGTTTCATTTTATTAACTTTGTTGTTTGTAAGTACTTGGAACTTATATCTAACGTTGTTTAAGTGTTTACCCTTAACTTTAACTCTAAATAATATTTTGTGAAACTTAATCAACATTGCACAATATATGTAGGTATGTTATGTTAGTTGAATCAGAATTTTAATATAAAAGCTCTCGCAGCAAACCCCCACGTGGCATAGCTGGTTAAATATACTACCACGTTGATACTTAATAATAATTAGAAATTCTACTAAATTTAAGTGACTTATATTTTTAATTTTTCTGAGTTTTAACGTTACTTTTGGTGACAGCCACTAGGTTACAATATTTGCAGCTTTAATTATAACTGCCTTTTTAAGGGTTTTCCGATGTGTGAAAAAATAAATAAACCATTACCTAATTAATCCAAGATCGAGTGGATATGTTTATTATAACAGAGTGGATTAAGTATTTCACGAGAATGGCTTATTTGAAAGCTCATCATATACAAGTGAGGGCCGACGTTTTGGATCTTAACGAATTAGGATGCGTTTTTGGGTTATTGCTTCTGGGATGGTTGAGCTACTGAGATGGTTGAGCTACTGGGATGATTGAGCTACTGGGATGGTTGAACTACTGGGATGGTTGAGCTACTGGGATGGTTGATTTCTGTTATAGCTTTTGTGACGTAAGGCATAATAAATCATTGTTATGTATCAGGACAATATTATTGGTTACTTTGAGTTCTAATATTATTAGCAATGTAAAATTTTAAAATTATTAAAAATATTCTGTACTTTGAAATTTCTTTAATAAATTTACTCTGTCGGAAAATCTGTAAAAAAGAACTTCTTTATGAAAGTAAGATAGAAAATCATCAACGTGTTCTGAGTGGGGGTTTTAAGAAGATTGTTTAAAAACTAAAATAAACTTATCCCTAATTTTATTTTTAAGCTTGCTTTGTCACTCAAAAATCTTTGGTTTTTTCTTTAGCCCCAAGAATATTAGATACTACAAGATACGAATAAATTTTAAAATATCGATATCTTTCAGTGGATTTAAGAAGGAAAATAATTAAGGCTTTTGAGATCAATTTTTTCTTTATTTTCTTAAAACAGTATTTGCTACATACGATTGAGTATATGATTAGCCTTTTTCAAGGCTTTCTGTCTTTTCTCTCGAACAGTAAAATGTTCTTCACTCCCAATATTATCCAGCTTTAAAATATGATGAATAAGTTGTCCCTTTAAGTCTAAAAACATCTTATCCTCTCTACTTCCAGAAAATAATTCGAACTCTGTACTTATTCTTTTGACGTCACTAACTATTTCATCGATTTTATCTATTGAAAGTAATTGTTTAGGTTTCCTTTTCTTTCTTTCATTTTCTTCCACTATAGAAAGCCGGGCCTGAAGATTTTTAATTTCATGCTGCTGTTTCATATTTTGCCCTTCCAATCTGTCACATGTCTTTCTCAATGCTTCGATTTCTAGCTTCATTTCAAGTTGTTTATGTGAAGAAAATACACCTCCCATTTTACTTATCTGTTACACTTACATAAATGTTAGTAAATCCGTAGAAAGTTTAACTCGAATGCTTAAAACTGCTTTAATCGTAGCGCAACGTATCCCTCTCCAGTTTTTAACTTTAGTGTAAATAACGGTTTCGTAAAAAACAAACGTCTGCTTATAAATATCGCATTAATCCTCAATCTTTAAGTTAAAAAAATATGACAAATTATTGTTTACACAGATATAAATAAGTCGTTTAAAGGTAGAATATAACTGAGTGCAAATATTGATAAGAAATAAGGAAAATCAATCTTTTAATTTAATCTACAAAAATAGTAAGGTGTATAATTTCGAGTTAAAATACCTTTATCAAGATTACTGATCAGAACGGTGTTTTACGTTCAGTAACTTATCGAATGTCAATTTGATATTATTAATGTAAGTACTATCAATAATACTTTTAAAAAATTAACTCCAAAAACCCTTGTAGATGACTGAATACACGATAGGAATCGACTTGGGGACCACCAATTCTTGCGTGGCGATTTTTCGAAATGATCAACTGGAAATTATCGAAAATGAACAAGGACACAGGGTTACGCCTTCGTGGGTTACTTTTACCGAAGATGTCATCCTTACAGGAAATGAGGCTGTTGATGAATCACATAAGTATTTGAAAACGACGGTGTATGGTAATTAATTTAGCTTTTTAAAAAGTATAATTATTATAGTTAATAGTTGTTGATAGTGAGTAAAAGATAAAACGTGGAATGTGGTTTGATTAAATGAAAACGGGTAAAAAATTTGAAAACTTAACATCGTAGTTTGACAGTGAAGTAGCCCTTCTCAGTAGGGTATTTTCTAACAAAGGCCTAGTTTAAGAGGATTGGTAATTGCGGAAATACATACTTGGTTATTAAGTACTTTCCCAGCTTTTGAGTTCTATTTTTTTTTAATAGAAACTTTCTTTCTTTGTAAATCAATTCTTTTTCTTATCGTTAATTTAAACAACTGCTTTTTGATTTGCATTTTTTGTTATGAAATTCTATTCGACCTTTTAGTTATTCTAGTTTATTTAGGATCCCAATTTTGTATTCGTTTCACACTCTTGCTCCTTTTAAACGAAGCTCAGTGTAAATTTTGAAATACAAGCTTAATTTTCTGTATTTTAAACATTCCAGCTTCATTCTTCTATTTTGATTTCAGATGCTAAAAGATTAATCGGACAGAAGTTTAGTGACCCTAGAGTTCAAAAAGACATAAAAAGGTTGCCTTATGAAATAATTAACGATCTTGGTTCTGTCAAAATTAAAATCGACCACGGAAAAGGAAACACGAAAACTTTTTATCCTGAAGAAATAAGCGCCTTTATTTTGGGAAAAATGCGATCGGTAGCCGAGGCACGTTTGAATACAATCATAACTCGTTGTGTAGTAACGGTTCCTGCTTACTTTAATGATGCTCAAAGACAGGCTACTAAAGATGCTGCCCGAATTGCAAAATTTAAAATTATAAACGTTATAAATGAACCTACGGCTGCTGCGCTTGCGTTCAATCATAGACATAAGAAAGATTTCAAAAGAAATGTCATAGTTTACGATTTTGGTGGTGGCACGTTTGATGTGTCCGTCGTTAGCGTTGGGCGAGGAATGTGCGAAGTTAAAGCAACCGAGGGAGATTCCCATTTGGGAGGAATTGACGTTGATATGAACTTGGTGAAATACATCAAGGAAGAATTTAAGAAGAAGTTTGGGAAAGATATTAAAGATGATGATGTTACAAGAAGGAGACTGAAGAATAAATGTGAAAATGCAAAGAAGAAATTATCGGGCTCGGCGTTTCAGATAGACATCGAATTGGATTCGTTTTCAGATGAAGACTTCACTTCTTTTACACTTTCACGAACTCGCCTGGAACTGTTGAATCAGGAGCTTTTTGAAAAAACTATAAAAATTTTGGACCAATGTTTGAGTGCCTCTAAATTCACTAAAGAACAAATCGACGAAGTTGTACTTGTCGGTGGGTCTTCCAGAATTCCGAAAATACAGGAAATGTTAAAGGATTATTTTGGAAGCGAAAAAGTGAACAAAGGAGTTAACCCAGATGAAGCTGTAGCATATGGAGCTGCTATTCACGCTAGCGTTCTTGCTGGGGATAAGTCGGAAGTACAGGTCTTGGACGTTACTTCTTTGTCATTGGGAACAAACGTATTTGGAGACCAAATGAATGTCATTATTCCACGAAATACTCCTCTCCCAGCAAAGGCTTCGAAACGATATCAAACTGTCATGGATGACCAAAACATGATGGGCTTTCCAATATATCAAGGGGAAGATGTGACTGCTTCTGAAAATTTTGAACTCGGGTATTTTAGCATGAATGATTTAACTCCAGCTCCAGCAGGGAAGGTTGTCGTTGAGATTTTCTTTCAAATGAATAATGAAGGACTGTTAAAAGTTACAGCTACTGAAAGAAAGGCTAACAGTAATAAAAAAGACATACTCATCGATGTAAAAAAGAAAGGTTTAAGCGAAGAACAAATTCAGCAACGTATCTTAGAGGCTGAACGAAACAAAGAAATTCAAACTAAAAGACGTAAATTCATGGAAAATAAATATAACTTAGAAATTATGCTTCACAAAGTCAAACTAAATTCTGAAAAATTCGAAGAAAAGGAAAAGAATAAAATTTTGGACGAACATGATAAAATTTATAAATGGTTTGAGAAGGCGCGAATTAATAATTTAAACGAATTTCCAGAAAAGGAGAAAACGTTAAAACAATTGCTGAAAAAGAAACCCTAATTAGTGTATTTTTAATGTTTTATTATTATTATTTTATGTTATATTATTTTTTAGACTTTTTACATGACACAAAAGTTAACAAACACTATGTAAACCAAAACTGAAGGTTTAAAGTTGCAATTTAGTATCAAAAAGATTGCTATAATAAACTCTTTAAATAATCGATAATTATTATCTTTATTAATGATGGTGGATAAAACAAAATAAAACTAGAAAACAGGTTTTCAAAACTGAGCCAACGCGCAGCAATATAACATAAAAAATCTCATAGAAAAGTAAGTAAAAGTAAAAGATACAGTGCAAATCATAACAGAAAAGCTTAAATGGTTTGTGAAAACAACAAAGTAAGAATAACATTAATCTAACCTAACAGAATTGCAATCCATAATTTCAGACACTTCGAATATGATATCTAAACTTAAAAAACGCGCAATTTAGTTGACAACAGAGATATCAGCGGGTTTTGTGTATTAAACGCCAATATCTACAAAAATTCAGATTGTATCAAGTACTCTCATACCTCAAATTTCAGTTCATATCATTTCAAAGTAAATGTTTATTGCGAAAGTGCAAATACTCTTTGGTAAGCTTAATAAAACCACCATATTTGATTGTTATCAGTCACAAATAAATCTCGTACTGTCAAGGTTTGCAGTAAAAATGGACGATTTAGCAAGAGTACAATTAGAAAATAAAAAGTTGAGACAACGATGTACGGAACTGGACGAAATAGAAGATCAGCTAATCGCGTACAAAGTAGAAAACAAATTAGCTATGGATAGAATCACCGCACTACAAAACAAGCATAATCAACTTCAGCAAGAAAATCAAATCTTAAATGAGCAGTTTCAACGCTCCATCGAAGACAATCGTATCTTAAATAAAAAGGTATCAGAAATCAGAACTGATTTCATGGAAGCAAAAAACGAAAACCAAGTACGTGTGCAAACCGAAAGTGATTTAAAACAAGAACTTCAAGAACGTGAGTTATTAATAAGTCAGTTAAAATCTAACACTGATTTAGCAAACAGTCGAGTTGAAGGTGAAAAAGTTATCGAAGTTAAGGTTCTTCAAGAAAGACTCAAAATAACTGAAACTGATTTGAAGCAGCTTTTACACGAAAACGAAGAATTAAACGAATGCCTGGCAAATGCCGATAAACAAATTGAAAAGCATATTCTAGAAAAGGAACAACTACAGGAGAAGTTGGACACAAAAGAAACGAAAACGAAGACGAATCAAGAGCCTAATAAAAATGAAGTACAAGAATTGACCCAAAAATTGTACAAAGCCAACGCTCTTGTACAGAAACATTCAAAGGAAAATGAAGAGCTTCAGAAGAAAATAGACGAGCAGAATGTAAAAATGGACAAGATGGTACAAATGAATAAGGAAGAGCTTCAAGTACTGGCTGGGAAACTGTCTGAAAATACTAAAACCGATGACGAAGCCATTAAAACTATGATATTAGACAACAAAAAATTACGTAAAAGGTATAAGAAAAACAAAGAAGAGCTTGCAGCAGCACAGAAATGCATTGCAGAATTACGAGCTAAATATGAACCAAACACCAATGAGACCTAATATTCTAGAAAAACTAATAATGGTAGAGAAAAGAAGAGAAGCAATTTGTTGTAAAAATAGAACAGTTATATACTTTTGTAAAATTTGTCAATCTGAAGCTTTGTGTTACAGTTTATTTCTTATCTATTTATATTATCATTGGTTGGTTGCTAATAAATATATCTTTTGATGTGAAAACTGTTTGTTTATAATCATTTTCATCCTAAATAACATTTCTATCTCTCTGTATTTAGGTCTTCTGGAATTTTAGTGGATTAGACGTCTGCTTTGTAATTAAATAATGATCGAGATACAAATCTTGTTGTGTTGTGATTGGTAACTCTGAGAGTTGATGCCATAAATAAAAATTTTTTATTTCAGTCAATACACAATATGAGTAAGAAATAGTAGAAATTAATGAATTTGAACACTTCCACGGTGTCAGTATTAAAAGATTTATATTATGGCAAAAGATCTCTATTTCAACAATGACACGGTCCTAACCCGGAAGACGTATTTTTAACAACAAATAGTAGAGTTTGGATAAAACAACGTACACAATGGGCGAGGCCTTAAAGCTTCTAAGGCCGTTTCTCGCATCCTAAGCGCCATTGCTTTTTATCCTTTTTGCCATTATCATCTTCAGCTATTTCTCGTTTTCCCATAGCTTCTGTCGCTCTCGCATTCCAGTCTTTCATAAGTCTACCTTTTTTCTTCTTCAGTCTGTTGAGATCCATTTTACACGCTCTTTGGGGCCACCTGGTGTCTTACATTCTTCTATTGCATAATACAAATTGTGGATTTTGTTATGTATAAAACAAATAGAAACAACAGTGTGCAAATAAAAGTTTCTTGTTGCATCTCCTTTTGATGAAAAACAAACGTATTTTTAAAAATCTTATCTAATTGGAAAAACCTTTAACAATTAAAATGCATTCTTGTAATAATAATTTCAAAGGAAAAGATACGAAGCATGACAATCTTTAACAACGCTATCTTAAGTAGATTAAAACAAATAAATAATTTCAAACAACTTTATATCACAATAAGGCACTCAAGAATTGAGAAATTGTTTAATTTTGCAATCGTAGATATACTAATAAAATCGAATATGGGTAAATTTAATGCTCAAATTGTAACTAAATCTTCCATACAAAACAGAATTGGCATTAAGAAATATATGGCCTAACAGGTGCTGCTATTTTTGTAAAAATTATTTTCTGAAAAATATTTCAAATACTTTTGCGTAGTTTACCCAGCTACAAGCTTTCTCAAATTACATTCAGTTTTGTCACATTTTTTGACTCATATTCTTGAATTGTCGGAAATTTTATAAAGACAGTCAGTTACTTTTATAAGTGTTTATTAAAATATTATACAAAGCCTATAGATTCAAAATAGGAGTAATATTTTTTATTACAATTCCAAAGCTGATTTAATGGAAAATTCGTAAAAAGTAAGCTTATTTATCCTAATTTATAAGATTATACAAGTCTTCAATTTCCAGCTTACGTTTTTCAAGTTCATCACGATCGCTTATAGAAATTTTTTCCAACCATTCATAAATGTCATTGCATTTATTTAAAAGAGCATCCTTGAAATCGTCATCTTTAATTTTGTTGGATTTTTCGACGGCTTTATTACAAAAACTTCCTAAATTATATTTCGCAACAAGAAATTCTTTTCTTGTAATTTCAGTTTGTTTATGCTTTTCAAATTGTGTTATTCTCTTTTCGATTTGTTGCGGAGTTAAACCTTTCCTTTTTACATCAATTTTCATGCTACGCTCATTTTTGGCACCGATTTCTGTTGCCGTAACTTTTAAAATGCCATCAGCGTCGACACTAAAGCACACATCGATTTGAATTGAACCAGCGGGAGCTTTGGTGATTCCTGTTACTGTAAAACTTCCAAGTTCGTAATTGTCATTTGCCAAAGGTGATTCACCTTGATGGACGATTACTAAAGCAGTAGCCTGATTATCCTTATTTGTGTAATATTTTTTCGTGAACGAGGTCGGAATCGATGCGTTTTTTGGTATAAGAACGCTGCTTATCGGTCCTTTGCTTCTGTCTTTACCAATTACAGCAATGCCTAAAGACATTGACATCACATCTTTAATTTCAAACTTTGGTTGATGTAAATTAGCCGCATGAATTGCAGCACCGTAGGCTACAGCTTCATCAGGATTTATGCCTTTGTTTATCTTATCTTCGCCAAAATATTCCTTAAGCATCGCCTGAACCTTTGGTATTCTCGAACATCCACCAACCAAAACCACCTCATCAATTTCATTTTTATTAAGGCCTGAATCCTGGAGGCAATCCTGGACGATTTTCAACGTCCTCTCGAAAAGTTCAACGTTTAACCTTTCGAATTCACTTTTTGAAATACTTCTGTTGTAATTCTTCCCCGATATTTCATCCAGTTCGATTTCTGCAATGGGTTTTGCTCCAGATAACTTTTCCTTAATATTTTCACACTTCGCCCTTATTCTTCTCAGTAACATCTCGTCTTCTACAATTTCTTTCCCGAATTGCTTTTTAAAATCCTCTTTAACTAAATTAATCAAATTACTGTCAATGTCTATTCCTCCAAGGTGAGAATCTCCTTTCGTAGCCTTTACTTCACACTTTCCCCTTCCAACGGTAACGATAGAAACATCAAAAGTGCCACCGCCAAAATCATAAACCAAAATATTCCTCTTGTAAGGCTTTTTACTGTGAAAATTATAAGCAAGCGCAGCTGCTGTTGGTTCATTTATAATATTAACAGTCTTAAAACCAGCTATAACGGCTGCATCCTTTGTGGCTTGCCTTTGAATATCGTTGAAATAAGCAGGAACTGTTACAACCACCCTGAAAATTTTCTCACCAAGATACGTTTCTGCAAGTTCTTTGAGCTTAAGCAAAATATAGGCGCTAATTTCCTCCGGGTAATATTCTTCAGTTTTTCCTTGGTATTCCACTTTAATTTTTGGACTTCCAAGGTCATTTATAATTTTATAAGAAAATGTTTTAATGTCTGCTTGAACCTTTTCATCTCTATAACGTTGGCCAATTAATCGCTTTACTTCTGCAGTTAAAAGTTTATATTAGTTTCTACACTTTACACTGATTTGTGAAAGAAATCTTACCATAAACGGAATTTTTTATATATTTATGTGCCTCATTTTTTGCTTCATGTCCTGTAATAATTCCATTATCCGTAAATGTCACCCATGATGGTACAACATAAAGACCTTCTTCGTTTTGTATAATTTTAACTTTATCATTTCTGAAAATAGCAACGCAGGAATTCGTCGTGCCTAAATCTATGCCTAAAGTTAATTCGGACATGTTCTACGTTAACAAAACAAATACTAAAGCAAATGTTGCAATAAAAGATGGAGGTTATTATCTGTACTTCGAGGTATGTAATTTCCTTATCAACAGATAAATTTGCAGATATGGAGAAGTAAGTGAGCAAGGTGTGGGATTTTAACAAAGATTATATCATTTAATTAGTGCAGCACTAATGGTTTTATTTAATTACGATTGTTTTATCCTGGTTGTAACTACTGGTAAGAAATTTAAGGTTGTTTAACACATTTATGTAAAGCATTTCGGTTTGAAATTGATTTAGAAAACTTTGTTGTTTCTACATAAATTGATAAGATAAGCAGTGAGCAATGGCGAGTCCTTAAGAACTTCTTTAACTAAATTAATTTCCAACTTCTTTTATTTTTAAAGGGGAAGTTAATGGTTTTAAAATCTTTTTAGCGAAAAATGAACGACGATTACGAACAAACACTACGCGTGAAGACTTTCGAATGTGCGAAATTAAGGCAAGTGATTGAAGAATTTAAATCAAAGGGCGACACTTTAGCTGAAGAAAATGAAAAATTACAAACGTTGCTTGCAGATGCAAAGGATCGCAACTGCATGTTTGAAACTTACGTTCAGGAACTTCAGCAGCAATTAGATGAAATCAAAGTTAACGAACAAAATGCAAAACAAGCCGAAAATAATTTACAGCAACAAATCAAACAACTTCAGAAAACTAACCAGCACCTTACTGAAGAAATTGAGGAAGTTAAAACGGACAAAATGAGGACTGACATAAAAATTACAACGATTAACGAGGCAAATAAGGAGCTCACGTCCAATTTTAATGACTTACAAAGAGAAAATTCTATTCTTAAAGCAAAAGTTGCGAAAGTCACTTCACAATTTTCCAGGAAAGATGAAGATTTGCAACAAGTTTCTGAAAATATTTATAAAAGCAAGAAAGAAAATAACAACTTACTTAAAAAAATTAGCGAATTAGAAGCTTATCTTAAAGAGGCAACAGTTAAGGAACAAGAAAAGGATTCGAAAATTGCTCACTTGTCGAGCAAGTTAAGCGAATCATTTTCTAGTTTACAGCAACAAGCTTTATTAGAGGAGAAACTTTGTAAATTCAAGGAAGAAAATGTAAGAATTCGTAATGAAATTCGAGAAAATGACGAAAACAGGGATAAATTAGCGGACACGCTTATTAAGAATAAAACGATATTGGAGGAAAATAAGAAGGTTAAAGCTGAAAATGAAAGACTTACAGGGGAAAAAATAAAATTAGAGAAAGATTTGGTACAAAATAAAGTGAAACTTGAAAAAATCACCAAAACTTCAGAAAACACCACGAAAGAATTTGGAAACTTGAAAACAAAATACGAAAAACTTCAAAAATTGCACTCCGAATTGAATAGCTCTTTCGAAGAAAGTAAAAAATGTTTGGCACAGAAAAATGGTTTGGAGGAAAAGAATCGCAAATTAACTATAAAATGTAAATTGCATGAGGAAGAAATGGAGAAATTAAACGAATCGTTGAAAGATGTTCTGCAGCAATGTCTCGGTTTTAAAAGGAAAATTGAAGAGTTAGAAAATAGTAATGTTAGAAAATTACATATTATAGCTAAACTCAAAAATTGTGAGGATTTTATTACGGGTTCTAATTAATCTGATTTTGCTAGAGGAACATTTGGTAAAGGGGTCACAATTTTTTTATTCTTTTTGTCATCAAGTAAGTCACAGCGATTTGATGCATTTTCCATATACAGGGTGACAATAATCTACCTGTGTTGTATGGGTAACTTTGTTATTATAGAAGTTAGAGAGTCGGTTAAATTAGCAAAGTTGGGCAGAATTTGAAAACAAATTAGATGCCAGTTTGACATTTGACATACACTTTCAACTTTTTCAAATATTTCGAAAAAACTAAAAACATGCGATTTTTTAAATGTTTTATAATTCCATAACCACCTATTCTAAAACCAAAGTGAAATATGTTTCTTGTGGATATTTTTACGTAGAATTATAAAAAAATATCTACAAAGTCATAGCACTCTCGATTTTTGAGATATAAGCCAAACTTACGTTTTTTTAAATGGCAACCATAGTAGGCTATGGATTTATTAAAGAGCTTATTTTTTGCTGATTTCAAAAATGCATAGGTTGTCATATCTGTTTCCGTTAATTTTCTCAGAATTTGAAAAAAACTGAAATTAATGATGATAAGTAATAACCATGAACTAAGAATGCCTTGGAATTTTGTCATAGTCTCTTGTTTAGTAACTCATCATCAAAAATAATTGAAATTATCAAATTTTTTTAATTAAACAAATAACAAATAATATAGGTACTTAGTAACTATCATTTTGGATAACAGAACTAAATAATAAATTTATGTAACTATAAAAATAAATTAATGATTATAATAATACTTCAAAGTGACCATCATTTTCTTGAACACATAACTGACATCGTTTTAATATTTTCCGTTGCAATTTATTTAATGTGTTATGTCTAATTTCGGCTACAGCTCTTCTTATTTTTATTTTCAGATCATCAATGTTATGAGGCTTCTCTTTGTACACTTTGTCTTTAATAGTTCCCCATAAAAAAAATCTAGGGGAGTTAGTCC
Organism: Melanotus villosus; assembly: GCA_963082815.1. Lineage (NCBI taxonomy): Eukaryota > Metazoa > Arthropoda > Insecta > Coleoptera > Elateridae > Melanotus > Melanotus villosus. Next base: position 20,516,338 of record OY720424.1, on the reverse strand, counting down.
AGAGACCTGGGAGGCCACGCAATAGGACCTCTGGTACCTATCCAATTAGGAAATCTTTCCAATAAATAGTGTGACACAATGTGAGCATTGTGAGCAGGTGCTCCATTTTGTATAAAATTTAATAGAAGATCGTCCAACATTTATTCGAATTGATTACGTAAACATAGCAAATACCTCTCTGAATTTAGATTTTCCTCATAAAAATAAGGACCGAGAAGTGTTGTTCCAAGAATGCCGCACCAAACGTTAATAGAAAAAACGTATTGCTCTCGCCTTTCAACCGTTAAGTGTGGATTTTCCCTTGCCCAGTAAATATGATTTTTTCTATTAAATAAACCATTATTTGTAAATTTGGCTTCATCCGGAAATAGAATTGATTGGGAAAAGACTTCGTTTCTTTCACTTTCTTCAACAAACCACATAGCATAATTGAATCTTCTTTCTAAATCTGTTGGATACGAGTACACTGTGTTTCCAACATGATGATGATAACGTTTTAGATTATTTTGTCAAAACACGCACCTCTGCTTCTTAGCTTCTTTTGGTTTACAAAATGATCCATACCGTTTTAAATTGGATTCAAGTTTTGCAAAAATCCTTTTATCTGGCTGCCTTCTTTCCATGTATGTTTGCAGTTACAATTCAGAAGCTGCATTCGCATCACAATTACAATTGTAATAGCAAAATAACATATCATTTATTTCTTCCCACGAGTAAGCCATTTTTTTTTAGTAACTTTAACAGAACTACTTCACACATTCACATCCCTAATTATCAGCAAAACAGGACTAACTTTGACAATTAAATTTGCTTTGTTGTTTTCCAATTCCAAGGCACTCTTGTTATACTATGCAGCTAATTATTAATTATGATCACTAACTCCAGTTTTTTGAAAATTCTGAGAAAATTAACGGAAACAGATATGACAACCTATACATTTTTGAAATCAGCAAAAAATAAGCTCTTTAATGAATCCATAGCCTACTATGGTTGCCATTTGAAAAAACGTAAGTTTGGCTTATATCTCAAAAATCGAGAGGGCTATGACTTTGTAGATATTTTTTTATAATTCTACGTAAAAATATCTACAAGAAACATATTTCACTTTGGTTTTAGAATAGGTGGTTATGGAATTATAAAACATTTAAAAAATCGCATGTTTTTAGTTTTTTCGAAATATTTGAAAAAGTTGAAAGTGTATGTCAAATGTCAAACTGGCATCTAATTTGTCTTCAAATTCTGCCCAACTTTGCTAATTTAACCGACTCTCTAACTTCTATAATAACAAAGTTACCCATACAACACAGGTAGATTATTGTCACCCTGTATATGAGGTTTTGAAGAATTATTGATTGGGTTTATTTTTTAGCTAACAAAATTATTATTAATTTCATAACCGAGAATATGAGAAATTATTTACGCTAAACTGCAGTGCCTGCTAATTTAACATCACAAAGATTGCTTGATGATAAAAATAACGTGCATCTTTTATACCTCAAAATATGCAATAAATTAAATTTTGAATAAGAATGCCTAGAAATTGTTATTTATAGTTATTAAAAGAATTTATTTAAACAAATTCTCAGATATTATAGTAAGCAAAACAATTAAACCATTATAATTTTATTACTAAATTTATTGTTTTAGATCAGTTTATTGTAAATTTATTGAAAAAATTTATTTCGGCAAGACATTATTTTAAGCAAAACAATTAAGCCATTGTAATTTTTATTATTAAATTTACTGTTTTAAATCAGTTCATTTTGCGTTTGTTATTGAAAAAAAGGGTTAAGTTTATTTATGATTAATATCTAGATTATTATAGAATAAAACAAAAATGAATGCGAGTATTTTCTTTCTGGCATCTAATTTATATCATTTTTTGTATGTTTTCGTCAACAAAATTGATTGAAAAATACGACAAAAAAGTTAACAATAGAAGCTTCCACAAAATTTCATAAAATTACAATTATTTATTCCATCAAATTAGTGCTAAAGTTATCAATTAGCTTTACTTTCCAAAGTTTCCAAACTGATATGAATTTGTTTCAACACATTTTTCCTTTCTATCCTGATTACTGAGTGTCCGTCGCTTTCGATAGCATCAAGTTTGAGAGCATTTTGAATTAACCTTTCTTTTAGGTCTAAAAATATTTTACTCTCCTTATTTCCGGTGAAATTCTGAATTTTAGTAATTAGTTCTTGGGTTTTCTGGGAAATTTCCTCAATTTTCTTCAGGCAGTTGATTACGTAAGGATCTTCGCATTTAACAATATCATTATCATTTTCGGGATACTCTATAAGTTCTACATCTTCAGGCAATTTATCCCTATCAACAGGTTCCTTCTTCAACTTCACTTCGTTTTGAAAATCTTCAAGCAATCTCTGCATCCCTTTGATTTCTTTAATTCTTTCAGCAGCATCCTGATGTAATTTTTCAAGCTCAGTTTCGCGAAGATGACGTGATAATTTCATTTGACTTTCGATATTTTCTAATCTATTTTGTTGTTGGCTTGTCAAAGATTCCACCATTTTCTTAATGCTTTTAAGCTCCTGATTCAAAAAGCCCGTTTGATTTTTCAATTCTGCATATTTCTGTTGCAGTTGAGCTGATTCAGAGTGCATTGTTTGATTACTTTGAGCGACTTTATCCATGAATTTCTTAGGTACAGCTTGAACTGCTGTGCTTGAGTCGTACCTTTCTTTTTCATACTTTAATTTCTGCTCGTCGTTTGTTAAAGGTTCCAGGACACTTTTAACATTTTCAAGTTCCCGGTTCAAGGTGCTTTTAATTAATGCATATTCCTCCTGCAGTTCGGCTATATTAGATTGCAATTGTTTGTTATCTTTAATGATTTCATCCGTGATTGTTCCGAATGTTCCTTGAATTTCTTCAGTTGTGCTATATAAACTATCCTGGAGGTTTTTAACAGCTTTCTGGGTATTGCTGTCAATAGACTGCATATACTTCATTAATTTATTAGCGTCCTCTCCATTAAACGTTATTAACCTGGGTTCGTCTGCATGTTTTTTGAATTTAGGACAAAGATACCATACAATCATGAAGATTATCCCTAATAAAAGTAATAAGGTAACAAAGTTCCTTTCTTAGAACATACAACAAATTTTAACATACCTGCCGTGGTCGCACCTGCGAAAAATATAGTTCGAGGGTTCGTTTTTACATATTTATCAATATATAAAAGCCAGTTTCCGGATTCGTTAAGTATGATATTAGTTTCGGGTTTTATAAATAACGGTGGTTGGGGATTACTAATTGGTTCATAAAATTTTTTGTAAATATTTCTCCACCAGTCACCTACGTAGTCAGAAACAACGCACCAGTTTAAGTAGCAACGTCCTTCTATTGGCAAAAGTAGCATTTCTGAAGAAGTAACCTTTTCTGACACACTATTAAAGAAAAACCTAAAGAAATCCATCATACTAGATTGATTATAATTCTTTTTTTCGCTTTTACGAATTTCTAATGAACTAAGCGAGATGTTACAAAAAATATTGGTAAAGTTTTTAAAAAAGTATTCTAAGTAATGAATATTTTCACAACCTGTTGAGCTTTTTCTGGACGTGTGGCCTTGTACTTCGGTGTCGATTTCGGCTACGGTAACATCACCACATATTACTGATTGGAAAAAGCACAATGTTTTATAAATAGAGTTAAAATATGATTTATTCTCCGATAACGGACAAACTTTATAGACAAATTGACAACACCATGTTATTACACTTCCGAAAATCATGCTGATCTGAAAAGGAAAGTAGAATGTAACTATTTTTAGGTTATTATTTACCTGATTATTCGTGATGGTATCTTTTAAAATATAATTTACTTTGATGGTCAGTTTTTTAAATTTAATTCTGTTGACGTTCCTTCTGTCCTTTTTTAAATAACAGCAGCAACATAATGAAATAATTTACTACGCTACTGGTGTTATAAGTATGTTATGTATTTAGTAAAATTTTGATACTAAAGGCTTGCTTACGTTTTACTTCGGTTAAATAAAGCATGGCTCACCTTCGAAGACAATTGTATCACTTTAGCTAGGCATAATTTAATTTAAGCCTTGTATATTTTATGTGTGTAATAGAAACTAGTAAATTATCAAGAAAAAACCAACGCAGTAAATTTCAGTCTGTTTGCCTGTTGAAGATTAAGCGAACGCTGATAAGACTAAGGTAAAATGTTTGAAGTTGATCTGATGAATCATATTGGCTAACGCTTACACGTTAGTAGATATGTTTTATTATTTATTATGTATAGATATACTTCATTTCACACAAACCTCAAAATAAGGTGTGGTTTAAGTAAACAGTTTAAAATCATTTATTCAAAGTCGATCAAATAAACAGTAAAAATATTTATGCACGATCGCATTATAAATTATAATGTGACAATTATGTCTGAATTTTTTTGACAGAAACGTCTCTTTATAGCCTGTGAGCGTCTTTATAGGCCGCCGGGCTATAATGAAACGTCAAAAATTGATAAACAGTTTAACAGTCTTATAAAGAATTTTTTTAAATTAAAATGGAAAGTATGCTCTTTATTAAAACTCTATTTAGGGCAATTTGTATTAACATCCCAGTTAACACAATTATTTATGTGAATATTTCTATTCGCAACTGCTTCAACCATTTGACAGTAGTCAGTAGAAATAAAAAATAATTGAGCAACTAACTACTCGATGTGGGTAGAAAATTAATTTATTCCTTTTATTTCAGTTTTAAAATCTTCGATCCTGCATAAAATTATGTATGTACCACTGGCGTAACTTGCTTTTATGGCCTACGACGTGTATTTAGCCCTCGGCTAAAGCCTCGGGCTCAAAATCACGTCTCAGGCCATAAAAGCTTCTTTACGCCCTTGGTACATAAGTTAACTATTATTTATTTAAACAACTAGAACAGTCAATTTTAAGTTGCATTACGTCATTACAGGTTTGATTATGACATTTACAATCAATAAGTTACTTCTGTTCAAAGTATGCAAAAACAAGCCCTCGAAAGTTTTGGTTATTTTATCTTGACACAAACTAGGCCCTGTTAGCGGGCGCTGTCTTCAAATTGACTAGCTCTGTAATTAAAGACAAGAGGCTGGAAATAATTATTTATTACTAATAAAAAGATATAATAAAGAAAATGTCTGTACACAATCGTGAATTTTGAATTGGAAAAGCGTGCTAGCGGCAGCTGACGGTGGGCAGTTTCAGCGTTGATGTGGTTGGGAGCGGGCAGCTTTAAGGCCAACGCGCATTTATCCACGCCACGGCGCGCCACGCCGAACGGCAATTTTTAAATTACATTGGTTGTTATGGAATAACGCGCCGTGGCGTGGCGTGGATAAATGCGCGTTATTCCATAACAACCAATGTAATTTAAAATTGCCGTCCGGCGTGGCGCGCTGTGGCGTGGTTAAGTGCGCGTTGGCCTTTAAGGTGGCTTGAAACAGGCAGCGTCAGGCGGCATAGGCGGTTCCAGCGGCGTAGGCGGCGACGAGCGGTTACAGCGTTGAGGTGGCTTAAAACAGGCAGCGCCTGGCGGCGTAGGCGGCGACGAGCGGTTCCAGCATTGAGGTGGCTTGGGAATAGTCAGCGTCTGGCGGCGTTGACGGCAACGAGCGGTTCCAGCGGAGTGTGAAGGCGGTGATGGCACTCAAATGTGCACCGAGATGTGATCTTGATCAAGCGCACTGAGATGTCAAGCTTGATCAAGCACGCCGAGATGTTGAGAATGATGTTGAGGATGATGCTGAGGATGAGTTGGATTTCTCGAAAGTATTTATAGCCCAAAAATTCGATGCTGCTGGCGAGTGGCAGTGGAAGAGGAAGAATAACACAAATTCCCTGTGTTTTCATTATTCGCAAATAACTATCCCAAATCTAATTACTGATTTGTCTAATAGTTATCATTGTTCTGCTGGCGTCGGGACGCGTCGGTTGATACCCCACACGACCTATATTTGAGTCGAGCTAGAAAGGGTTTATCGGGTTGATTGATGCCTTCGCGAATAAAAACCGCGATATTGTTCCCGAGCTGCTCCGCGGTGGCGTGTGATAGCGGATAGATGTTTATTAAAGTTACGGAAGCAGTTGACTAGAAAGGAAGTTTGATATTAAGATGTAGTATACTTTGTTAGATTTAAATAACGAACAATTGCTTCTTGCAATTAGAAAGTTTTTACCCGAAATTATGTATTGTAGGGCATAATTAGTTCCACTGGACTAAGGGAGAATATTCTGTCTTTCCGCACCACGGGTAGATAGAGGCCTAAGCGGATGCTCTCCGCTGGCAGTTTATGGCATCGGCTCTTGAAAACTAAATTTTTAGAACCCTTTCTTATGGAGTTAAATAGAAATGGAGCAATTTAAAATTTCACAATCCTAAAACGAGCATTGAAGGTTGACGTATGTCAGATGAACAGAGAATAGGTGTATGACCAGAAATAAAGATAGGGGTATTGTTCTGTTTATTTTTTGAAAGTGCTGGGTTTTTAAATACCGATTAAAGCGTATCGCCGGTCGACAGTCGAGGGCACAATCGAAGATAGTGTTAATCTAATAAAATAGAGTTTGTCTGCAACTGATGCATAATCTTCAGATTATATACGTGGTTAAATAAGCTTCCTTAGCTTTTTTATATACAGGGTCCAGTAAAAAGCACTGAGCAGGTTTAATATGTTGTAAGTTATTATTTGTGTAACTGAGATGAATTATCGTAAATAACCGTAAACTTAAGAGCTGCGAAATTTAATGCCTAAAAACAGTATGTCCAAGTCGAAAATGATATTTACAAGCGTAGCGTGGATATTGTGATTTTCATCTTAAGTAATTTTCGTAGGGGCTAGTTGCTATCAAAATCCCAATAGAAAAATCGGGCACGAAAATATCAGTAGAACAGGGTAGCTATGTATGCTAACATTTCATTTGGTAAAATGAGCTGTTCAGTAAACATTCTCGCAAAATTTCCACGTTTGTTTTCGTACTCTGATAACCAAGGCACGGACTTGTATGCACCAAAAAGTGTTAAAATATGCGCATATATATGCTCAAATTACATGCCAAATATGCAGTGGTTTTCATGAAATATGCTTTAAAATATGAAAATTATTGACCTTAATTATTTTATGTATATATTTAAAACAGAAATTTTTGGATGAAACGAATTTATTTATTTTAATTGTTAACACATTATTAAATACAAATAGCAAAAGGAAACATAATTAATACTAAACTACTTATATCTTTATAGAACTAATGGTAATTTTAGAGAAAAATAATAAAATAAATCTTAACTACCTATTTTCATTCAACAGTGTTAAGCGAAACTCGAAAGTAAAGCAAAAACTAACTAACGAGTAAGACCAACAACGGTCAAAAACATGAAAATCCCATGGTATCAGTGGTTCATTAGTCACTTCTTGGAAAGTGAAAGTTTTGTATGCCTGTCACAGCCCTTCCAGATAAAGAGATAAATTTTAAGCTGGGATTAGACGCCTGGGAAGTGGGCAGTTTTTAAAAGTACATAAATATTTGTAGGTAAATACCTCATTTTAGAAATTCCCAACAAAAATAGACATTTACCAAAGAATTGTAGTTTCTCCGAAATTTAGACATTCGCTCATTTTTCTAGACTTCTCGTATTTTAGTGAAACTGTGTAGCTACATGTATCTCTAACCAAATGTATAAAGAAATATGCTTTAATATGCTCTTGAAACAAATTTATGCACGAAAAGCCTAAAATATGCAAAATATGCAAAAAAAAATTGATTCCATTTAGGTCTGTTTTATTAGATACGCGTAAATACAAAAGCTCACTTAGCACATATTATTAGTATAGGATATGCATTTGCATAAAATCCGTGCCTTGTTGATAACTAATAGCTATTTATGTAACGAGTACATAATGCAGGTCTTTATGGACGCGCCAAAAAGTTTATGGCCGAGCTTTATGTTCAGCTGCATATCAAAAAATTTACTTTTAAATTAATTTGAGGTTAAAATGTGTTTTATAGCTCTAGCCTCTTGCAGGGTGCTGTATTGAATAATCACCTAGTTACCAGGTTGTTTAACAAACAGAAGCAACCAATCAACGGTCGTTCTACTTAGCACCGGCCGTTTTACTTTATCAGCAACCAATCAACGGTCGTTCTACTTAGCACCGGCCGTTTTACTTTATCATTATGGTGCTAGTCCGATAAATGATATAATTATGGCCTCTAAACAGTACAATAATGTAGTCATTATGAGACAGCTGAACATAAACATTTTTTTTTATTACAGTGCATATTTACAATCTACTCTAATAAGTGAGTAATAAGTAAATGTGAGAAAGTTAAACAGAATATGAGGGGAACCATACTAGTGTTTGGGTTCCGGAGGTAAATATTAATTCTAAACTGGCTGTTGCACTATATCTTGTGGCCATGTCCGCTTCAATCGACGTGACAGCAGGCGGATTAGCGAGGTTCTCAACAAGGTTGTTTCGGTGTCCTGCGAGCCTGTCAGTAAAAGCTATAGTAAATCTTGCAATTTCGGTGGCTACGTACGGGACATTCATATCGTTGTAGAGCGTGTCATTACTGATGTACCAAGGCGCATTAGTCATCATTCGGATGGTCTTTGACTGAAAGCGTTGGATGATTTTTGTGTGCGAGGCCTTTGCGCAGCCCCCATAAGTGGATCCCATAGCTCCATATGGGCTTCAGGATGATTTTGTAGAGAAGGAGTTTATTTGGTAGAAAGAGTTGAGATTGTCGTCCAATGAGCCAGTATATTTGTTTGGTTTTCAGATCCAGTTGTTTTCTTTTAGCTCGGATGTGTGCTCTCCAGGTAAGTTTCTCATCGAGGTGTAACCCAAGATATTTAATTTCGGTCTTACTTGGTATTTGATCATTATTGAAGCTGACTTGTGGGCATGCTAATCGCCTGGTTGTAAAGGTTGCTTGCGCAGACTTATCATCATTGACCGTTATCCTCCATTTGTTAGTCCATTCCTGTAGGAGATCTGGGTGATGCTGGAGGTGATCTGCAGCTACTTCAGGTGTATCATTGGTCGAAAGTAAGGCTGTATCTTCCGCGAACGTGGTTATTAGAGTGTTCTTAGTAGTCGGCAAGTCACAAGAGTAGATGAAATATAGGTAACTAAACATGAATACTGATAATATTCCCAAGCCTCCACTTTTACTTAACCTTCAGATGACCAGGTGACATTTTGTAACACAGAAGACTACTTGCAAAATTCTTAATTAAGTTAGTATATTATGAAATAAAACCCCAAAAAGTATCTCTAAACACATTTATTAATTCATTAGGAAAGATTTTTACAATACTAAATGGCTTGAAAAGAAATAATAGTGCAAAACAGAAGGTAGTGAGAGTTACTTTTACAAGTATTGCATATTATTGTTTGCCCTATAGTGGTGTGGTTAATACAAACAAATCGATTCCAATTAGAGCACTTTTATAGTTTCCCTGTCAAATTTTCTGGGACATAACGCAGCGGCCACGTGTAGCAGAAGATCCTGGTTCCACAGCAGGCTCAATGGGGTCTTCTACATCTTCAGTTTCTAAATCATTCTTTTGCCATGTTGAATGTACTTCGATAACAGTTCAGTTTTTGGGGTGGTTTAACTAATGCCATTCCTAACTCCTCAAAAAATAGGCGCCTCCAAAAACGATTTATCCTGCTTGTAATTTTCAAATTTCCTCGTTAATAGTATAAACGCGTTGACTGCTACTAGGTCAAGAACATGAAAAAATAAGACAACGGCCATCGTTTAGTGTTACGTGAACAGGTATACTCTCCTATCTTATACGATCCAAACTGTCCACAACGCCTTTGCACTTATTGTAATGAAGTATTACTTCGAGCTTGAACTTATAGGTTTCGTTCGATACATTCAAATCAAAATGCTGTGTTGATAGTAACACCACCGACCTATTTTTCTGAGGCACATAGGAAATCATTATCGCATCTTTAGTATATACAGCAGTGCTTGAGTACGGTGAACGATTATATTTGGTCGAAATTCTTGTGGAACCTCTTTTTGATTGAGTCTTATAGTACCAGTTAGTATCTTCCTTGTTTTAGTAATTCTTGAGCTATGTAAGAGATGTAAAAAGTTGTGAGTGGTAATACCCACGACCTGAAAACAATTCATCGAACATATGTGATACAAGTCTCTTGCCTTGTTCCTTTTGAGTTATTCATCACTCCAGTGTAAATTTACATGTTCTAGTAATATGAATCCTGGACACTAACACTTCATAATGTCCATATTTTTATACCATATCTGGCTGGCTTGGACTTCATATACTCCCAAAATGGACACTTTCCATGTAATAGTACAAGCTGTTGGTCAATGCATACTTCACCATCGGGATTATATACTCTTTTTCACTACTAGTATTAGAAGATATCATTATTGGCCTTGGTTTCGAGTCAAGAAGATGAATTTATTTCCTAGTGGTCAATAATTTTTCATTATTGACTACTGGTTAATAATGGAAACAATTGCTATGCACTCAGGTGCCCATTATAATTATATTTTACACAAATGTCAATTGAAATTAACTCCTCCCCTTGTTTCCAAGCAAGGCTATTTGATTTTTGTAGATGTTTCCCGGAATAAGGTATGGGTCGAACCTTAACTCGCCCATGATCTATGATGAGTATAGAAAACTTACTAAGTGTTGAAAGAAATGAACTAAAATGAATATAAATATATGCAACTGTCATTTTATTTTTTATTGCTGTAAAACTGATTAATTAAGAGTAATAAAGGTGCTACTAGTGAAAAAAATAGTATATAAACCACGGTAGAGAAGACTTTTCTCAACCTCGCAACTTATTTAATAATACTGCTCGGCTGAGAAAAATATCTTCTCTACCTTGGTATATAATATACTATTTTACAATTGGAAACAAACATCTTCTTCTTCTGAATGTAGGATCAAATCCTGTTTTCTACCACTGCCTCTGTTTATATTTGGTTCTCCTGCGATACCGATGTCCAGCTCTCTTTCCACCGTTTAGGCGGTCGTCCCCGTTGTCGTTTTGTGCTGGGTTGTTCTTTCATTGCTAACATGTTGACTATTATATCTTCAATAGCAGCTAACTTACTTACTTCTCGCCTTTCTGCTCTGGTTTATATATTGTCAAATCTAATAAATCTCAATAAATCTTTCATTCTAGTACCCGACATTATTGCCCAAAATATTACACATTGTAATGCAGGATTTCTATTACCTCTGAGTTCTTGGATGCTCTGAGTAAGCCCGCAATTATTAGCAGTCCTATAAATGCTTTGATATCAACGCCATTCACTTCATCCTATAACTTCCACAGATATAGCTCTATGGTTTGTTTCTTGAACAAGTACATCCACAATCTGTTGATTTATAAATAATCGAAATGTACCCATTGGTGTCGTAATATTTTTATTGTAACTTGTAAATCTAAGTGTCTCTTTTATTATGTTTCTTGCAAGACGTCTTCTAGCAGCAGGCTTTTGTCTTGACCACTGGGTTCCATCTCTGGTTACAATTATCTTGAAATTAGCACTTGCACTCGAGCAATCAAGTAATTCGTTATCGGTATTGGTAGAGTAGCCGGACAATTCACAATCTTTAGCGTCATTATTGCCATCTAATGTTCCCTCATTTACTTGCTTACATGCCTTCTACGTGACAATGTGTTTGTCACAATGTTTTATTAGGTGTTTGTATTTCTTAGTTTTAAATTTCAATATTATCGTCTGGAATGTATATTACGTGGATACTTTTGTAATTTTATAGTTTGGGGATGCCTAGGAAAGTTATAGAAATCCGTTTTCTCTGTAAATTGTTTTATTCACAATCATTATAGTAATATGTCGATTCCTAACCTGTTAGAGGTTGGGAAATACGTCATTCCTAACTGACAATCTCTTGCGTGGGAAGTAGGTAACAGAAATGTTTGAGTACGGTTACCTAGCGACTCTATCATAGATCTATACAGGGTGGTGACTCGAACACCCGAACATAGGGATTTAACATGTAAAATCATATTTTCGTAATTTCCTGCTCCCCTAATTATTTTAGGTAAAAAAGCTGCAAATAAAAGTTGTAGAGCATAAAATTCTGCATCTGAATCAATAAACAAAATTAATTTTGCTTGCCTTGTAACCTCAGAAATTAGGTATGAAAATGACGTAAATCACCCCAAAAATAGCGATAGTCATGGAGTTGAAACAAAAATTAATAAATGTTAACGGTTTATCTGTCAAGTTACGCTGCGTTAGTTCATTTTTATTATTTTTATTTTTTTTTATTTAAAATTATTTTATGTACTATTGTTCACTTCAACAGTAATTACAAGTAATGATAAAAATAAACTAACGCAGCGTAACTTGACAGATAAACCGTTAACATTTGTTAATTTTTGTTTCAATTCCATGACTATCGCTATTTTTGGGGTGATTTACGTCATTTTCATACCTAATTTCTGGGGTTATAAGGCACGCAAAATTAATTTTGTTTATTGATTCAGATGCAGAATTTTGTGCTCTACAACTTTTATTTGAAGCTTTTTTACCTAAAATAATTAGGGGAGCAGGAAATTATGAAAATATGATTTTACATGTTAAATCCCTATGTTCGGGTGTTCGAGTCACCACCCTGTATGTTAAAGTAGGCTAAAATAAATTATAATAGAGCTGTCAAAAAATATTAATAAAATTAATTTGAAATTCAATGATTAATAATTGTGAATAAAATAGTGTACATACCTCGGTGGGAGTTTCATCACAGCCTCGCGCTATGTCTGGCCACGAGGCTTCGCCTCTTAGTCATACCCCTGATCACATAACAGTCATACATAAGCCCTCGGCTGTAATGAAACATTCCCCACCTCGGATGTAATGTAAGTACTCTATTACCATCGAATTTTTGTTTTTGAGGCATTACTTATCTGGAACATTTTGTAGGCACTTATTGTTAGTTTCTCATGAAGACGTAATTCTTAAATACTTAAAACCTTTTTTTTAATTTATTTCTTCTTATTCTTCTTCTCAAATCCTCAGTTACCCTATTACAGCGTAGATGTATTCACTGCTTTCACTTAAACTGTCACTTTCACTTTGTTACTATTAATCTTTACTTTATTTATTTCGCCTTTGATTATCATTTTTACATAATTTTCCCCACTGTTTCCTATCCTTTGCCAGCTCCTTTGCCTAACTCCAACTTAAACCTTTCTCTTTTACAATTAGCAATTACCACGTCGCAATAGAACGTCCTCTAGGTTTCTTTTTCTTTCGGTCTCACTTCCCATATTTTCTTTAAATCCCTCAAATTATTCATTCTGAACATATGACTTAACCACCGTAGTTGGTTCGTTTCTATTGTCACCTCAAGTGGTTTGACTTCCAGCCTAATTATAATTTCCTTGTTTCGTAGTCGGTCTCTCTGTGTTACACCCTCTACTCTTCTGAGATACCCCGCTCACGTCTTTTTGCAGTAAGTCAATATTGGGAGGTATATTGTATAATACATTCTGAATTGTGCTTTCTTTGAGATCTCCTTCTTTGATCTTATTACTTCGTTCATGATGTAGTCTCATTGCTTGTTGTATTCTGTTATTGATTTCTTGCTCGTTGCTACCGTTACTGCTTATTGTGATCCCTAGGTATTTGAAAGATTCCACTTGTTTTAATTCTTCATTGTTCAGCGTGACATATATGTTTCTAGGACTCCGACACACATTTATTGCCACTGTCTTTTCATTGTTAATTTTCATGTTATTGTCTCGTAAATGCCAAATTCCATACTTTAAGAGGTTTCTTTTCCCTATCACTACAAATGTTCACTGTTTCACTTTTCATTTCCATCATTAACAAGAAGTGGTCGCTGCCCCATTCGTGTCCTCTTTTCACTTTCATAGCTTTGACTTTTCTTTTACTGGTTCATCGTACTATCACGTAATCTATTTTTGATATTTCACCTTTGCTTGGTTCTACGCGCGTACCTATACTTATGAATATCTCGGTGTTTATAAAATGTGTTGGTGATTAACATGTCATTATCTATGCAGAATTCGATTAGTCTTTGCCCATTATTATTTTCAGCAGCTTCTCCATACGGACCTAATGTATTTTTGTATCTACGAGCTTTATTTCTTACTCTGCTGTTCATGTCCCCTACTCCTCTATTTAGTTCCTTCGAGGAGCTCCCAAAACTGGTTCTTTTGCATTATCACTTGGGACATATGCTATTATAATTCTTGTCAGTTGAATAGGATTTATCTTGATTTCCAGGAGCATTATTTTCTCTGAAAGGAATTTCTATTTCACACCTTTGGTAACATTACTTTCCTTTATTATGCACCCAACTCCTTCGGTTGCCTGCTTATCAATGTTTACAGCGTTGTAAAATAAAAGATTTTCCTCGTCTATTTTTTCTATTCCTTGCCCTTTTTTCTTTATCTCTGTTAGAGTGAGTAGTTATAATTCTGAATTTTCATGTTTTTCTTCTTATTATGTTTGATCTCTTATTCCTAATTCCCCAATTCTTGCTATCCAACTTTCGTTTACCTTTCACCCCATTGCCAACCTTTTGTATTGTATTGTATGCATTTGTAAAAGTTCTTCAGTAGAATATTTTCTCTTCTTTGCTCCATCCCTAGTTAAACCGTGCTTGCTTTTGTAACCTTTCTGGTAGATCCACTAACTTTTTGTGGAGTGATCTGCTTCCCCTGTCTATTTCCCCGTGGTTTCTTTCTAATTATGTCCTTAGTTTCTCAATGTTCTTAATATTTTTGTAGTTCTAACTGAATGTCTGCTTGTCTCTTCTTTATTTCCAATTTCAACGACTGTATTGCCCGATACATCGCGTGTATTATCTTTCCAACCTCTGCAGCTTCCATTTTCACTTCTTGATGTCTATATAATAAATACAAGATTTATTGTTGCTTATACCCCGAAGAATTATTTGTTTTTGAACGATCACTATTTCACTGAACACATATAATTATAATCTAAGGTATCAACAAACGATTTTAGTGTCAACGTCGGTTTTTGTTGTAGCATTTCGATTTTTATCTAATTATGCAAGACTTTCTAAATCACGGACCAAATACTTATATAGCACAGCATAGAAAAATATAACAGAAAGAATGCAGTTAAACAATATCTATGATTTGATACCGTACGCCCTTGGACTTAAGATTAAGATTAAAACGGGATATTTAACAAAAATGTCTGTCTTCCTGTTCCTGTACTATTTGTGTTTTTCGGGTTCTACTTGAACACATCGGTCGTAAAGTAAATTTTGCTTTTCGTTTCTGCAGGCTGTTTCTGCTTGTGTGCTAAAGTATGTAATTTAATTTGTAACTATTCAGTTTTTGTTGTATTTTCAACTACATTTTTTAGAAAACCATTAAAAATGCCAAGATATTGAGTAGCAAAATCCTGTGCATTAAAATATAAAAATACTTTGCTCCAATTAATTGAAGTAAAAGAAGTGAAAAGGTGAATATCTACTGTTGAAACGTCAGTTTTTGGATATCCTTGAAGCCAACTCTGGAACATCAGGAACCACCAAATCTGTTTTGCAGCATATTAGAAGGATTAATTATTAATTATTTATACGCCCTTGGAATTAAATAACATCCATGTAGCTTTAGACGATCTATCTAAAAATGATGCTTTGGTAACATCTGATAAATAAACATAAAGTAAATATTATCCCTTAGCAGATCAAAAATAACTGTGAATATTTTGAAATGGATTATATCTCTACTTACAGATTCAAATATTTTTGTTAACTGGGGAGATAACATTTATAAAAGTATCTATTTATAAATGGGAAAATTGATAACAAATGTTATGGCTGTGAATTATTTTGGTGTAGTAAGAAAGGGAAAACTACCGTTTTGAGGCTGTTGTTGGTAAGTACCGTATATTCGATAAAATAAGATTTTTAAGCGTCAGCAGCCATTTAAGGAGGCGATGGAAAGACACGTAAAAATTTCTGTATGTCTAATTCTAGCAAAATGTTAATAAAAATCAGCTTCCTGAAGGTAATTAAAATATTATCTTATTTATTTATTTATTTATTATTTATTTATATTGTATCACCCTATATTGTGTTATATTACATTTTATTATAACTATTATATCACAAGAATAAAAAATTAGAATTGTAACATTTTATTAAAAATCATTGGCCTCTAATATAAGCGATAAATATGATCTGAATATTATTAAATAATGTTGACGAAATACTAATATATTAATGTATTTTAAATATTTTGTGAAAATATTACAGTCATTTTACCAAGCAATATTGGATGGGATGTTGTAACCAACATAGTAATAATAATTACACGATAATTTTTATACAACTTGAACTCCAAATATTACTCAAATACGTTTATAAGTTATTTTGATAATATTCATTTCAAATATTTATATAATATCATAATATCATATCTCTAGAATAAAATCCACAAATATTACTACAAAACCTGTAAAAAATATTTTGTAGTTTTTAAAAATTAATATAACTTATTTTAAAGTGAGAAGATTTGGAAAAATTACAAAAAGGATGACAGAAATAGGGAGGTGTAGGGATGTGTGGGCTAATAATAATAATAATAATAATTTTAGATTAAGTGGCTGAACGTGTATATTTTGCACGTATTTATTTTCTAGTTAAGATAGTTTTGCCGAAGGACTTTTCTGTACCAAATAATCAGAAATTTCATACGCACGTTTTATAACTTCCTTTCTTTTATTTCTTATGAGAGTATCCCCATCCGATTCAATATTATCTAATGTTAAAACGTTTTTTATAAGTAATTCTTTTAAGTGCAAGAAAACCTTATCTTCTTGCGTTCCTGCAAATTCTTCTACTTGTTTAGCAATTTCTTCAATATTCTTGCTAATTTGTTCAATTTTTTTAAGTACTCCTTTTGCTTTAGAACTCTCTGTTTGTGACGTCACGCCCGTTTGACATTGCATCCCACTTGCTTGATTCTGCAGTTCTGATAATAATTCTGCATATTTAAATTTGTAGTGTTCTTTTTCCTCGCTAGATTTCGATAATTGTTGATGTAGTTGATTAACTAAATGTGCTGCAGTTTCTTGAGATAACTTCTTTTCTGAAAGGGACGTCTTTAACTGCACGTTGAGGTCTTCTAACATTCTATTAAGTACTGCAAGTTCTTTTTCTTTCTCTAAACACGTTTGATGTTGCTGTGATAGTTCTGACAGCAATTCTTCATATTTAAATTTGTAGTGTTCTCTTTCTTCGCTAGATTTCGATAATTGTTGATGCAGTTGATTAATTAAATGTGCTGCAGTTTCTTGAGATAACTTCTTTTCTGAAAGGGATGTCTCTAACTGTACGTTGAGGTCTTCTAACATTCGGTTAAGTAGTGCAAGTTCTTTTTCTTTCTCTAAACATGTCTGATGTTGCTGTGATAGTTGAATCTGAAGACTCGAAATCTGAAATTTGCTTTCCTGAATTTCACGGTTTTTATTTCCAATGGTTTCCTCAACCTTTCCAAAGCCATTTTGTTTCATTTGAAATTCTGCTTCTTTGAAGTTGTATTGTTTCAATTGTACTTGTTGTTCGTTGTATTTAGTCTGTAAGCCTTCACAAAGAGCTTTAAATTTGCCTAGTTCAGCTTTGTAATAAGACGCTTCGCACTGCAAACTATATATTAATTTATTTTTTTCCTGTAACATGCTTAAAAGTTTTTCATCGTCTTTAAAAGGTTTTGTTAAATCTCTTTCGGCGTTTCTTGTGGAAAGAGCATTTTCTATATCTTGATGTGTTTTTGTTATCGGAATATTATTATCGCGTAAAATTCTACCAAAGTGTTCGAGGTCTTGCTGTTTCTTAAAAGAAGTCTGTTGTTGTTCTAATAATTGATTTTGTAAAGTTTCAATTTTTAATGCATAATCCTTTAAACTATCATCAGTACTTTTCGGAATTAGTTTTAGATTGTTGTTGTCTAACTTTAACTTATTATTTTGAGCCTTTAATTGATTAAGTTGAGCCTCGTACTGGTTTATTTTAGCGACTTGCTTTCGAAGTTTTTCATTCTCTATTTTAAGCTTTTCATTTTCCATGGAATATTTTTCGTCTGGGAAAATATCTTGAATTTCATTTGCATTAAAACCATAGCTTAACAGTCGTTCCTTTAGAGACCTATTACTTTCAAAACGTTCTATCAGAGCATTTTTTAATTGAGTTTTATTTGACTCATTGGGTGTTTTTATAAATTTCTTTCCTGACTTGCTTATCTTTGTGTTTATTACATCAGATCTTTTTATAAGATTTTCCCAAACCCGTACGTGTGGATTTTCTACTGAAAAGCAGCCCATTTCTAAACAAAACTAGATTTCCCATACAAGTCTGAAATTATTATTGCTATGCTTTTAGATGATAAATACTAGATAGACTCCACTTACCAAAAAACTATGCAACTGTGAAATGAATAAACTTAGTAATATCGAAACTCTGTTCAGTTTCAGTTTCTTATCACTTAACGAATGTAAACCCATTTTAAACAAATAAAACGATAAGATAATACTTTTTTTACGTTAAATAATACTTACTATGAAAGTCAAAAAAATATATTCAATCAAGAATGATAAAATGAGCTTGATAACATTTTTTTGTAGATTCCGTGGTTGTTAGAATTTAATTTATTGATTAATAAACAAATGTTGTTACGTGGTTTGCTTTAGTTTCATAGGATTTAGGTATTAATAAAGATGTTTTGTTTTAGTTTTTATGAAAATGTTAAAATAGTAAACACAATTTTCAATTAATTCTAGAATATGTAGATATTTATACCCTTTTTAGCTTGCTATATTACAACTAAGAATAATCCATGTCATATAAATTTTGTCAGTAGTTTCATGCACATGTAAATTCTTACAAAATAAACAGTATTCAGGCCTCCACCTGTATCATTTTGGTTTGTATTGGAAATAGAAATACTGATTTTATTATTGACATTTGCTTGTTAATGTTTCCAATACGCTATGAGCATACTTTATTGTTTCTTTTCTTTCTAGTCTGATTATGTTATTTCCTTCAGTTTCAATATCGTCTAATTTCAGAACAAGCTTGATAAGCATTTCCTTTAAATGCAAGAAAGTCTTATCCTCTTTGCTTCCTGAGAATGTATGCACTTGGTTTTCGATATCCTGAACACTTTCTTTTATTTGCTTAACTTTAAACAATGCATTTTCTAGGGGTGAATCATTCTTTTCTTTGTTCTTAGCTTGTTCTTTTCCTTCTTTTTCTTCTGCTTCTTCTCGTGTTTGTCCTTTTTCTCCTACTTCCTTTTCCACATTAAAGATTTTAATGCTTTGCGTAGAACATCCCGGTTCTTCTACTTGTTGTCTTTCCCCACCTCCATACACTAGGTATTTGTCTTTTTTTTTTTCTTCTTCTTCTTCTTCTTCTTCCGGATTTTGGTGGGTTTTATTTAGGTCTATAGAATATAGGTTTTCTTCTTCTTCAGTGCTTTGTCTAATCTGTTCGTTCTTTTTAATAGCATCTAAACTTTCTTGCTGTTGTTTTTCTATTTTACTTTGAAGATCATACTTTGGTATATCTGATATTCCGAATTTTTGATTAAATTCTTCCTTTGGGGCTTGAGCAGTCTCTGGAAATGTATTGTAATACCCACTATTTTCATAGCCTGAATGCACTTGCCTTTCACCATAAGCCTAAAAATATATTACTATGTTATTATTTCTGAAAGTTCATAATTCAAAGTCTCATAACAGCCGATTACTTGTGTAACATTCTGCCTGGAAACATTTTCCCGGGAACTTTGGTTTGTGATTTGAAACTTTTGATTCTTTCGAATTTGATAATCAAATATATCGGTTTGTGAATTCACGCTGGGTAATAAATCGAAATTTAAGTTTAGGGCATAACTGTAGTAAATCTTTTGAACGGTTTTCTTTGTTTTCCTGCATAAACTACTGAGTACTTTTAAAATAGACTGAAGATTTACATGCGGTAAATTCGTGTATTCCGTATGATCCCCATCGGTTGTCGAAAGAAGTTGTTCATCGTCTTTCTTACACAGGCAAAACCTAACGGACAATAATTATTAATGATGGAAATTATTAGGTTTGTGTATAAATTACCTCCTCCACAGAAATCCGCAAACTATTCCCATGATTAAAGGAATAAAACAAAGGAATTTAAAAAAACATCGGCAAATTCCCATTTCACACAACTTGCACAGTTGCACACTTTTGCGTTTACGTCAATTGAATTTTCATCAGTTGCTGTGACTCAATAGTATTTATTAGAGATAAGATTACCAGCAGGAAATTTTATTTATTTAAGTTACCAGTGAAAACTTGGAGCGTATTACCTGCTTTATAAAAGTTGAACTGTGTACAAACCTTCAAATACTTAGATTGTTTACTACTTACGGTGTGATTTTGCGTTATCGGAATAGATAGAAATGTTTTGGTGGAACTCTACCAGATTATTTGTTCAAACAAAGGCTCACACTCTATCGAAAACTGGAAATGATGCTTTAAATTTACGTATAAGTTAGTGAATATTTAAAACCGCACGTTTTCTTTATAAAATACAAAAAATAAAAACAACCCTTTAATCCACTGCTTTTATTAATTCAATTAATTGTATTTATACGTGCTAAATAAAATCTAAGAAATCTACTCGTAAAATTTAATATTCTCAATGAATTTCTTGAAAACAAAAACCAAATATAGGTTTACCCTAAGCAATTTCAACAGCCTGCTGACTTTGTGACTGTGATTCAGGTTTATCCTGAACAATTTCGTCGTTCTGTTGACTTTGTGCAGCACTTTGTAATTTCAGTTCGTGCAATTGTTGCTGCAGATCGCTGTATTGATATAAATGAATATCTTCAACTCCTTTAAGGGTAGCATCTGCAGCATTTTTGACGTTGTCATATTCCTCAGTGTAGTTTTCAGGCTTAAATAAATCATCTTCAGTTCCATCAGATAAATATTTCTTGAATTTTTCACGTTCTCCGTCATCCTTATCTTGGTTATTATCCCTACTGTAAGTAAATTGACTCGAACTTTTATCTTCCAAAATGTTTTCAAGCTCACGATCTTGTGAAAGGTCATTTTTTTTCAACAGCTCACTTTCGAGGTTTCTATTTAGCATCTTAAGAATTTCCCGGTCTCTGTTTGAATTAATTAATTGCTGTTTTAAATCCTCAATTAAATCGTTCTGTGCTTTTAATGTCTCATCAAATTGGTTCTGCTTCCTTCTGTGTATCGTTTGAGAACTTTCTTCACCTTGGTGGTTCTTACCAGAGGATAACATTTCAACTTTCTGTACGAGCATCTTACAGATTTCCTCAAGTTCCATAACCTTCAATTCCAAACTTTGCTTATCAATAATAAGCGACTGTCGTTCCATTTCAAGCTTTTTCACGTCTGTGTTGTGGGCGTACATTTGATATTCTTCGTTTATTTGACGTAATTGCTTGTTATCCTCTTTTAACATGGAATTTTCTTCGGACAGATTTTGAATTTCGCTCTTAAATTTGTCTTCAGTAAACATATCAGTTGTATCAATATTGGTAAAATGGGGCTTAAAAAAGTCCTTCAGTTGCAGTAACGCCTTGTCAATTTGAGTTAAAGCTTCGCTTAGTTTTTTTTGCGTATCAGCACTTATGACCCCTGCTTTGCCTTCAGAAATCCATTTTTTTCCTACCTCCTTCAAATATTTATGTAGGGAAATGTATTGCTCGATCAATTTTTTCCATTGTATGTTCTTTTCTTCGTTTGAGAGCATTTTCACCTTTTATTTTTGAAACTTAAAAATTATATAGCTATAATAAGTACTTCAAATAATTTTAAAATAAACATCATATATTTTATTAGGAAATATACCAGAAAATACTTACAAGACTATTCACAATTGTAGTAAATTTGTATCAAATATTTATTGATCGCTTAAATTGTGCACGACAAACTTATCAAAAGTACTTGCATTATTACAAAGTTGAAATGCTTATCTTAATAAAGATATCGCTGATAGATTAAAACCGAAGTTTCATTAAATTAATTTTTATTAAACTTGAGTTGTGATATGCAACCTGTTTAACTTTATAAGAATATGGTGCTTAAGATCGGCTTCTCTATCATTGGATATTTTTTCCGATAAATTTAGCTTTCAGATATTAGCTCAGGAAACAACTGGTGGTAATAAAAAGGTTAGGTACCAAGAAAAATAAATAGAAGTTAACATTTCCAAGAGGTAATAAAACTGGCTATTAACAAATGAAACAAAACAAATTTGGAGAAAAAACAAAGAGGCAATTGCTTGGTTTGTCAAAGAGTTATTCCATATACAATAATAAGAAAAGGGATACTGTTATTATTTATATTTCAATTTCTATAGGAAAAAGTAAAATTTATAAGAAACAAAGTAAATTTCAACTACTGGGCATAGTTTAACTTGTTTAAGTTTAATTTAAAAAAATGCATCAACATATTTTCTACTGTTTTTCATAATCATCATCATACATCCAGTGCTTCCAAAAGCCCAGGGTCTTATCTGATGAATTGCCACTGAAAAACTCTTCATTCTTTTTAGTTCTTCCATTAGTCATTGTCCTTTCTTTAATTTTTCATAAAATAATATCTGTTTGATGGATATGCTATGCCAATCCTTGGAATTTCCTACAGTTCTTGTGTTTATTTTGATTAGCTCTATTCTCCGTAATTTCAGAAAATAGTTGTTTCTCTCACCTGAACCTATTGCTTGAAGGAGTCTACAATAGAATAATAATTATTGGTTAGAATTATTAAGTTTGTGCATAACTTACATGCCAGTCAAAGATGATGGAAAAGCTTGATGTAGCCATTTCAAGTAACTTCAGCGTACAAAAGCCTTTGCTGACTGAATTTTGTTTGTTATTTTGACTTTGATAATATTTACTTATTACAGGTATAATTTAGAACCGTTGTCTGCTGTGTAGAATTGGAGGTTACTAATGAACAGAGCCAATTCTTAGAATAATTCTAAAATTATCTAACATAGTAAATTTCGAAACAATTATTAATGATTTTGACTTGTTAAAGTCAACAAAAATTAAACTGAAGTTATGGAATACTTCTTACATGTAAACTATTTGGACATTATTTTATTTTATGGGAGTAATTGTTTATTTTTATTTAAAATATAAGGAGCAGAATAGCTTCTTTTTGTGACATTGAGTTAACGATTTGGAAATCGGGTATTGTTGTGAATCGGATAGCAAAGGGCAAGGTGGCAACCGCTAAAATAATGTTTATACTGCGAATAGGAAAGCAGCTGAAAACGATCTCATCAATATTATTTTCCTAGTTACAATCATCATGACCACAAACACTTATTTAATGATCTTAAATTGTCAGAGCGTGCAAAGAATCTCAGGGTTAGCTATGAGAATTGCAACGTGGAATATTAAGAGCTTATTTGTATCTGGAAAGTTAGATACCTTGGTATTGGAAATGAAAAGAATGAAGCTAAATATTCTCAGCGTAAGTGATGTGCAGTGGCCAGAATCGGCAACATGGCAACACAAGAAATGGTGCAATGTAATAGTCAGGAAATGACGATCCCAAACATTATTATGGTGTGAGTTTTGTTGTTATTAAGATGACAGATAGATCGGTACTGGACTTTACACCAGTTTCAGATCGAGTTACAATGTTAAGGATGAACTCAAAAATTCGCCTAAGTGTATGCGCCAACTGCAGACAAAAACGAGGAAGAAATCGAAAGATTCTGTGAAAAAAGGTTGGAGCAGTAATAGTTGAGCCTTATGTATGTAGGTAAATATTGATTAAGAGAACGCAACGTAAAAAATTAATTGAATTTGTCAAGGCGAAGATTTCTTTATAACGAATACTCTTTTTAAACTTCCAAAGTACAACCTGTACACTTGGAAATTTCCGAAGGATGACATAACTGGTGTAGTAAGAAACCAAATAGACTATACCGGGTGTTCAGCGAGAAATGGGACAGCGCGATATCTCGGGAACTAATGCAGATTTTAAAATTCTGAAAACTTCGTTATAAATGTCCATTAGGGGCAGATATTTCATGGTAAAAATTTTTTTAATTAAATCTGTCACCGCTAGGTAGCGCTACCTAACTTTATTAAAAAATATTTTCTCGAAAAGTACAACAAATAGGTTGGTAGCAGTTATAAGGAAAGTTATCACAAATGTGTTGCAGATTCCAAAAATTGAATAAAAAGTAGGATATTCCATTTAAAAAAGTAAAGTTAGGTAGCGCCACCTAGCGCTGATGCATTTAATTTGAAATTTTTTTACCATGAAATATCTGACCCTAATGGACATTTATAACAAAGCTTTCAGAATTATAAAATCTGCATTCGTTCCCGAGATATCGCACTGTCCCATTCCTCGCTGAACTCATGGTATATACTATAGGTACTTATTAGAAATACAGCCATAACTAAAAGTATTAGCCATCATATACTAAACATCCAAGTAACTGCTCTATATGTAAAATAGTACCCCCCCCCCCTGTATGAATGAAACTAAATAACTTTAATATCATTCTTTTTTATTTCTATTTTTTATTTGCCCTTGATGACGCCAGCAATACATTTTGGTAAATTCTGCACTATTTTGTGACACTGCTCAGTACTTATGGCTATCCATTCCTGCCTTAAAACATTTTTTAACGCTTTCTTTGAAGTGTAGTTGTGCTTCCAGATTTTTCGTTTAAAAGCTCTATTGGATTCAAATCCGGGAATTGTGCAGACGAATCCAAAAACTTTACTTTGTCCTTTGAGAACCACTTCATTGTAACCGCCGATTTGTGTTGCGCAGCATTATCTTGTGGGAATTTTACTCTATCCATGTTGGTGTCGCTGAAAGTTTTTGAAAGTGACTAAAACAAGGCAGTTTCCAGTACATTTATGTACTTTTAAGAGTTCATTGGACCTTCACAAACGAATATTTCACCGACTCCGTTGGGCGTCATGTACCCCCAGAGTTCTTCACCTACCTGCGCCTCGCGTTGTACGTAGCTGGAGCTTCAAACACCTAAGATTAAATGAAAAGGCATTACTGCATATGTAGGCCGTAGTAAGTTTAAACGGTAATTGACATTAACAACCACGATTTATTAAGACTACTTAAAGTAAAATTTATCGTACCTCGAAGTTTGTCTCATCGGACCATACCATATTTAACTAATCTTCTTCCACAGTGGCGTAACTAGACAAAAAAGGCCCCAATGCGAAATTTAATTTTGGGCCCCCTGTATCCCCCCACACATAAAGAAAGAAAAGCTCCTTGTATTGGCTAGGAAAAAATTATAATTTTTAATGCATAAACAAAATTTTATTAAAAATTGAAAACAAACAAAATGTATACATATGTATATAATTTAACAATAATTATAAACATTTATAATGGACACCTTCTTGATTTGGCAATAGCAAAATCTTTTATTAATTTAGACACATCTATTTCTTCCGCTTCTTCTGCTTCTATGCTTAAGAGTGCTAACGAAGAGAGACGTTGTTGGTCCATAGTATTTCGCAGATAATTTTTAATTTAGAGAACGAATGTTCTGCAGTGGATACTGTTACATGCATTGTTAAATACAAAATAAATAGAGAGTATACTTCAGAAAAACTAGCACTCTTAGTACTTAATCATGACTAGTTCAGCTCTTAGACGATGCATTTAGTTCAGCTAACTCACGAATTGTATGTAGTTTTTGTTATTTGCTGCAAGTTAAAACTGTTAGGATTGCGTTACATTTACATTGTAGTAAATTAAAACTATGTTACTGTTGAATTGAATTATTGGGTAGAGTGTAAAATTTAAATATTTCGTAGTATTATATTTATATTAATTAGTTATCAGATATAAAATAATTAAATTTAATGACAAATTTAACATATATTAGATTCAGCAAATGGGCCCTTTTGTGCAGGGCCGCGCCAAGCTATTTTGCCGCCCGTGTGCAAAACTAAATTTTACGCCCTTATAGATAGCTAATTATAAATTAAAAGGTTTACCTATTTATCCTTTTTAACTGTATTACTTATATTTAAAGACGGTCAAATACGTTTCCTTATACACTTATACAGTGACCGGCAAAAACTTCGCCACATACCTATAAAAAATTTTTTATTATAAGAGTATCGAAAAAACTTTTCTGGGGATCGGTTCTTCATGTCCGATAACCTAAAAATCGAATTTGATGTATGTCACGTGACCACTGATATGGCGGAAAATTTAAAAAAATCGCCCTGAAATCGCAAAAAGCGGTGCTAGGTGACAAAATATCAAAGAAAATTATTAGAAAAAGTTGTTTAGAATTTAATTTTAGACCCGTTTGCTAAATTTCAGGTATTTATTTAAAAAAATGAAAATCGTAATTATTTTTTTATTAATTGACAAATACCCAATTTTTTCCTTTTAAATAGCTTGATTGAAGTAAAACCTATGTATATGAATAAAAGTGGAAGAACTTTCTCGTTTTTACTACATTTTTACGAATATTTTTATTGTTGAATTATTTTTTGTTTTTACCGCGGCCGCTCTAATTCTAGCCACGTGCCGATTCCTGTTTTTGTTTATGCCGCGTTGTATGTCGCTTTATCGGCTGTGCCGTTTTACCGCCTCTTGACGTGGCCGCCTGCGTGCGATGAACGCCTCCGCACCCATGGCGGCGCGGACCTGCTTTTGTAACGTGGGCCCCAATGCACCGCATTGGCATATTTACGCCACTGCTTCTTCAGGTAGATGTTGGATGCCTTCTTGCTTTGCACCTTTTTAGTCCCACTTCTCCAAGTCTTCTTCTCACTGTTCGAACGCTGATCGGCCTTTCAAAGTTTTCGTATAAAGCAGCAACGAGCTAAAAAGAGTTTTCTTTCCGGTTTCTCAACGATTCTCTGATAAGTCAACGGTCCTCACGTTTAGAAGTAATTATTTTTCTGCCTGTTCTACGTTTGTTTTCGTGGCTACCAGTCTCGGTAAAACCTTTTGTGGTATATTGGACGGCACAACGTGAACATTTTACTTCTTTAGCAATTTCAGTCGGAGTCTGTCCCATTCTTCCCACTTTGCAATAATTCAATGTGAAGGCGTTGCTGGAGACTTAGTTCTCCCTTTTTTGGCTTTTTCACAGCGACGACAGATATTTTTATAACCATAAACAATAGAATACGAAAATCACGTCGGTACAACGACAAGCTCGTGTTTACAAAAACTGTAATAATTATATTTGCAACTGAGCGAACAAGATGTTTAATTGCTTCCCTTGACAGCTTATTACAGTTTAAATATTGATGTGCTTGAAGTTTTATCCGGTTAGATTTCAAATTTCAATTCCGACTTTGTTATTTTCATACTTAGTTCTGTTTCAACATCACGGATTTTATACTCGATCAGTTCCTTTGAATTATGTTTTTCTTTTATCTCCCTTTTATTTTATTAGAAAATGCATATACAAGGTGAGAACTACCGAAAGTTGATAAATTCTAAAGATACATAAAACCAATTATAATTTTTATTTAGAAACATAATTTACTAGTAATAACATTAAACATTAGGACAATAATGCGGTCCGTCAATTTGGATTATTATTAATTTTGCCGGGACTACACCTCTAATTTTGCGGACAACTTCGAAGTCTATTTCTTCAAGTTTCTTTCTTATTTTACGAATTTTCGTTAGTAATCAATGCTGGATTTCCCTGATCTATTAAAAGCTGATTGTATCAGACCACAACAAAATTCAAGCATTTTGATGGTACTTTTCAATAAAGATGATCAGTTTTGGAAGACATTCCTTCATATATACCCTTGTTGATTGATTGAAACGGTTTTGGATTTAACAATGTAAGGAGATGACACTCTAAATTCAGATACCTACAGATAAGACTTTTGGTTCGAACTTTTACTGAAATTTAATGTAGAGAGGGCAAAACCAATATCAGAGATTCCTTGTAAATGAGTTTAGGTAATTCGCTCAATTGTTTCGATGATTATTTCGGAGTTTTTACAAACTCTGAATTCTTAGCAGTCTCCCTGAGACTTTGTTTTAATGTGTATTTCACTAGTCTTTTCACTTGACACGTGTCTAACTTCCTTGGTCCGCCACTTCTTCGAGCATTTTGAGTTGGCTCATTCTTTGAAAAACGCCCTATAATAGTATTAATCGTGTTACGTTCCATATGAACAACATACTAAAAATCCCGACCGGTGCGGGATGAGCGCGGGGGGGGGGGTTAAAGGTCATTTTCTTACGTTTTTCTCGAATAACTCGAAAACCGCGGCCTCTACAGAGAACAAGTGTTTCTATACAAAATTAAACTACATGAAATTTTCTACAAAAAGGGTTCTATTCATTTTTTCTCTAGGATGAATAGTTTGCGAGATGCAGGGGATGGAAGAATCGCGGATTATTAAAAATAGTATGAAATTAATGTTTAATGTTAAATGAAGTGGGTTCAGACCGAATATTAAATGTCTGCACAACATCTAAGTGCAGTAGCGCTGTATTAAGGGATAATTTGTGTGCTGGGGATATGGGGGGAAGAGGGGGGGGGGCAGATGCGTGATAAAAGATGGGAACGCTGAAGGTTTCAGGAACAAGAAATACTGTGTTGTTCATGAATCTTGCAGAAAGGAGTACACCAGAGCTGACTCAATTAAAAGATTTCCGAGAAAAGCTCTTTCAGAGCAACAGCCTTCAACGTCACATGGTGCCCCACGTTTGCGTTCAGCTGAAGTGAAATTTGATTTTAAACTGTCTGTTTTGTGCGGAAGCTATTGACGATGAATTTCATGATAAACAGAAGAAAAACCACCAACATTTGCGGCGAAAGGTTTACAATGTTCGATCATTCAGTTACGACAATACAATTACAGTTCGTACACAGGAGAATAAAGATGAATGGGGAGACACCATCCTAAGACGTATCTGCTCAGTTGAGGATCTACACGCTGCAGATGAAATCTATCATGAGGACTGCTATAAAAAGTTCTTTATACCCTTTGCACCTACATCGAGAAAAAGAGGACGCCCTGAGGATGAAGGAATTTCTGCATCAATGGAGGAGATATTCAATTACATAGAAGGAAATGACGACTGCCAGTTCTCCTTGGACGAGTTGTTGGAACAAGTTTCGGGAACAGTACCTCATATAAAGGGAAAAATATGGGGACCGCATTGTTTTCAGCACAATTCGCACAAGAAAAACTGTTGTGTGCTTTCGTAGTGCAGGTGAACATTTTTTGAATGATATGTGGTATTCTTCGAGGTGCAAAGATGAACAAGCAGAACGGGAGAGAATCGTAAAAGCAGCTGCCGCAATCTTGGAAGATATTGAGTCAATGGCGTATGACAATTCTGTTTTTCCATGTTGTAACAAATTCTGTAGTGGGGCTGAGGAAATGCTACCTCGTATACTCCGTGTCTTCATGGACCGCATTTCAGCAGAAAAAGGCATAATAGAAAATTGAAAGGAGGTTTAGTCGCGCGTGAACTGCCATCGCGAGTGGATGGGTGAGTACCTCTGCCTTATTTAGCCAGTTGATAACCAGCGTGCTCGTGCGATTAATTTCTAATCAGTCAACTAAAAACAATTCAAACAAACTCATAGCAAACATTAAATCTATTCTAAAGCCGAATCTCTCGCTTGGGAGATTCGGACAAATAAAACATAAAATGCCAACAGACGTTAATAAAGAACCGATAAACTTTCAAATTCCAATGGAAACAACCGAACCCGTAAAAGCTACAAATACAAGCAAAAAGCGAGGCAACCAATCGCCACAAACTGAATCCAATAAGAAATACCTTTTAAATAACGATGAACTCCTTTCACAAAATAAATATTATATTCCCAGCGGAAACACACAAACAAATGCGGACAGCAACGATAACGAAACCACAACTACAGCACAAGTAAAAATTCCGCCTCTTTACCTACACAACGCCAACAACTACCAAGAGGTAATAAAAGATATCAAATTAAACACCAAGGATGAATTTACAACAACATATAAAGGGACATTCCTCAAGATTAATTTATCTACGCCAGACGATTTTCGCCTCCTCACACAATTCTACGATAGGGATAACATAAAATACCACACTTTCAGAAATCCCGAAAACGCCAATCTGTCTGTAGTTATCAGAGGACTTCCATTCTCCATAACAGAAGCTGAAATTGAACAAGAGCTTATCTCGAAGAAATACCCGGTTCTGAAAGTAGTACGCATGTTGAACAAAGACAAGAAGCCCATGCCACTAAACATAGTAGAACTTAAGAACAACGGCACAGAAACCGAAATATTCAACCTCACTAGACTGAACCACTGTGTTGTCACAGTTGAACCGCGGCATAAATCTCGCGATATACCACAGTGTACTCGTTGCCAGCGCTACGGGCATACAAAAAACTATTGCCGTCTTGACCCCCGATGCGTAAAGTGCACAGGCAACCATCACTACAAAGACTACCCGAAAAAACCTGAGGACAAACCACAATGTGTAAATTGTAGCGGGGATCACCCCGCGAGTTACAAAGGGTGCTCCTACTACCGCAACCTTCCCGCGCCCAACCAACGTATACAAATACCAAATCAACAACCTATTCGAACAGAAATCCCTCAAACTCAACGACCAAACACAAGCGCAAATCATATCACGTACGCAGACCGCACACGCAACTATAACAAGGCACACCAAAATACTTTACATGTTAACGCAGACAACTCCGATAACTCAACAGTTAATATCATTATACAAACCATCATGAACTTAATAACACCCTACATGGACCAAATAAAGTCATTCATCACATCGCTAATACCAGCCTTGCTTCTCAATGGCAGCAAATAACCTACATAATATCCAAAACTTAACCATAGCTAACTGGAATGCTAACGGCATCAAACACCAACGATCAACTTTTATTGCCTTTCTAGCAAGGCATTCCGTAGATATAGCATGCGTCTCAGAAACTCATTTGCTCCAAAACGAAACGTTCAGGATACCAGGGTATAATGTCATCAGAAGCGATAGAGTAGGACAGATTGCCTCAGGCGGAGTAGCAATTATATCAAAACGACAGTTGTTGCTTTCTGAACTTCAACCCTTACGTACAACAAATATTGAAGCCACTTCTGCTAAACTGACATTTAATGATAAGACCACGCTCACCATAACCTGCGTTTACAAACAACCAAACAAAAGATTAATCGAAGCAGATATCATTGCTCTGTTCTCTAGCGAACCCACCATAGTAGTGGGAGATCTTAATTGCAAAAGCACAACATGGGGATGTCGTGCGAACAACCCAAATGGACAACGGCTCCTAGATTACACCTCCCACCATGGAATACAGGTTACAGCCCCCAGTGAACCAACCTATTTTCCCTATCAAAACAACAGACAACCGGATATTCTGGACATTATACTGCAGAAAAACTTTAGACGTCCTATATTCCAAAATACCCTCACGGAACTGGATTCGGATCATCTTCCCGTGCTAATATCCTTCCTAAGAATACCCGCATATCACGCCAGCCCACCAAAGCTAATTAACGGACGGATTGATTGGGAAGCATTCCAAATGCACCTCGATAGCAAACTCCAACCCCCATCACTACTTACCACTACCGGGGATGTAGACCGCTACCTCACCCATTATACTGAAAACATCAGAGCAACTGTTAAACAAACCACAATAACCCTGAACAGACGATGCGCACACAATTTTATGCAGCTACCCTCGAATATACTTAAAATAATCAAAGAAAAACACAAGATGCGCAGGACTTGGCAAAATACGCGAGATCCTCATGTGAAAGTTATCTTAAATCAACTCACACATAGAGTTAAATGGGAGTTAGACAACTACCGAATTTCTACCTACAAAAAATATCTAGAAGAGCTGCAGCCTAATGATCAAACAATGTGGCGTGCTACAAAGAGAATTCTCAACAATCGCCCTATTATGCCCCCAATTAGCAGCAACGGTAACAGATACAGCACAGACGAAGAAAAGTGCGCAATATTTGCGAGCCACCTCAAGGATACTTTTACAACTCACTGTCAAAACCATAACCACGAATTTTTAAATGCAGTGGAAACCTTCGTAGATACTAATAAACCGCCAAATGGTACTAACTTCAAGCACACAACACCCAAAGAAATACAAAATGAAATAAGAAAACTTCCCACTAGAAAATCTCCCGGGCATGACCTGATTCCTAACATTGTCCTCAAAAACCTAACCAGGAAAGCAATGGCATACCTTGCTACGGTCCTCAATATGTGTATGCGATTAGGTTATTTCCCCAACTATTGGAAACATGCCCATATACTACTATTCCGCAAGCCTAAAAAGAAAGGCGATTCTCCAGATAACTACAGGCCCATAAGCTTACTCCCAACTTTAGCCAAACTCTTTGAAAAAATCATACAATCCAGACTAAACAAGGAACTAAGGGATAAAAACGTCATACCTCCATTCCAATTTGGGTTTAGAGAACACTATTCGACTAATCATCAGCTACTGCGGCTAACGCAAACAATTGAACAGGGATATGAAAATAAATCCCACACTATTGTTGCTTTCTTAGACATCACTAAAGCATTCGACAGAGTTTGGACCAAAGGCCTCATCTACAAGCTACTTCAGCTACAACTTCCCACTTACCTAGTTAACATTGTAGATTCATTCCTTTGCAACAGAACATTCGCAGTAAGAATAAACTCCATATCGAACGTAACAGATATCAACGCAGGCGTCCCACAGGGTTCTGTACTGGGACCACTACTATTTAACATCTTTGTGCATGATATCCCACAAGTGCCTAATGCAACCATATCGATGTTCGCAGACGACACCGCACTAATAGCGCAGCATAATGATATCCATATCGCTGCACATAACCTACAAATAACTATTAACGAAACACTCACGTGGTTTAACAAATGGTGCATTGCGGTCAACCACGAAAAATGTGAAGCTAAAATATTTACACTTAGAAGACCAGCTAATCCACCTCGACTAACAATCAGCAATAACTCAGTTGAATGGAATCCACCAGACTCGGCCGTTAAATATCTTGGCGTACACCTGGACAAAAGGCTAACATGGAGCTTACACATTAATCAAAAATTAAATGAATGCTACGCGCGACTAGGTATGCTTTACCCGCTAATAAACCGCAATTCCACGTTAAAAATCAAGTGCGCGATTTTAATCTATAAATCAATACTAAGACCAATAATTGGATACGCGTGCCCTGTGTGGAGTGCTACAAGCAAAACAAATATTAATAAACTACAAGTGCTACAGAATAAGGTTCTGCGAATCGCAGTGAACGCACCCTGGTTTCTTCGTAACACCCAAATCCACAAAGACTTAAATATGCCCACAATCGCGGAATATATACGTAAAACAACAAAAACATTTTTCACAAACATTAATAAGTGCGCGAGTGCAGCTAACTACTCTCTTGGTGCAAGACACTTACACACAAGATTAAAACGCCAACTTCCCCAAGACGTCTGGATATCCTCTAGTGAATCCGACAACGAATAGCTTGCAAGCCACCGAGGAATCTCCCACTGAGATGCCCTCCTTCTAACTACCCAGCGACAACTATCCTCAGACAACAAAACCATGTATAGCATCTAGCTTGCTGATCTGGTTTCAAGAAGATAAAAGAAAGGAGGTTTATCTGTATCCCATGGCCTCATTGCTGCCATTCGCCCTTGATCTTTCTTATCTCCTAAACTTGGCCAATCTACTTGCTGGTTTGGGATTCACTGGAACTTATCACGAAGCTCAACAGCTGGAGCTATCAACTGTCTATAACACCGAAGAGCCTTCCCCAAGTGTAACATTCTGTGAATATGTATTCGACAATGCCGATTTCAATGCCTCCACTATCGATGGCTGGAATACTTTTCACAGCATGGGAGGCATCAAATGCATTATCCCAGCCTCAGCTCTTCCACCGTTTGAAGAGGTCCAGAGGCTTAAATCAGCTCCCTCTGCCACAGAAGTAGGCCACCTAGGTGTTATGGAACTTCAGACATTTGAACAACGGACAAGCAATGCATTATGGCAGATTACTGTTCTTGAATTGAACATGCTCAATGTGGATGTGTGGTAAGTGGCTCCACTCAGTGCCCCCACTGCAGAAGTGACATCAATTCCTGAATGGAAGGGATTTATGTAGTTTATCAGTAACATAATTAATGGTGAAATAAGTGCAGTAACTTTCCTGCCATTCATTAATTCACCACCAAGTGACTACAACACGGTGTGCACGGCTTTACAATACGCTGACAACGATAGCCAGCAGCAAGGTGCCGCAATTTGTTTTGTTACTTTCGACCAACCATTGTACATAAAGGCTCGAGAAATTCAGTCTGGGATAATTTCCGTGAGATTGGGAGGTTTTCATACACTCATGTCCTTCATGGGGTGCGTTGGTCACACAATGGCAGGGTCTGAGCTGAAAGAAGTGTTATGCCTAGTTTATGCTGCAAATTCAATTGACAAGATCTTAACTAGACTTGCTTACAGAAGAGCCGTTCGAGGACATTTACTCGTTCAAGCTGTTTTAGCTAGGATCATTCTGAAAGAAGCCGGCGTCTCAGAAGAAGAAAAGAAAGTTTTGAGCAATATGGAAGATCTTACTGTACAAAAGGTTGAGGTTGAGTGCAGTATTTTCACATGGTTTCATTGATGAAGAAGTTCATAGATTCTGAGCGCCGTGGTGATTGGAATGGCCACTTGGCCTGTGTTCAGTACATGATACCATTCTTCCATGCAAGCTGTCATTTTCAATATGCAATCTTTTGCCGATGTTCTTCTGGGTGTGGAGTGTGGAGGCCGAAAAGCCAGCATTCTGTGCACCATTGTGTGCGCCACGATGATGATTCAGTTGGTGATTTTTAAAATGTAAACATTCAAGATAAGATGTTTGTTTTTAATAAGTAATGTAGTTTTTCTGTTAGTTCTAAGTTCATTTAACAGTAAACATTAATTTTATACCATTAAAACACTATTTTTGATAATCCACGATTTTCCCTGAATCTTGCAAACTAGTCATCCTATTCATCGGTAGAGGCCACGATTATTCAAGAAAAACGTGAAAAAATAACCTTTAACGCTTCCCTCCCCTTCGCTCACCCCCCACCGGTCAGGATCTTTAGTATGTTGTTCATGGCACTCCCCCCTTCCACTGTAGAAAAATTTGCGACTACACGAATTATTTCCCCTATTTTTCCTTCGTTGACTGGACTATTATACATATGTTCAAAAGCATGCATAAAATCAGCTAATCACTCACCTTCATAATAATTAAACAACGCAATTCCAAGTAGAAAAGTAATATTCTCGGGACTGGAGAAAATACCTAGATTTGATCGTTTTCAACATGTAAAAGGACAGGGGTGTACTTTCTTTACAGACCTTACTAGACACTTGAAACATTTACTATTATTATTATTCACATAGGTTTACTGCCCACTGCACTTGAACTCATCGACTTATTGTGCCCCTACGATATATATCCTACAGATTGGCTCCTTTAGCGAAGTCTAGAACATATCTGTAGGATGCGTTTGCTATTTCTTGAGATACCATTAGATCCACCCCAAAGCAATGCAATCTTAAAACTACCAACATTGGACAGTCACACAGTATGTGTTCTACAGTTCTTCCTCCCCAGAGAAGCTGCAGTTTGGATCATTAAATTTATTACCTACGTCTATTAATCGAAGGTGTTTTCTAAACTGATAGTATTCTGTAAGCAGCCCAACTACCTTTCTCATTTTTTCTCTGCGCAGAAATAGTAGTTCCCCTGCCCTGACCTTGAAGGGACTTTTCAGAAACATTCGCGATTGTCTTAGTCCCTGTCCTTCCCTCCAATATCTGCAACGTTCTTCTCGTAATCGTTCCTTTACCAATTCCTTTGCGGTCACATAAACTAACCCGAATGTTGGTTCAGGTTCGATTAAAGGTTTTTCTGCTCCCAGTTTTGTAAGTTTATCTGCGTTTTCATTTCTTTCCACATTTTGGTGTCCTGTCAGTGCAACCAATGTTTCAATGCATTCGAGAACTTTAGATTTGATCTCAACTACTGTTACAGCTTTTACTGCAGCTTGACTGTTCGACAGTATAATTATTGTCAATTTTCATAGCATTTTTGTAGCATAAGGTTCGCACATGTAGTAATAGCAATTACTTCTGCTTGAAATAAGTTGAAACATTTACTTTAACAAAGATTTAGCCGATCGATTCCAAGCTTTCAATAAATTTAATTTAAGGCGAAATGTGGTTTGTGGTAGGCAACCAGTTTAACTCCCTAAAATATTCTCTCTGGAAAGTGAAACCTAACAGATTTCATACATAAAAAGTAAGAAGCTGTAAACTAAAAGAAGAAAACTGCTGCCTTTAACATAGATTTTTTCCAAGTGTTTAACTTGTTTGTTAAGCCCTAAAGTTGCAGAGAAGCAAGAAAGTTTCCAATTTTTGAATAATGTTTTTTATAATTAAATTATTACCTTGTTACTCCCTTGTTATATTAATTTAGGTTTAATAAAAACAATAACCTGTATAACTTTTTGTATTTTATTTTCTGTGAAAAATAATATTTATAATAAACAACATACATTTACGATACTTTACATTTTGATTAATTTTTATTAAGAATATTTTAAAATACTGGAGGTTATTTAGTTGTTTTTCATAGTTTTTTTTTAATTCTTCTCATCTGATTTCTTCCGTTTAACTTTGAGTTTTTCATCCTTCGATCCAATATTTGAAGTTGTTTCAGCGGTTGCTTTATTTCTTAATAAAGCAACCTTTTTCGAAAATTTATCAGTCAGTCTAGAATTGCCTTTTTCTTCATTATTTTCTTGAGGGGTTTTATCAGATTTCTGAGGTTTATTTTTCTTTTTCGCGCGATTTTTTATGGGCTTATCCTTACCTTTATCCTTCTTTTTCTTAGGTTGCTTTATCTTGCTGTCGTTTTCCACAGGTAACAAATTATAACTCTCTCTGGCGAGTTCCGCTTCTTCGGCATCCGTCTTGAAGTTATTCAAAATTCTACCAAACAGATTCTGAGCTATTGATAAATGTTCATCGTTCAAAATCGAATTGTCATCAGGGCCTTCGTCGTATTCCTGATGTTCTTCGGGAGGCGGCCGAGTAACTGACGGTTCTTCTTCTGCGTTACCTTCTTCTTCTAGCATCTGATATCCTTCAGCTTGCCATCGTGATTCGAAATTTTTGATTTGTGAAGTTATTAACTCGATTTCATCCTCGCACTTTGAAAGTTGTTGATTCAAATTCAGAATTAATTCGTTCTGAATCGCAAGAACCGATTCAGATTCATTTTCGCCCTTTAGTAAATTCTTATTTTCTTCGTTTTGTTGTACGCCTTCGATTGACTGAGGTGCTTTAGTTTGTTGCCGTCCGTCCCTTCCATTTTCGTTAGTCAACTCCGCACAATATTGTTTTAACTGCAACAACCTCGTCTGCATTTGTCGAGTGCTGTTTTGTTTAGAAGTATGTTGTAGTTGCTCAAAACTCGAATTGGTAACCAAAAAATCAACAGCCTGTTTTTTAAGGTTGAACAAACTACGGTCGACTCTAGAAAAGTAATCCAAAATATCATTTTCAACGTAGTAATTTTTTCTTCCGATTAGTTTGTTTGTAATGCATTTCTCACCCAACCTTTCAACCTCTTTAAGATTTTTAATAACGTTTTCTACACCGTTTTTCCAATCCACGTGCTCTTCAGGCGTACAACAACAGCACCACATTTTTTATAAAATAAAAATTACTTAAATCTCTACTCACAAACGATAGCATAAGGTGTGGTTTACAATTATATGTTTGTTTTTCAACTTAATTTGTAGGTAAAGCTTATCAAAAGTAGACCTCGATTATCTTACTAAAACAAGTTAGTGAATCATTATCTTTTTACTGAAGTTGATTTAATTTTTATATTTTAAAAGACTATCAGGAAACAACATTTATCTGTAGGTTTATTGTGATTATAATACCAAAGTGTTTTTAGAAGCATTAAACGAATTTACTATAACACTTATTTGACATTAAATGTATTTAAAAAACAAAAAATTAAAAATGGTTTTGGTTTTTAACATTCTGATTCTCCTGGTGGTTTTGTAACTTCTGCAGGTTCGTTTTGCTGTAATTCTTGTGAGGCATTTCGTTCGTCTGTGTTTGTAAGAAGGCTCATTTCCGTTTCTTCGCCATCATTTTTCTTGTAACCCCTACTACAACCCCATTTACATTTATGCTGAAACTGTGAGTTTGAAATGGCTGTCTTCATAGAAGAATGTGTTGCAGCCTGAGTTTTAGGCTCAGAATTTCTGTCTTCTAAGTCTTCTAAGTCAACTAAATCTGATGAGTGTGACAACTTTTGCAAGTTAAATTGGGAATTTAAAATTGTTTGCTTCTCTTCATAGGCAGAAATTAATTTTTTTAATTCAGAAATTAACCGTTCTTCAGATTTTTCACTCATTAACTCGTAACGTTGTTCAGCACGAACAAGTACTTCGTCCAACTCTTCACATTGTAAAGATGTACTTTCGAGCTGTTTTTTTAGCTTTCCGTTTTGAAATTCGAGCCTTTTATAATTGTTCTCTAATCTAGACTTTTCTTTTTTCAATTCTAAAATTTCAATTTCTTTACGTGCGTATAATTTGTAAAATTCGATCTGTTCATTACACTCGTCCCGAAGGCTCGCGTTAGCAAACAAATATTTTATGGCCATCAGCTTCGCTTCCAATAAATTGTCATCAACTTTCTTAATATATTCGACAATTTTTTTTTCTTCTTGACTGTCTCTCCGGTCAAATATTTTATCTTCAACAAATCTCCTTCCTAACTTTTTAACTTTCTGAAGATCTTTGATAATATTCGAAATTTTTACTTCCCATTCTAAAACGTACTCGTCTTGATTGCCACAACAAAAACACAACATATTCAAGTTTATTTTTAAATAAACCCAGTTGATTCACTCACGAATAGTGAGTTTTAGAATTCTGTTAAACTGATATCGCCTATTGAATATTGGAATGTTGCGTGTTTATTTTAAGATAAATTTCGAATGATAGCAAAAGATTCGCCGATATGTTTCCTACTTTATTTTCTGGTATTTGTTTTTAAATATTTAAACATGGATTTTTTCACATTTTAAAATTAAACAGAAGGCTGTTGAAGGAAAAAAAGCACGGTGTTTTTGATACTAAATTATTAAGAATACTCCTTGGTAATGTAGTAATAATTTTGTAAACTAAACAAAACATGAGTTTCCTTACAGCTTAAGTTTGGCAAATTTAGAAAAGGTTACGAAATACCTTTTTTATGTATACTTTAAATGTAACATTTTTAGGTCGACTTTTTTCAAAAGTCATAAAAACAAATAATAAAGAATTGTAATGCATACAGCAATTTATATTTCATCTTATAAATTAATAATAAAAAAAAATATAAAATTTATTACAACTGAATTATCATCTTGTACAAAATATTTAACCTAATTTAAATACAAAAAACAACAGTTTTCTTTTATAAATGTGAGATTCATTAACCAAATATTAACTCTAATTAGCTTCGAGAAGAAATATGTCGAAATTCGTTGATAAGTCCAGTGACAAAGTACACTTTAAACCATAAAAATCTATCTGAGAGTATTAATTATTCAGTCCATCTTACGAAAATTATAAGTAATAACAAAATGCATAAATAAACAAGCAAATAATATTTTAACCTTTTCCTTCTACACTTTACTTTTCAAATCGTCCTGGCATTTATGTACGTATCGCAAAGCCTCCTTCCTTCTCTTCTTTATAACGTTGTAACCTTTAGTTTCGATGTTGTCGAGTTTGATAATATTTCTGATTAATAACTCGTTTATATGTAAATACTCTTTGTCCTTTTCGGTTCCAACAAACTCCCCGATTTTCCTTTTTAGATCGTGAATATCCTTTTTGATTGCGTCGATTTTATGAAATACGTCGCTTACGTAAGGATTTTCCTCGTTGGTTTCTTGCTCATCGTTATATTCTTCGTTATGATTGGCATCCTCGTATTTTGTAAGCTCTTGGCGTAATTTTCCAATTTTCTGTAGCAATTTTTGGATTTCATCCTGATATTGATGTCGTTCTTTATCAAAACCGGTTACATGTTGTTTGCTGAGATGTTCATAGTTGAGTTGAGCCTGTTGAAGTTGCTGGGTTAACTTTTGTATTTCTTGCTTGTATTGTTGACGTTCCTTGTCAAACTCAGCTAAAAGGTGCTGTTTTTGTTGAGTGTAAGTCAAATGAATACGTGTAAGTTGATCCTGTAAGTCATGAATTTGTTTATCGCACTTAAGACGTTCCTTATCAGAGCCCGGATTCTTATGTTGACTTCTCTTTAATTCTTCGCGTACTTTCAAAATTTCCTGTTTTAAAGTTTGCCGTTCAGTTTCGAAAGCCGCGGCCTGGAATCTCGCGAAGGTCTTTTCGTACTGATTCTTAGGTTCTTTCAGTTCAGCTTGTTCGTTTATATCTTGAGTTAGTTGCTTCAATGCGTTGTAACTAATATAACTTACATTTCTAACCAGATTAACGCTACCTCTAATCCAACCTTGTGCGTCTTTTTTAGCGGAGGATGCGGTCGAAACTGCATAATCCGATACGGAAGATGCGGTCGAAACTGCATAATCCGATACAGAAGATGCAGTTTCAACTAAAACCTTCTCGTACTGTTGCTTAGGCTCGTTTATTTTTGTTTCAAACTGGTGATTAGCTTCAGCCTTGGCCTGTTTAAACAAATTAAATGCGTAGGAGGTTAAATTTTGTCCCAACGTTATTGTGGATGAAACGGTATTTTTGGCCAAGTTTACTGATCCTATGATTCTTCTTTCGGTTCCTTGTTTGATCGAGGACACCGTTGAAAGAGTATAATCTGAAATTAATCCATGTAGTTTAATAATATACTGGGTAGACTGGATGTTTTGGTGCAAATTTTATAAAAAAATAAGATAAAATTTTACATTCCTTATGCGATAAATGTTAATTAGTGACAAAATATTCGAATAAGTTTGAATTCTACGCAGAATTCGAAGTTATCAATTAAGTGCCCCAAATTGAGGCCAATTTGTTGATAATTTAAAACATTAATTAAAAAAATTCGGTTTCCGCTAGTATTTACAAGAAAAAAATGTATTTGAAAATAACTTGCCTTACATATTTACACCTGTTGTATGTCAGTTAATGAGATGATAATATGAAATGAGAAATAGTAATTGTAATAAAATTAGCTTACCCAAGGTGCGTTTAGGGAGAGAAACCGTCGTCACAACTGCTGCTTTTGATGTTCTATACGTGGCAAAGGTAAGCTTAAGAGGATAATGGATCTGGAATTTCAGAAGAAAATAAGAAACTTTTTATAAAAATATGATTAATATCGTGGTATTTTAACCTAAATAAATCAGCTGAAGGACGTTTTAAGTCTGATTTGTCTTATTTACTGCAAAAAATACGTTTAATAACAATTTTATAACATAATAAATTTTAATGACTCATGTTCTACAGAATTATATAAATTATTTCAAGTATTTCCCCATTTTTTTGCTATAAGGTTAAGTGCCTAAGCATATATTCAACAATCTTAAGGCCACTTTTAATCCGCCAGTATTAATAATTTTCTGAAAAATAACAATTATGCCAGAGCAAAGTTCGTGTAAACAACCAATTATTTTAGTTTACTAAAAGCGATTTACTTTTAATTAATGAAACAAAAGCTACATTTTAGTTCTTAGCTTGTATTCAACGAATTTAAATTTTTTGGAGAAACGTTCCGGAGAACCTTATGCCAAGTGGAAAGCTACCAACACAAAAAGAAAAGGAGATAACAACGCTGATTAAATTAAAGGATTTGTAACTTCATTGTGTTAGTATGAACAGAATTTTCTTTAGAATACAATAATTGTTTGTTACAAAATGGTTTCAGCTTAGCAACTTGTAAAATTAATAAAACTTAGGAGAGCTTAGAATTGAAAAAGGCAATAACAGCGAAGCTAAGCAATTTTATTAAATCTTATTAGCTTGAGCAAGTTCAAATCTGTTTTAAATATTAACAATTAACAATGTCCCTTGTTTTCAGTGTTGAAATTTTTTTTTAGAAAAATTTAGATCACTCAATGCGGTAGCTCTTTATATAATTTAAAAATAAAGCATTTTGGTTGAATTGAGTACGAATTTTCCTGTAGCTTTAATCAAAGCATAATCAAAAAACCTAACCTAAAAGAACAAAGCCCTAAAGCTTTAAAACTATTCGAAATTTGCTTTGACCAAAGAAACAGAATGGGCGACTTATGTCTGGATTTGTCTGTATTGGAAGTCTCTACGTGGCGGTCTTCACCTCTCAGACTCGAAACTTAACGTGTTGTCATCCAATAGATTCGACTTTCAAGTTTTTAAATGAAGATAAACGTTATCTAATTTACTCTACGTTAAGTTTCATAACTATTACAATAATTATTGCTAAAACAATCATTTCGAAACTTGCTTTCAAAATCCTGCATGTATTTTGTTCTAATTTTCAAATTGCCTTTTAAAACTTGATATTTTGTCACGTTCTTGCTTTTTACTAAACATAAGTTAAACGAATGGAATTTGTACTTGTAACAATTTTTTCATATATTTATGATGAGTAATTCACGTTTCACGTGCAAAATAAGTGACTTAAGCAAGATAATGCACAAGGCGCAGTAATTTACGCTATTTATGCACTTTATCACCCGAGATAGTCCATAAATAAAGATGTTTGTTTGTAATCGACCCAATTTCCAAATTACAATAAAAACTTACGCATAGGATGATACCATAAAGTGCAAGATCCACAGGACCCATGCTGGGCTCCTTTTGTTGCTGTTGCGACATCTTTGACCTCCCCTAATTAAACGCTATTAATAAATTGCACTATAACAAACCACTGCACGTTGAAAACTAAACTAATTAACGATTGTGTTCGGTATTTGATGGCGTGCCCTGGGGTCCACCAGATTAAAAGTTATCAGCTGCGTAAATAATATAATTAAGGAATGATTTCATTCCGGCCGGATTTTGGACGACGCGTTCGGCTTACATTAAACGGGTCACATCCAAATCTAAACAGTTTTCTTTTTTTTGTATGTGAACAAGCGGTGCTTCAATGACTGAATATAGTCATCGCACTACACCGCGATAACAGACGAGAACGTTTCGAAACTGTAAATATTTTTTTGCTTTAAAAATACTAAAACTTATCTGTGGGAAAAGGATGTGTAGAGATATTATTGTAAATGTATGTAAAATGATGGGCGATGCGAGTTGTTGTGACTAAATATACGATGCGAGACTATGATAAGACAGAATGGACTTGCTGTTTTTATTATATCCTCCTACGAAACCACTTTCAAAATTTCTTCCGCACAAACACTGATAATTTTGGACCGCGTTGTTAATTTTAGATGCATTTATGCTTAACATAAAATAAATAAACAAACTGAAGTTATAAACGAATTATTTCTCTTTCCAGTAAACTTTTCAGCAAAGCAGCTTAAATATTTCACCTTTTGGGGTATCAGAGTAGGCTTAAAGGTATTTAAAATTGAGCTTAAAACAGCTTTCGCAATGTCACAGAAATGGCAATTTAATGCTCAGTGCCTACACGATTATCACGAAAGCTCTTATTATAAAAAATGATAACCAAGACACTCTTA
Organism: Melanotus villosus; assembly: GCA_963082815.1. Classification (NCBI taxonomy): domain Eukaryota; kingdom Metazoa; phylum Arthropoda; class Insecta; order Coleoptera; family Elateridae; genus Melanotus; species Melanotus villosus. Next base: position 20,472,495 of record OY720424.1, on the reverse strand, counting down.
GTAAGGTCTTGTTTATGGGGAGGATTAGAAAATGGAACCTGAAAATTCCATTTGTCGAAAAAAGTAGAAGGAAAGACGATTACGTATTCCAAAATTGGCAATATCACTATTAAATGAATTGAACCGAATAAACTACGTGATTTTTTATGTCAATTAGTCACCATCACGATTTATCCATTCAATGTTTATTTAGAGTGAAGATCAAAATTACATCACCCAGTCAAAGTTTCATTTAGGAAATGATAATAAGAAACCGGATTTTAAGGTAACAAACAGTGTAATATTTTTCTTAAACTTTGCAGTTTATATTTCCACCTTAAAATTATGTAATAGAAAAGGATTGTTTTGCTACAGCAGAAATAGTTACAAAAAGCATTCTTAAAGCTCTGAGTATTAAATTTAGCTTTAATACCTTTTTACCTTGCTATACTGCAAAGCCAAAATATATTTAGAAGCTGGAATCGGTTACAAAGTAATTAAAACATAAAGAACTATTCTACTTACTTCATTTCTGCTGCATTATAAGCTATAAGTATAAGTTTATTTATTCATCAATTTATACACGGAGCGTCAATATTAGTTAGATATTTACAGATTAGATTAGCTACATGGATTAAGATTTAACACTAGTATACAATTCAGCTTGTTATAAACGCTGTAAGTATTCATCTACACTATAATAGCAATTCATTACTTTTAAAAATGTACAGTTGTAAAGATACTGACAAGTAGCATTTGTTTCGGGTGTCGTGTGAATGTATTTCGTTACATTTTATTATACATTAATTAATTAAAGTCTCAAATACTTACCTAGTCATATTAAACACCAACATTTTACTCCAACACCCACTAATTACACAACACAAAATATCTTAAAATACGAGCCACGGCAATCATTTATTGTTAATTTTTCTGGTCTTTTTTGTTATTTTTGCTACAATAAAGATAAGTAATTTTAGCTTTCTACGAGTTGTAATTAAAAATGTAATATCTGTATTTTTTGTTAACGTGTTATTTTTAAAGTGACAATAATTTGCGATTTAATTAATTAAAAATATTTGTTTATTTAACGTTGTAATTGCTTTTGTAGAAGAATTTTAAGTTTTAAAATGGAAAGAGGCAAAATGTTTAACATATTCGTATAGGTGGTTGTATAACCACATAACTTTAAGATAGATTTAAAACTTATTTTAGATTAGTTGATTTGTTAGTAATAATAATAATTGCATTATGCACAATAACCGTAATGTTCCCCGGAGTCAAAGATAGATGAGCCCTGATACATATAAAAAAATAATTGAATGTACTGGATTTCAAGTGCAAATTACTTAAACAGAGGGGAAAACAGTAAAGAATCGTTAAAGAAAAGAGGTTTTTACATATTAATTAGGTAAAGGGGATTCGATTATCCAAGCTAATTTATAAACTGACACGATAAACCACCACAAAAAGAAAAATTTTAAAAATGGTGTGGAAATTAAGGAATTAAAACAAGAAAACAAAAAATAAAATAAATGTACGAATGATAAAACTGGACCAATGGGTAAGATATTACTCAAAAATGCTCACGGAAGACAGAGAAGGTTTTAAAAATATACAAACAGAAACAACGGTTAATATGTGAGATAACAGTAGAAGTAAAACAATCACTCAGAAAAATGAAAAATGGTAAATGTCCAAGGTGTTCCAGTAGAGCTGTTGAAGAATGCACCGGAAATCGCGCTTGAAATTTTGGCTGATATATTTGACAAATGGAGAAAACCCACCAAAAGCGTGGACATTAGCATGGTTAACATCCGCATATAAGAAAGGTGCAAAGAGAGAATGTAAAAATTACCTAGGCATCAGTGTGATAGCTACTATTGGAAGACTGTATGGCCGCATAATAAAATAAAGACTAGAAGAAACAATAAATATTGGGGAAGAACAAAGCAGATTCACGGCGGGACGGTCGTGTGTTGACAACATATTTACCATAAACCAGCTGAAGAACAAGAGAAGAGGAGAACAGGGAATAGAGAAGCCCACCTCATAGACCTAGAAAAGGCCTATGACACAGTCCAAAAAAATTACAGTTTAGACAACAGCAACATTAATGGGCATTATATAGCAGTAATAAAAAGTCCATACCAGGGGTGCTCTAACGGTCGATCGCGAAAGGCTTTCAAGTCGATCGCGTAATTTAATGTGCACTTACGTTACGAAGTGTTTAGAGCACATATGGGCAACCCCCGCCCCGGGGGCCGGATCAGGTCCTCTACTCCTTTTGATCCGGCCCTGATCCGTCTCAGACGCGAAATAGCTCATAGCAATTTTATGACACCAATAATCCGGGCTTTAGCATATCATTTAAGGTACCTTCCAACGTAGAGCATTATATTATAAATACAATGAAATAAGAACTAGCACCTTGTTTTAATTCAGTTAATATTAATTTATTTTATTTAATAATTTAGTCCGGCCCTTGACTCGGAGACAGAATGATAATTTGGCCTCAGAACTAGGAAAGGTTGCCCATGCCTGGTCTAGAGCATGCAGCAACTTTCGTCGTCAAAAGCAAATTTATTGTAAAAAACTTATAACTATTATAATATCTGTGTATATGTGATTCGTCTGTGTAATTAATAAATACCCACCATTTGTAAACTTTGTATTTTTTCCCTACCTAATCGATCGCTTGCAGCCTAATAATTTTACGGTTGATCGCCGATAGTATAAGTAGCACCCCTGGTCTATACAATAACGCACAAACCAGAATAAAAGTAGGGAATGAGCTATCTCAACCAATTACACCAACTAAGGGTTTGAGCGATGAATGCATAAAATGGCTTACTTCAACATTCAATAAAATTTATAACAACGGCATAATTCCAAGAAGCTGGCTACGATCGACCTTCATAACACTCCATAAAAAACCTAACGCGAGAAAATGTGAAGACCATAAAATAATAAGTCTTATGAGTCACATTTTAAAAACATTTTTAAAAGTAATACACAAAAGAATATACAACAAATGTGAAACACATCTATCACACACACAATTTGGATTCCGTGACGTAATGGGTACTTCTTCTTAAAGTGGCTACCCTTTACAGGGCGTTGCCGATCCTCTCTCCATATGCCTATGGCGTGCGTGTTAAAAGTAGCCTATAGGCATAGGGGACCTACAGCTTAACGTGGGCTCCGAACCACGGAAGTACTTGCCCTTCTACTCCAGAGAGGACTTTACTAGGCAGAATACACCTCGGTGGTTTGCCATTGCCTTCCGAGGGGAGCGGCCGGGTATTTTCGGTGTATATGTGACCCTGGGAATCGAACCCGGGCCATCTCAGTGGTCAGACGCACGCTGAACCAACTGAGCCACGACCGGGTACTAGAAAAGCCCTATTCGCAATTCAGGTTCTACTCCAGAGATGTCAATTGTACAGTACACGTATATTTTATAGACTACAGTGAAGCGTTCGACAGAGTGAAGCATGATAAGTTAATGTCAATACTAAAAATTATCGGTCTGGATGATAAAGACCTCAGGATTATAAATAACCTATACTATAGTCAATCAGCTAATATCAAGATTGGAAACGAGCTAACAGAAGAAGTGGCAATACAACGAGGCGTGAGGCAAGGATGTGTACTGTCTCCCTTGCTCTTCAATGTTTATTCAGAAGAAATTATGAAATCAGTCCTGCAAGGCACCAACGAGGGAATTCTAATAAACGGTGTACGTCTGAACAACATCAGAGACGCAGACGACACAGTTTTGCTGACAATCTAGATGGTCTACAAACATTAGTCCAACGTGTAGCTGAAACAAGTTAACAGTACGGCCTTGAATTCAATATTACAAAACCAAAGTATATGATGATAAGTAAAGACAAAATTCCCCCTGGACAACTGATGATAAACCAACAACCAGTAACAAGAGTGGGATCATTCAAAGAGATAAAGCAACGCATTGAGATATCCAGAACATCTTTCAGTAAAATGGCAAATGTCTTTAGGAGCCGTGACTTACCATTAGAAACTAAAATACGACTATTACGGTGCTATGTGTTTTCAGTCCTTCTTTATGGAGTTGAATCTTGGACACTGACTGAAGCAACAATGAAAAAGCTTGAGGCTTTCGAAATGTGGTGCTACAAACGGATATTGAGAATATCCTGGGTAGACCGTGTTCCCAACATCGAAGTTATACGAAAACTAAACAAAGAAAGGAAATCCTTCTCAGAGTAAAACAACGCAAGCTCGAATATTTAGCTCACATCACAAGAAACGAAGAAAGATACAACTTATTGCAGCTAATTTTATAAGGCAAAATATATGGAAGAAGAGGCCCGGGGAGAAGACGAAATTCCTGGCTTCAGAATCTAAGGCAATGGTTTTCCTTAACAACCACGGGACTTTTTCGAGCTGCAACCAATAAAGTTAGAATAGCCATGTTGGTCGCCAACATTCGTGCCGGATAGGCACCGCAAGAAGAGAGTGGTAAAACAAATGTGGTGCTATGGACATTGGGCATAGACACAGACGGAAGCTCGCTGCATACTACTATTTGCGGATAACCAGATTCTAATAATAATAATAAGCTTTATTAGTTACCATATGCTAATTTTTACATATACATTACATTTACAGTATTCATTAATACTTATTTTTTATAATACAACTTAAAGATCTTTTAAAAGCTCTAATATTATTTTCATCCTTAACATTTTGTGGAAGATCGTTATATATTTTCAACACTTTACAGAAAAAAGAATTTTGTATACTTGATTTTTTGCATTTAGGATTTAGGAAACCTGAAGTTACGACAATATCGGGTATTATATTCATGAAAAGCGGAATTATAACTTAAGCCCTGTGACATATAATTTGGAAGCAAGTTTTTAATTGTTTTATATACAAATAGAGTATTGAAATAAATTCTTTGTTTGACACTAAATTATTGAAGAATGTCTAGCATCAGCGTTATCTTTGTTAGCTTATAGCATTCAAGGATTACTCTCATTGCCTTGTTTTATCGTATCTGTATAGCTGAAGCCGAATACGACGCGGACTACGTGATGAGAAAACTCACAGAAGAGGATAGATCAACAAGGCCGGGCTGAAAGGGAACCTAACTAAAACGAAATATGGTAATTAATGGCGGCGCAACAAATGTATAGGTAGATGAACGGTCAAGGATCATTGAAGTCTGCAGAAAATATAAGTATTTATTGGTGATAATTGGCAAAGAAGGGGCAAGCAAAGGAGAAATAACAAATAGAGTGAAACAAGCTATAAATAGCTACATACGTAAATTGAATAGTATATGTATTATGGTCAAAAATATTAGAAAAACTCTAAAATGCAGAATGTACCAGACAATTATTCAGAGCATACTGCATGCTGAACGGAGCTCAAACTTGGGAAATAACACAACGAGATAGATAGAGACTTTATAAGAAGGAGTTGTAGTGTGTCAAGGTTGGAAAGGGTAACAAACGAGGAGATAAGAAGAATACAGGTAGAATGGACATGTAAAAAGAATGCAGCACCACCTATGACCAATGATAAATAGTAAAATGGCAACTACCCTCACGGAGAAAAAGGGGAAGGCCACCAAAAGATTGGTTTAAACAAGTTTCCAAAGGCTATTCGTCCTGTTCCGATGCTTTATATCGGTTCTGTGATCTTTATTTATTTTACCGCGAGTAGACTTGCCCACGAACCCTTCTCCTTGGGACCGGCAGTGGTGACTCCTGAGCTACTCAATCCACTCACTTATCACCACAATTGCACCAGAAGAGAAAATACGTAAACAATGTAAAATAACCCATATATCATACTGGATAAGAAATCGTAGCAACTCTGAAGTGAACATATAACAAGAATGAACGACGACAGAATTGTAAAGATTGCAAAAGATAATCACCCATACAGAAGAAGAAGCATTGGACGTCCTAACAAAACATGGTGAGACAGTATATAGGAAAAACAATAGATTATATCGGAAAAGAACAAGTAAGATGCTTATGGAAGTAGAAGAAGAAGAAGAAGTTTCCAAAGACATGAAAAGAAGGGAGTTGGGAAATGAAGATTGGAGAGATAGTGAGATTTGGAGAAGAGGATGCGAAAAACGGCCATGAGCTGTATAACCTCACATATATGGAAATTAAAATTCTTCTTCTTCTTCTGCTTAGGTATTCTGTGAACGATCTTTCAGTGATTGGAATTAAGTAGATTTATGAAAAGAATAACGACGAATGAATGAATGAATCAAACTTTTACACTCTAACAATTAGGATTTCGTGTAAAATAACTCGTAACTTTGGTTAGCCAATACTGCTTCTGTAAAATTCTTAGATTAAGGGACGTCTTTAATATCTGTTAAACCGGCCCTGGATTTTTTCTAACACATCAATTTAGTTCATTGCAATTGCTATATAAATCATTAATTTATGGCAATAATAATTTCAACTTTACACCTTGAAATCCACCAGACCAAATGCGTCAGCAATCCACCAGGAAAAATTCGAGTGTTTTACTAATTTTGTACGCCTGCTTAGATTTAGTTTAAGCATTCACTGTAATCCCTCGTCATAAAATCTAACTAAACAAAAAACAATGTAATTCTAAATATAAACTAATGAGTAACATCTACGCAGATGGTTTTCTAAATAAACGAAGTCAATTACCAAAGGTTTCTAACTGTGCTTGAACAAAATTTTGTAGGTTAAGAAAATATAATGTTTTGAGGGTAATTTCTAATTATGTCATTGTGTAAGTTAACTAAACAGACTGCCGCTCCTACAATTTTGCCTAAGGTATTTTGATATTATCAAGCATTTTAATAGACAGTCCTACTTCGTAACAAGAACAACTGGACAATTAAAACGTTTAAAACGTTTAAATTTTAAATTCGTGTGTAATAAACTTTAATTTTTTTGTTTCAGCAGTCGATTTAGTTCGTTGATTTTGTTTAGTAGATTAATTATGTAATTCAACAGCACTTTACGTACCAAGGTCCGTAAGTGCAACATTTATGGCCGAGATTATACAGTTTGAAAAATCGAGGCAAGCTGAGTTTTGCTGAACATTGTAGACCATAATCGCGCTTATTATAATTTTATTTTAATCCTTAAAATTTCTGTCAGCTGCGAGACTTTGCTTACTGACTTGTTTTTGAAGTTGTGAAACTATAAAAATAGGTAAAATTAACATTGGGTATGAATGCCATGTTTATTATGCAAGTACTTTTTAAACGCTTGTGGATTCTGTCTCCGTCTGAAAATAAATTTTCACAAGGTTTAAGAAACTGAATACCATTAATCCTGGATCAGAATCGGTGAAACTGACAAAAGCAATAGTGATTAAGATATATAAAAATGATGCATCGAACTTTTATCAACGCCTGTTACCCAGAACAAGTATCAAAATAAGGTTAATCGTGATTAAGAAAATTCAGGTTTTACATTATAAATGCCAGTATTAAATATCTGCTGAATTGATAAACGTCATCCCAAGGATTATAAAATTGTCCTGTAATTTCATCTGAAAAATTTATGTAGGAATGAGCATCCTTAGCAACAACTAAGAACGGAAATAATGTTATTTAAAGAGCTTCATTCGAGATTTTCGCTGTTTTAAAATTCAGATAAGAAGATCAAGTCATCACCGGCGATTATTTACATACTTTGTCCTCGTATGACTAATATTTTATTCATTAATTTTATTAAAATATTCTGTGGCAATTTCGCATCACAACTTTTATAAACAGTCAGGCTTGCTTACTTCTCTTTTAATTTAGTTTTTTTGTTAAGACAATAGAAATTACTTTTAAATTTAAATCCCCTGAACTTCATAAATAAAGCTGGAACTGTAATACACTCAAATGAATATAAACCATATTAACATTATTTAAATTTATTGAACTACGTATTTCTATTTGTACAAAAAACCTGATTTTGGGTAAACAAAGTTGCCGCGGCTTTCGTGGAATCATCTTATTGGGGAATATTTTTGTTTGGTACTTTTTTTATTAGTTTGTTTTTTAAATTTCATATCATTGTACAGAAGATTTAAAATTTGCACTGAGAGTGAGATTTTCTTTTTAATATTCAAACGAGAGGTTACAAATGAAACAAACAAACTTTTTTTAACTTTCTTAACAATATACAGAAACCTTAAAATTTGCACCGAAAAGGTTCTTCGATACCTTTTCAATATTCAAATTAATTTTTCTTGATACATCATCTAATCTATAGCCTTGGCTACAGTATTTTCTAACAAAGCTTTTTTACGGAAAGACGCTTTTATAGAATAAAACTGGAATCAAGTCTATTATTTTTTCTTTCGTTTTTCTGGTTAATCAAATTAAAATCGTTTTTTAATATCGTGAATAAAATGCTAATTAAAAGCTAGAAGTATTGTAGATTTATGCAAACATAAACAATTCCAGAATAATACTGAATTAAATTTATTAAATTAGTTCTACTTGCTACCATCTTTTAAAGAAATATCTTTATATCTTTGATTTAGGTATGTTTTTACTTAATTTATTTTTTAAATTTCTTTACATTCGACAGAAGATCTAAAATTTACATCGAACAGTTTGAAAGGTTCATCTCCAGTGAAAATTTCTTTTTGATTTTAAGATGCTGTTTTTTGTGTTAATATTTCAGGAAAGAAAAGATGTTTTTAATCAATAATGCTACAGTCAAGTTTATTACCTTTTTTTTGTAGTTCTCTCGTAAATAAAATTTTAAAATAATTTAAAATTTTGTAAGTAAAAAGATCTACTCTCACAATTAAAAATGGAAAATGTAGATTCTTGCAGATAGAAATAACTTGAGTCGAATGTATTCAATTCCATATTTTTTATTTATATAAAAGTCTGATTTTGCACAAGGTTCCGGGAGCTTTTGTGGAAGTTGTTTTAAAAAGGAGAACTGTTTTACTTCTTTGTTCGTTCTTTTATTTTTGAAATTTCTTATCCAGACGACTACAAAATGTTCACAAGGAAATGTAAAAGATTGTTGATTACGAGAGTGGAAGTTTAATTTTTTTAAATATGATGTTTCGTCTTTTGATGCAGAGAAAATACGTGGAATTTTTGCGTACATGGAATGATAAGATCTACTCCAAGTCTGTGTTTACTCTTGCGTGAGCACAGATAGCATTGAAGTTCATGGAGACTGAAGATATATTTTTGAACGACGCCAGTTTCTGTTTTTGAGCGCAAATGTACTTTTATTTAATGTTTACTCTTTGGAAGCCGAAGTAAGACATCGGCAAAAATGTGGTATTGAGAAAAGTGTGTTCTCATATCAAGACACAGAAGCAGAATTTTTCACATTTTCGCTAGTTTTTTTTTAACAAGCTTTACAACGTTATGCTGATGGAAACTCTTTAAACACCGGTTTGATTATCAGTTCAATTCACTTCAAGTTTGAAAAAATTTGAAGCCACTGGAAAGCTTCATAATTAATTGCAGAGAAGGTGTAAGATTTTCAAAGTTTAATTATTGCAACCTTAAAATGGCATTTCTATTTAGAACTGTGGAATTTTAGTGAATTTTCTGCGAACCATTAAAAGAGAATTTTAAATGCAATGTCAGCATTTTTGGTCAGTTGTTAGTTTTCCTTAAATTCATTAACTTTAATTGGAAGTACAAGCTTAAATAACTAAATAATCCAGTTCAAATGTTCTTATTAAGGTTTTCAGAATGAAGCACGTTGTTAGTGTCAGTCTTTTTAGTATTTATAATTCCTAATCGTTTCCTTAACAGAGGTTTATTATTAAAATGACCTTATATCTTATCCAGTGATAAAATATTCTAACATTGATCATAATAAACTTGCTATTAATAAGTTCTCATGAATTTTTCCAGTTGTAACTTTGAGGAGATGGTGATCTGTAGACAATGATAAGGTAAATTTCTAGCGGTTACTTATCATAAAGAAAATCCAATGCTGATTCACTCAATTGGCCCAAATGGACGTCTGTCCAAAAGGTGGCTTCCAAAATGAAATGATGTCATCGGAAGCGTCACTTACGCATATTTTGGTGGAATACCCATGACGCGAATCCCCGAGTGTCGTTTGCACTCTCCGCTCTTGGCCCTCCTAATCGGAGTCGGTGTCGTGACGAGCGACGCAGTCAGAAGTCTTCTTGAGCGGAATAGACTTACTTTCACTAACCGGCATCCGCAGGCCAACCGCAAACCGAAGGTCATAGTCGTTCTTGAATGCTGCTTTACCTCTGGCACACCTACTCTAACACGCTCCGTCCATGTGCTTTATAATTCAAATAGATCTAAATTAGTGCAATATTTTCGATCGTCGCGTCCGCATCCAGCTAGAAAAGAAACTCGGGTTGATCGCCTTCGTCGGTATCGGTGTTCACCTCCAAGGTACTTGCACCTGTTAACTCTCCGCTTGTTACACTTGTTTAGTTTAGTTTAAGGCTTTTCCGGGAAAAGGCGCAAAACGCGAAACCGATAAGTGACATTAGTTAGTGCTGTGTTCCAAAGTGTTAAAGTCTAAGCACGTAGAACCTCTCGACGACTTGGGACATCAAAACCTGACCAGGATACCTTCCTCCGACTAAAACAAGAAAGTTACGTGTGATGTAAGCAAAACATCCTAAAACTAAATAGAAAACAACGAAGAACAATAAAAACTTTTACGTCTATTCTTGCAACTCCACCACGGTTTTACGAATAAACTTGCGAGATGATGTCGCCACAACTGTTGGCCATCCTGATGACTTCTTTCTCTTTGGTTTCCGGCATGGATAACCTTAGAGTAGCTTTTCAGTGGAAACAACTCGATTTCGAATTTCCATCGAACGAAACCAGACAGGAAGCTCTCGATAACAGAGAATTCGTACCGGAAAACAATTTACCCTTAGGTTTGGAAGTATTTGGGGATAGACTTTTCGTAACTGTGCCGCGGTGGAAATCTGGAGTACCCGCTTCATTGACCTACATCAAGTTGACAGGTTAGTTGTATTGATAATGTTGTCGGTTTTGAATTTTAAAATATTCTCATATTGTGCAGGTGCACATTTATATTACAAGGATATTCTCATAAACTTCAAAATAATTAACGCTTTTTTTGATTATTGTTTATAATTTTATACGAAAGGTAGCTTTCTGAAATAATCTCTAAAACTAAAAAATGTTCACAGACCCTGAAAAAGTTGGTAGTAATTAAGATATTTGAATCCATGCGGTTTCCTTTTAATTGGCGTTTCGTCCTCATCTTTGCAGAATAATCCCAGGAATTATTTCTATTTTAACTTGATTTTATCAAGGTTTACTGAAGAGTACTCGAGTACTGGTAGTTATTACTTAATAAATTGCAGAAACCACAATCATTTTTGTAAGAATGCCAACGTTAAGGTGTTGTTCATAAACTTCAAAAAAATGTCCAATTATCTGAGTTACCTAAGTAAATCTATTACAGAATGAATTCGTTACGATAACACAACACCTGTTTTAGTCGAAAGCGTGGATCATTTAAATACTTCGTTAGAATACAAATGTGGTCGCCTGCCTTAAGTGAAATTAAAACAATATAAAATTCCATATTACGTCATGTAATTCTACCAACGCCCATAAAAGTTTCCATCGGCAGGTCGTCCTTAAGATTTGTACTTTATTTTTTGTAACATTCAAAACTAAGAATAAGAATTTTGCCTTTGCTCTTGGTGTTTTATTTTTTTATAATTTATACCTGGTAAAAACCGTAAAAACTACCTGAAAAATCAGAAAGATGAAGAGCAAGTAGTTGCCTTATAAAATACTTTTCGTAATATACGTTTGCAATATAATTTTTCTGGGTCTAGTTTTGTAATTTGGCAAGAAATTGCCCAAGTGCAATTTCTCCAATAAGCGTCTTCTTTGATTGGAACTTTCCACCAAGATTTCTGTGCTAATATATCCACAGAACATTTCGAGGATGCCTAATAACTTACTCGATCGTTAAACAGTAAAGGGAAATTTGTTAAATTTCAGTAGAATTCTTTCTACTGTTCATATTTAAATGTGCATATCATGAAAACCCCTGGGTTATTTCCACGTAAATATTTTCCCCGGCCACTTAAGAGTCATTAAATTTAATTCAAATACTTTTTGTAATTAAAGGAACTTTATGGTTTATTTTTAATATAGAAATAGCTATTTAATGATTTACTAATGTTTGACTAATTACAATTTCTTCAAAATAATATTTAGAATATTGTTTTAATCAGTTCTCACGGGCTGGAATAATTTGGTAATCCCCCTGGAATTGAGAAATTCGTAGCAAAGATAAATAATTAAAGTCCCCAGGTAATATAGCGAATGAAATATTAAACTCTCGCTTTTATTACAACATAATATTCTACTTTACGGTCTAATTTATTTATCGGTTATCAACCCTGCTTTTTTTCTCAGGGTGTATTTAATAACATTTCGGTGTAATACTGAAATTCCATCGAATGGAATTCCTGTGTCTTTCGATTTTAGTTTCCCTCTTCTAAATTTTTTCAAATTTCTTCTACAATGAATTTCTAGAATCTCGTTATTTTTATTTCCAGCAGACTACACGTGGTATTTCCTGACTGATTGACATAAAAGTGTTTAATTTCATTAAGATTACTTATTAAAATATAAATCCCTGGAGCGTGTTTAAGTAATATACACAGTTTATAAAGTGCATTAACTCAGCAACGAAAATTCTAATTGAACTAAGTAATAAAAATTATAAATATTATTTTATTGTCTAAACACTTGACTGGGTAACATGTCAGATACGTAAATTTGTTAGACTTTGTATGCTTGTTATGGTGATAACGTATTTACGAGTGCTTTATAAAAATTCTTTAATAAACGTGAACCTTTTTATTGTCCGCAATTAAATCTACAACTTAATTATTATTTACAGTCGAGTACAATATTCAAATAAAGGATGCTAAATCAGACTCTATAAATACTTTAAGATTTATGAATGAAGTTTTCAATAAGTCCATAAAAATACAGTTCTTTAAATTAAGTTATATTGCTCAGAATGTTTAGATTTTTGTTGGATAATTAATTTCATGATTTTAACAATTAGATATTCACTCACCGTTCAAGATATTGCATATCGATACAAATAAAAGTCAACGAAATAACTTAATTACTAAAACATAAGTTTTAAATGAAATACATTCAAATTAAGAAAGTTAAGGAAAAGGAAAACGCCAAGAGAGCACGACGAAAAACTTAATTTCTGAAAGCTTTTCAAGGTTTCCCATTTCCTGTATGCGTAGTCTTTCCGGAAGTTTTACTCGTCAATGTTTCGGATATGGTTAAATTATTTGCATAAGAATTCCCTACGCAATATTTTCACAAACCTTCAGATTCTTGCCTTTCTTAAATATATTACAATTTGTGAATTTGCATGAAATTTACATTCTTTGGACACCCCGCATAATACTTTCGTTTCGGAAATGTGATTACGAAAAATCACAGGAAAAAATCGAAAGTACTTGATTCGTGATATTATTTTAGCATTATTCGTGCAGTACAGTTTGCCCTAAGCTTTTTACCTTGATGAAATAGAACAGCCTTATTAGCGACGTTCATGAGTGTAAAAATAAATCAATCCGCGATTTTTCAAGGAAATATGAGTAGGTACCTATACATATCTCCGATTAAATTGCCGTTATTGTCATAGCATTATCACTAAGTTTATCTTACGACGTGTTGGTATTTTCCGGGGACTCCCCATTTCCCGTTAACTAAAGTATCCTGCTACTTTTAATTATTGTCGTATTTCTCTGGTTACACGGTTGGAATTCTAAATATGTTTAATTGAATATAAGTGTCGGTTAATTTACTGCAATTAGTCGAAGGTTATCCTAATTTTTTTGGTTTTTGATATGATAGTAAATTGATATATAATTAATGAGTCTCTACTAAATTTATATGTTTTTTTTATTTTATAAATTAAGAGACCATGTCTGTTCTGAAAAAAATAGGACGTCATTTATTAATAAAGAGTTTAAATGCAGTAGAAAAAAGATTACATAAGTCTGAATTAAAACACTTTAACTCAATTATTTAATAAAAATATTTGTTGCAAGCTTTTGTTGAACCGGAATGTTTATACTCAAGTGAACAATGCTATTTATTTTCCATGGCCAAATCTTACTTCAGCTTTTTATGGCCATGCCTTTTTGTTTCAATTTACATAATCTCAGTAATTTCGAGTTCATAAGTAATCCTCAAGTTTTTAAAACACTTTAGTAGTGTCAGTTTCAAAAAAAGAAAGCTGAACGATTTTAAATGTCAAAGATGAGTCTTTTGATTTTAAAACTTTTAGAATTACAGTTAAGACTTTTAAAATAATTTAACAATTGTATATTCTTCGGAAATTTAATTTATTTACCTGTGAAAAAATGTAAAAGTAAATAAATTTTCCTAATTGGACCCCCCCCCCTCCAAAGTTTGGCGATTGTTTTAAAATTATTTCAAGATTTACTACATAAATTTATATCGAAATTTAATTTAAAAATTGCAAGATTAATATCGTAAATTAAAAAATATAAATTTCGACATATCTCTTGCTAAAATTTCGCAAGATATTTACATCATTGTATTTATTTGATAACCATAAAATTTAATACAGGAAGCTTTTTCCTTTTGTTTTTAAATCTGAAGTCTTCCTGTTACAACCGCCTAATATACCATAAAGATTTCATGGTACTTTCTAAATGTGCGAAACAAGACGCACTTAATTATTGGTTTTATTTTATTTTCGTTCTTAGGTATTTTTTAAGGTAGCTGTGAAAAATCCTTTAGAACTTGTGAAACCTTTTGAGCAGAAAATCTGGTTAAATCTTTAAGTGCATTGTTAGTCAACAGTAGGAATTTAAAAAAAAATGTAAAAGCGTGAATAATCAGAGTCCTAAATGGTTAATCAAAGTTCAAACTGAGTAGGTGTAAATAATTACAGAAAATAGTCATACTAATTAAGAACAGGTGTTGAAACATGGTGATAATTATTTTTTACTTCATAAATAAACACTGCGTACTTTTCCAGGTTGTTATCGCCAACTACATAATTATCACTTGTCCACATGTGGTTTACCAAAAGTTTTTAATAAACATCAGATCTTTAAGTTTTCTGTACTGATAGATTTAAATTTAAAAACAGAATTCATCTTTTATGTTCAAACGAGTTAAAATAAAAAGAAGATAAGATCTTTTTGTTTAAACTAAATAAACTTTGTAAAACTGAATGAAGCTTCAAAGTTTTGCTTCTATAAATTTCTTGTTATTAAATGAAAGCTTTTGAGTGCTTATTATGTAATTCTAATTGTAGGTCTTGTGTAAGATTCTGAAAACAGATTTTAAGTAACATAATAATTACAAGAACTCTTCGCAAGGGAATTTTATTAATTTTGTATCCTAAAATTTCAGTTTTATCTTCGAACTTTGTGTAAGTTAAATTTGTAGGCTATAAACTTTCAGCTACATAGTTTTAAAATGTGTAGAGCTCGAAAACCAGCAGAAAAACTTTATTGATTTACCTGTTTATTATATAACTTAAATCTGCCTTCGTTTACGTGGGGAATTTCCTAACAACCGATATTGCCAGTTGCACTTGAAATCATTTCGGAATTTCAAATTGGGTAACCTGCTTAATTAATAAAAGGGTTTTTAAAACCAATAAGGCCACACCTTTTGCAATTAACATAAATCATAACTCAAAGTTTAAGCCTTGAACATGGAACTGTTTCAACAATTACCCAAAGAACTTAAAACTTGCTGATTTGTTAACACTTTAATTAAAAGCCGAGCTAATGACGAAAATTATGAGGGCAACGATCTTTAGTTCAAATATAATTTAAATTTGCAAAACGTCTGCTCCGGTTATGATACCGTGACGTCTATCTCAGGTCCATACTAACACAAAATAAAAACAGAAAAATAGCATTCTAATTACTATACCGCAATACCGGACAAGGTTAACAAGATTTCTTGCAAATACGCGAGTGCAAATTCAGTACAAGCAAGCACAATGGAAGAAACCTAATATGTAAACGATCCTTACGAAATGCATCGCGTTAGTGTGTTGCAATCCGGATCGGCTTTTATGAAAATCCATTTGTTAGGTAACTGAAATTCCGGGAAGTATGGAAGAATGAGGAAGCACACGTTGTATCACATTTAACAGTCAATTGGATGGAAATTTTGTCAACGGACGTCGTTCATTTTCCCATGTTATCAAATTTATGTAAAACAAAACCTCATTCTTTGATTTGCCATGCAAAACTTGTTATCTGCTGGAAACTTGTATTGTAAGAAATGTTGATAAATTTTACCAAATTTAACAGGAAGTGCATTGTCTCGAAAACAATATTAATCCTCGCCGTTTTCTATTCCTACAGTAGTTATAAACACACACTGAAATAATATTAAATAAATCAGAATAATTATAGATAAATAACTTCTTGGTGGCCTAATTGATTAGAAGACTGAGATGGAAATCCATTGTGTGGCGAATGCTCTTATCATACAAAAAAACTAAATAAATCAAAAATAATTTTTGTTTCAGATCAGTCCGATTCTCCAAAATTACGTCCATATCCAAACTGGGAGGCTCATAAACTACCAAAAAGTCCAGGCGGTGATCCTCCAGAGATAGTGTCTCCATTTAGAGTCCGTGCCGATCAATGTGGAAGACTCTGGGTGTTAGATACAGGTGTAGCTGAGGTTCTTGGTGACACTCGAGTTTATTCCCCAAGTCAGTTATTAATCTACGATCTCCACAACGATGCCCTACTTCGTCGATACGAAATACCGAAAACCCAAGTGACAGGCGATAGTTTCTTAGCAAACATTGCTGTAGAGGACGAGAATTGTCAGGACGCTTACGCTTATCTAGGTGACTTGGGTGACCCTGCTATAATTGTTTATTCATGGCAAAAGCAATCGTCGTGGCGTATTAAACACCATTACTTTCACATTGATCCTTTGGCTGGTGAATTTAACGTGGCTGGTATTGGATTCGAATGGACCGATGGGGTGTTTGGACTGGCGTTATCGGCACCAGCACCCGATGGTTACAGCACCCTTTATTTCCATCCCATGACCGGTACTCATGAATTTTCAGTCAGTACGCAACTTTTAAGAAATGCCACGGTAGCCAAAAACAATTTCCACGACTTCAGAGTCCTAGGAAGTCGCGGACCGAAAGGACAAAGCAGTGTTTCCTTCCTCGATAAAAAAACCGGCGTTCTTTTTTATGCCCTCGTAAATCTAAACGCAGTGGCTTGTTGGAGGACCACCAATCCTTCTTATACCATGGAATCGCAGGGTCGAGTTTTTATGAGTAATGTATCGATGGTCTTCCCGAATGATATCAAAGTGGATGCTAATGATAACCTATGGGTGCTTTCTGATCGTCTGCCCATTTTTATGTATTCCAGACTTAACGAAAGCGACGTTAACTTCCGAATTTTAACGGCTCCTGTTGCTGATGCCATCAGGAATACTTCTTGTGATTCAAAACTTGTAGTTCCTCCAAATGTATCCTACAAATTTAAAATATCAACCCCATCTCCCAAAGTGGCGGAACCCGCAGATAAGCCAGCTAGCGCTGTTAAATCTTATTTATCTAGTTTGATCTTTGCAACTGCATTCACTGCATTGTGGTTTTAAAAACGTGATTATCAGTATTTAATTTTGTAAAGCACCAAAGGACTTTAATAACGCCATGTAGGTTTTAAAAATGTAAGTAAAATTCGAACAAAAACCTTCGGTTTTAATTAATTGATATGGTTTACCGAGTGCTTCCCTTGTAAACCTTTTTTTCTGAATGATCAGGGCCATCCTTAGATTTTTTGCAAAGGTCAACGTGAAGGTGATCTTGGTTTATACGTTTAACGTGTGTAAATATATTTGTGAATATATCAACTTGTTAAACTAAGGTCGTACCATTGCCCTCGTGAGGTCTCAAATTTGGTACGTAAATTTAACTATAATTTTCAAGCTTCATTTTATGAATGATTGTGAACATTTTTGTAGCTTTTGGAATTTAAATAGGAACTGAAATTTTTAAAAAGTGTTCCTGTCGTCCTTTACATATCTGTCACGTATAATGTTAGACTATCGTTCGATTTATTCCTAATGAATTTGCCATTTATGTATAAAATTGCAACAAGGACAAGGTAAATGTGCGATTTAGGTAGGCATTTCTAGTTCTAATCATTTAATTAAAGTATTAAGCTACAGTAATTATGTTTATTATACGAATAAATTGTCACAGGTATATTCTGACTTTAAACTGTTTATTGTTTTAATTGAATGCATGTATTTGTTCTGTACTTAAATAGTTAAAGACCAAATCTTTATTAATATTTATTAAGTTACCACATAATTCGTTTTAAGTATAATATAAGCCGAATATAAAATTTATAAGTTAATAAGTTTTATAATTAAGTTTGTTGTGTATTTATTACTCGTGAATGTAATAAAATATTTAGCGAAATCTTTTGTTGTTAATACGTAATTAATAACTGTGGTCATTAAAAGGCGTAAATTTGTCGTAGGTATTTTTAATAACTAGTTATCTGGAGATTTATTACATTATGGATATTTTCCAAGCGACAAATTTATAAGGTGTAACAAATCAACGATCGTTTATTAAACGATAAGGGTTTTTTTACAGCAAAGAACGCATTTCGCAATGACATTTGTCAACTTCAAGACGTGTTGCAGTGATGCAAAACAATTTATTCGATTGGTTGTTTTACTTATTTGCGTTTGTGTATCTGCTTATCAGGTAATTTGTTGCATAATTGAACCTTATATTTACTTAAGTTAAGTTTAAGTTTTTACTGCTGTTAATTTGAATATCTCGAGGGAAACTAAAATCCGAACTTGTGTTTAATGATTTTCCTACTTAATAAAAAAATCATTTAAATACCTAGCTATTTTGGAGAGTTTAAAAAGCCCAACTATTTGAATGATATTTGGCTTAAATTTGAAAATTATGCTACGAAAGGCTTGTATTTTTATTTCACATTAAACAAATCAAGAAACTTGTAGAATATGTGCAATAAAAATGAAAATGCGGTTGACTGGGGCATTTACAAGTTTATTTGGTTGCCTATCTTGCATTTTCAGTTAGCAGAATGTTTTCGGAAAATTAAATATCCACCAACTTCAACGCATTATGGATTTCGCATGAATGAAACCATCAGGTATCCTGCTATTACCATTTGTCGAAATCCACCTTATAAAACTGAGCTTTTTAAGGTAAGCATTATGGTAAACGTACTTTATGGTCCTAATTAATTTCCTCATTCCTTAAGCGGATAAGTACTGGAAACTTTTCTTTATTTATATTTATATTATTATTAGTTTAGGTACATTTTTTTTTATAGAAATACGGATTTCGCCACAACGAAATCGGGTATGCAACATCATGGGAATTTTTCAAATATGACGAATACACCTTAGATGAATTTTTCCAAGAAACAACTTACAATTTCGATGAAATAATAGCCATGGCTGCTTTGGACAAACTTCCCCGGAGTATTCCACCGAATTACGAATTCGCTTAAACCTTATCTAAAACAATTTGTTACAGACATAAACGTCACCTTCTCCTTTGCTCTGACATATGGTCGATGTTTTACCATAAAACCTATCAACGATTCGAAATTTTGGGGCACCATATATGGCTATTTTTTTTATTTTTCACATACTGAAACGGATAAATCTAACCACAAGGATACAATGGGAGGTTCCTTGTCCGGATTTCATGTTTTTATTCAAGACGAGACGGAAATCTTTAGTGGTAAATTAATTGATAAATTATAACTTTTATACAGATTCTAGTTAATGAAACGAAATGTTCTAGAAAAAAGTCAGCAGGCTGATATATTTAGGGAATACATTTACGTAGAAGCAGGAGAATCTTTGCAAGTAAATCTGAGAATCAGTAAATACCATCAGTTGCCAAGTAAAAATAATGATTGTAATCCGACTTCAAATTACAGCACATCCATGGTATCGGTTTCTCCTTCTGTTTTATTTTACTGCTTTTTCTTCGTCTTTTCATTATTTTTCTTTCCTCCTTTTCAAGGCTTTTTAGTTTGTCAAAATGCAATATTTGTCCGTTCTTTGCTCTTTTTTTTTATAGAATTTCATTTTCTTATTTGAGAATTTTTCGTTGCTGCTTTCGCCTTTTTTGTGCTGTTATTTTTGGCCATATTGGTATTGAAGAAACTTTACTGTCTTGTATTTAAAATTACAGTGTTTGGAAAATGGCATAAATAAACAAATAACCAAAGATGTTGGTTGTAGCACTCCTTGGGTACCTAATAAAGGTTTACCTCCTTGTAAGAATTATGAACAAGTAAAAGCGATGATTGAGTATTCAACACCAAGGTAAGCCAATTTGCTAATTAGATTTAATTCTATAATTAGTTGCTTAAACCATATAATTTTAGGATATAAAAGTCGTTTCTTAATTAATGTTAGTCACAATTTAATCTTTCAGCATCTACTTAGATCACTATTTACAAAAAACAAACTGCCCCATGAAATGTAACGCAACCAGTTACATGCCCTTCGTACAAAGCATACGTGAAATCCCTTTGCCCGACTGTGCATTACGAATTTATTGCTCTTCAAACCTTTACACTTTAATGGAAGAAGTAATAGGCTACGATTGGAATAATTTCCTCTCTGATTTGGGAGGTTCGTTGGGTTTCCTTTTAGGATTATCGGTTCTTGGAGCAATTGCTTTAGCAGAACAGTTTGTTGCTACGGTTATTAAAAAAAGGGAGGCCAAGAGGGCCAATATTGAGTTCAATAACAAAAGTAAAGATGATGAAATTATCAGCGATAGAAATGAAAGTAAAAATGATGCTACTGCAGAAAACGAAGACGTAAACAACTGCAAAAATAAAATGAATGAATATAAGATGAACCTTGAATTTTATTCAAAGAAAAATGAGTTAAAAGTGGAATGTCCAAATGAAAAATATTAAAAAAAATCTCTGAATTGGCTGAAATTTAATTGTTGTAATTAATTAGGTAACATTTATTTTGGTTCTTATGATTCGTGTGAAAACTTACACGAGTATTTCTGTTAAATGTAATGTTTGAAGATAGAAAGTGTAGGAAAGTGAAAAGAGTAACATTATTTTCCGTGCCTTTGTACAACCATTATAATAACAGCCTTGATTATTTTTTCAGTACTATTTTATTCGCATAGCTAGTCACAAATATGAAATTAACTAATTGCTGAAAATTAAGAAGCTTAAATTGAAATTAAAGGCATTGCTAAGCCAATACGGTCAAAGGCGTCCATAAGGAGAAATAGGTAAATGGTCAATTCAGCTTAAGGAATATTCAATGTTTACCATTTTTGTCGTAATTTCTGAAAGTACAAAACATTTTACTGAATAAACGCATTACTTAACTACATAAAACATTAGTGATTATTATTTTTGACCTTTATAAAATTCAATTTCAAAGTTTCATTTATAAAAACGTCTTCAGCAATATATTTCAATGCAAAAAATATAATTGCAAGTGTCGCAGCCCATATTTACAACATCAAAAATACTTAGAATTTTTCCCCCATAAATAATGCTTGTTTACGAGGGAGGAATTAATAGTTGTATGACAATCAAACGAAATCTTGGCTTGAGATATACGAATTATTCATCAATTTAAAAATGTTCGGGCTCGTTTAGACTCTGGATATTTTATATAATAAACCTTTTTATACATTTTCGGACTTACTTATGCTTAAGATTGAAAACAATTATTGGGGTTACATTCAAAACGTCGCGATTTATACTCGGTGTTCGCCAAAGTGGGCCGACCAAGTGCGCAGGCATTCCGAGCTTAATAAGGTGGTGGTACAATGCCTTGTCTCTATAGCGTCCAGGAGAGAGCGACGCTGTTTGTAACACCTTAAGAATTGTAAAAAAAGAGACGTCATCTGATTTTCAGTAGGATAAAAAGAGAACACTCGACAAGTTGTGCAAATAAAATTCGAAAAGTTGGCCCAAAATCTATTCGTAGCTGTTCCCGTGTCGTCCACTTGTTTCACGGTCGACGCCTGCTGCGATTAACTACTGATTTCACAGGCTCCTTGCGAGAGGATGTTGATTTTTGTATTTTGAATTAAACAGTCTACGAGTGACGAAAGATGCATGACGAATGAATATCGAAATGTTTATGTTTTGAGATAGATCGAATTTAAACTGAAAGACCAAAGGCGTCTTTCTTTAGAAACTTACTGAAATTTATAGGAAATATTTCAAAATCTTAAACTAAATCTAGCACGTTAAAAAAAATCCTTATAAGATGATTTCTTGCCTGGTATATTGTTTCGTAAATACATTTCTTTTGGCAATGCGTCGTTATTAATAAAATAATAAATGTAGCATTTAAGTCCTTTGAGTGTATTTGCCTAAACCATTTGAACCTTCACTTACTCGTAAGTATAATTTCACTTTTTTTGAAAAATGGAGAAAATACAAGAAATACGAGTAGATTCAAAAACACTCACATCTTGAAGAATTAAAGATTATTTTGATTCTGAGAACGCATCCCAACGAGTGGGACTTACTGAAATAAATCAGGTACAACAATTAATCAAGCGTTGTTGATTAGAAATTTTAATCGGGCTCGTAAATTTAAATTAATTAGAAATAAATACTATGACAATGTTGTGTACCTTTTAGTTTTTTTCTATGAAACTTTTGAATGGAAATAATAAGACTTACCTTTACGGCATTACATACTCTTTCACCCTTCCCTCATTAAATATAAACAACAACACTTATTAAGTGTTCTTGAAGCCGGCATAAAACTCAAAGCAGTTGTTACTTCCCTACGAAGAAAAATGTATGTTTACTTCCTTACTGACATAAAAATCAATAAACAAATGATAACATCAACCCAACTCATTCAAATTTGCTCAGAAGTCACACACTAAATGCAACTTACCAACTTACCAAAAGGGCATACATATTCTTATTAAACCTTCGAAAAAACGATAACTTTACTTTAACTCTTGAAAAATAAATTTTTAAAGACGTTGCTTTCTGTATTTTGCAACAAAATTAGGTGCCTAAAAGTAAACTTAGTCATAATACCCTTTAAACCTTAAATTTTTTATAGACATCGTATATAAAAGCATCTAAACGTTGACATCTATTTTTGTAATTAAGCTTTATTTTTTTTTTCCTTTTACACTCTTATACCTTTACAGGGCCGAACACAACGAGCCGCAAAATGGTCACCCATTCAAGTTCTGACCCTAACTTTCTACATTGCAGTACGTGCGCTCCCAGTCTGCCATACTGTCGGTCTCTATTTTTGTAATTAATAAATCCCAAAATAATTAAAAACACCCATAATAAATTTAGTTCGTTTTATAAATACCTCCTTTGTTAAGCAATTATTAATTCAACATCAAAAGTTTCTAAAAAAAAATTAGAAACTAAGCAGAGTGCTTTACTCAAATGTGCCGCACAAATTTAATTTGAATAAATCATTGGCGAACAGTTTCAAGGCATTATTAAATAGAAAAAAATGTCTTCTGACGTATTTCAAAAATTTTCCAAAACAACTGAAACGGTAAAAGTTTATCTACGAAAATTATATAAACAGAGTTTTAAATAATTCAAACCCTTCATACCAATTTTTCACAACAGCTTTAGATTTAATTAAATAGGAAGGCACATGTTATTGTTAGTTACAAATGATTTAAAAACCGAAACACGAGTAAAGTTTCACTATAACAGAATGGACTGAAAACTAAACTAAAACGTTAAAAATCACAGAATACATAAACGCACCAGATGCCCATATTGGCCTAATAAACAGTCTACGAGTGACGAAAGATGCATGACGAATGAATATCGAAATGTTTATGTTTTGAGATAGATCGAATTTAAACTGAAAGACCAAAGGCGTCTTTCTTTAGAAACTTACTGAAATTTATAGGAAATATTTCAAAATCTTAAACTAAATCTAGCACGTTAAAAAAAATCCTTATAAGATGATTTCTTGCCTGGTATATTGTTTCGTAAATACATTTCTTTTGGCAATGTGTCGTTATTAATAAAATAATAAATGTAGCATTTAAGTCCTTTGAGTGTATTTGCCTAAACCATTTGAACCTTCACTTACTCGTAAGTATAATTTCACTTTTTTTGAAAAATGGAGAAAATACAAGAAATACGAGTAGATTCAAAAACACTCACATCTTGAAGAATTAAAGATTATTTTGATTCTGGGAACGCATCCCAACGAGTGGGACTTACTGAAATAAATCAGGTACAACAATTAATCAAGCGTTGTTGATTAGAAATTTTAATCGGGCTTGTAAATTTAAATTAATTAGAAATAAATACTATGACAATGTTGTGTACCTTTTAGTTTTTTTCTATGAAACTTTTGAATGGAAATAATAAGACTTACCTTTACGGCATTACATACTCTTTCACCCTTCCCTCATTAAATATAAACAACAACACTTAAGTGTTCTTGAAGCCGGCATAAAACTCGCATACCACACAATAATTATGACCGAATGGAATTTAGTGATATTAAAAACACACAAACACTGGATTTCCGGCAGTTAGTCAAAAAACTCTAGGATTTTTAAACTTTCGTTTAGATTGGTGAAATATATTTCATTTAGTAAAATACTCATAGTTATATATTTGGGGAAAACAATCATGAAAACACAACGAACGATAACCCGAAGGAAACATTTTTTTTGGATATGATAGTATGTTTTTCAAACGCCATTCCCAAACCATGAAGTTTATGGAAACAGAAGAAGAATCCTACGTTGCCAAAAAAGATGTAGTAAGAAAGCTGTCAAGGCCCCTTAAAAGCAGCTCTGCTAGATTCAAAGATTCAAAGATATGATTAGCTTCCCTAATGATTTGAGTAAATCATCGAACATTTATTATTAACATTTTGTTAACTACCTATATAGTATTATACTTAAGTATTCGTATCTGAAATTGGATTTTTTACCTCTAATTTTACCCCTTGTTCCTCAATAAAAGTTGTGTTATTCCAAAATTTGAATTAATTTCACACCCAATCGTTGTGTAGGAGTTCTATTACATTGTCGATAACTCAACTATGGTGTGGTGCAAATGACTTGTTGTAATTTTGTTATTGGGTTTACATGTTTGCCAACAGGCCCACTTACCCCAATTCAAATAACAATAGTTTGTATGAAACTAAGACCCTTATGGCCCAGTTGCCCCAATTTCTAGAGGTAGCCTGGTGGCTTTTTTCTTTTTCTTTTTCTTCAATATTAAATATTTTTTTTTGTTTATTTATCTACATAATTCACAATCTATCCTAGGACAATAAGCGAATTTTGTAGTAATTATATATCATGTGGTTAGTGTCTTACATTAAAGATCTAACTAAGATAACTAACCCTGCGCTGTGGTTAGTGATTATACATACATAATATGTAATTAACTTATAAGTTATTAACATTTATTGCCGATTTTCTATGTCTAGCGGGTCACAACGTTTTAGACGGTAAGTTCTTAGACTATTATCTAAAAGACTAATAGCTAGAGAATTTGAATGAAGTTGTAGGCGCGCTAAATATTTACCACTCATGCACTTTGCTTCTTGTATCACAGGTGACACGTTCAGTTCGTTGTGTAATGTCTGATTTGTTACAAACCACGGTGCATTTGTAATTGTTCTAAGTGTCTTGGATTGAAATCGTTGCAATATTTCAATATTTGAAGTACTTGCCGAACCCCACAACTGAATACCGTAGGTCCACACCGGTTTAAGTATCACTTTGTACACAAGTAATTTGTTGGCCAATGTGAGTTTTGAATTTCTTCCAAGTAGCCAATATAGTTTAGAGAATTTGAGTCCCAGTTGTTTTCTCTTGGTAAAGATGTGGTGTTTCCAATTTAATCGGCGATCCAGGTGCATCCCTAGGTATTTTGCTGTATCCGTTTGGGGGAGTGGGTGTCCGTTTAAAGCAACTGTCGGGCATGTTCGTTTTCTGAGGGTGAAAGTAACATGCTGTGATTTCGTCTCATTGGATTTAATACGCCACTTTTGTAGCCATAATTGTAAGCTGTTAAGGGCAGTTTGAAGTTTTTCAGAGGCAACTGCAGGATCGTGGCTGGTTGCCAAGATAGCAGTGTCATCGGCAAATGTCGATAGAACTGTACTTTCCGTCTCTGGGATATCGCTGGTGTAAATTAGATAGAGTATTGGCCCAAGGACACTCCCCTGTGGTACACCCGATTGTATGGGGTGCAAATCGGTTACTTCCTCTCGATATTTTACCATAAAATATCTATCGGAGATGTATGATTGTAGTACCCGGTAGAATGGGCTAGGAAGGTTTAATTTTAGTTTATAGAGGAGGCCTTGGTGCCATACCTTATCGAATGCTTGGCTTATGTCTAGGAAACACGCAGAACAGTATTCTTTATTTTCAAGCGTATTATTTATTACTTCTACTACCCTGTGTATTTGTTCTATGGTAGAATGTCCCTCGCGGAATCCGAATTGGTGCTGGGGTATGATATTCAATTCGTCGAGTTTAAATTTGAGTCTTTTTATAAATATCTTCTCGAATATCTTAGATAAAACAGGCAGGAGGCTTATTGGTCGGTAGGACTCCACTTCTTCAGGTGGTTTGCCTGGTTTTGGTACAAGTATTATTTGGCCTACCTTCCATGATGACGGGAAATACCCCATTCTGAGGATAGCGTTATAGATGTGTGTCAGTGCTGTTAAAGCCTTCTGGGGAAGTTGTTTAATGACATTGCCTTTTATGATGTCATAGCCAGGCGACTTTTTCGAATTTAGGTCTTGTGTAATAACTGTTGTAACTTCGTGTATGTTGGTAGGTTGAATTGGCAGTGCCATTTGACATGGAGCATCTAGGAGGGTTTCAATTTCCTCTTCCTGTTGATCATCTTCTGTTTCATAAGGTTGAAAAACACTTGTCAAGTGATCTGCGAATGTAATAGCCTTTTCTGCGTCTGTTCTTGCCCATGATCTGTCTCTCTTTCTAATTGGAGGAATGTTATATTGGTTTTTGTTGAGTTTAGCTGTGGCCTTCCACAGAGAATAGTCTGTAGCTTGCGTTGGTGCCAGTCTTTCAAGATAATCGTGGATTGTCTGATTTTTCTCAGTTAGCAGCAATGTCTTTAAATTGCGTATAGCACCATTTAATCTTTCTTTGTCTTGGGGGGCCCTTGTTGACATCCAAATCTTCCGTAGCTTCCTTTTTTCTGTTATTGCTTTTCTTACCGCCTGAGAGCAGTAAAACTGATTAATATTGGAATTCGTTTCGAGGGTAGAGTCCCAAGCAGCATTTTGAATTATGTGTGTCAGGTTTTCGACAGCTTTGTCTATGTCATTTGAGGTTTTAAGGGGGATATTGATATTAATCCTTTCATTAATTAATATTAAATATGTATAAAAAAAATTAAATTCGACTATTACATATTTGAAGACTGCATATTGTATTATAAATAACAGACTGAAATTTAGTAGATAAATTTTGCATAGCAAGGGAGGTAAGTGAGATCTACCCTGTCGGATACGGAAGTTTGCAGTCCAAATGTTGCAAAGGCCTACAACCATGGGAGAACGTGCACGTCAGTGAATTTTCATGTTATGAACAATACTTTGGCAATGCCCATATACTGGGTGATTCACCTAAGACGCGCCCCTTAACAATTGGAATAGGCAATCCAACTTACAAATTCAGAAATAACGTTGATCTACATCTAATGTTGTATAATCATAGGCGATTTACGTCAAAATGACAATACCCAATTAAATGACATGCCAAGGTTATAACATAACTAGTAAATTAAGAAAAATATTACCAATTAAAAAATTAAATTTGTCCACGACTAGTCAATAATCTGTCAATTATTCATGTGTTTGGTCAAACATAATGCTATCCATTATACACTGTCAGCAGTGAATAATCATTATTCACGGTGTCATGGTAACATCATTGTCTATGGTATATAATGAACGAAATAGGTTATGTTTCTAATCCTACCACTTCGTTTAACATAGTCCTACTACATGATTTTAGTAGCGTTGTTATTTAAATTTTAATTAAAAATTCTTCGTATTTGTAATCGAGGACAAAGTACAGTATACGACTAGCTATAATGGCTACTATTACTTCGGATAATTGCAAAACTCGCTCGCTCACTCGCTCGTGTTGTAAATATTATCCTCGGTAATAATAGCATTCATTATAGCGTCATGTATAATATACTATTATATTAATTGTTAGCACAAAACTATTCAAAAGGAGCATTACAAAGCGGATACAACACAGAAAAATAGAAATTTCTAACAGTCACTTTTAACGAATAAGTAAAAAATAAGTATTTGTGAAAATATTTACAAACCAAAACAAATTTTGTTTTTAATACGCAGATATTTCTAGTAGCTTTGGAAACCTGTAAGTTGGGTTGTATTTAAAGCTTTTAAGGGGTTGTTACTTCCCTACGAAGAAAAATGTATGTTTACTTCCTTACTGACATAACAATCAATAAACAATTGATAACATCAACACAACTCATTCAAATTTGCTCAGAAGTCACAGACTAAATTCAACTTATCAACTTACCAAAAGTGGATAGATATTCTTACTAAACCTTCGAAAGAACGATAACTTTACTTTAACTCTTGAAAAATAATTTTTTAAAGACGTTGCTTTCGGTATTTGGCAACAAAATTAGGTGCCTAAAAGTAAACTTAGTCATAATACCCTTTAAACCTTAAATTGTTTATAGACATCGTATATAAACGCATCTAAACGTTGACATCTATTTTTGTAATTAAGCTTTATTTTTTTTCCTTTTACCCTCTTATACCTTTACAGGGCCGAACACAACGAGCCGCAAAATGGTCACCCATTCAAGTTCTGACCCTAACTTTCTACATTGCAGTACGTGCGCTCCCAGTCTGCCATACTGTCGGTCTCTATTTTTGTAATTAATAAATCCCAAAATAATTAAAAACACCCATAATAAATTTAGTTCGTTTTATAAATACCTCCTTTGTTAAGCAATTATTAATTCAACATCAAAAGTTTCTAAAAAAAAATTAGAAACTAAGCAGAGTGCTTTACTCAAATGTGCCGCACAAATTTAATTTGAATAAATCATTGGCGAACAGTTTCAAGGCATTATTAAATAGAAAAAAATGTCTTCTGACGTATTTCAAAAATTTTCCAAAACAACTGAAATGGTAAAAGTTTATCTACGAAAATTATATAAACAGAGTTTTAAATAATTCAAACCCTTCATACCAATTTTTCACAACAGCTTTAGATTTAATTAAATAGGAAGGCACATGTTATTGTTAGTTACAAATGATTTAAAAACCGAAACACGAGTAAAGTTTCACTATAACAGAATGGACTGAAAACTAAACTAAAACGTTAAAAATCACAGAATACATAAACGCACCAGATGCCCATATTGGCCTAATCAACACCTGGCTGGAGAGATAAGAACATGCGAGTTTCGGTTAAATATCTTGAGATTTGGTATTTCTTTCGCGGCAATAAAATTCATGTTTCTTATTTAAAACGTAAGTTATCTAAATTCCCTGTTGGGATTATTCAAATAACTATGTAAATACGAGCATGAACTTGTGGTTTAAATTTAATGGTAAAACTTAAAAATTGCAGCATTCAGGAAACTTTTCAGAGTGTTGCTGTAATTAAGTACGATAGGTACTACAAGTAAGTAAAAAATTTCTAGGTTAAGTTAGATTTAAATATAACAATCTTTTCGGCAAATTATAGGAAAGTAGGCTGAAGCCAGCTTCAGTCTTTACAGGTCAATTTTGTTCTTTGCTTTGGCAATTTTAACTGAAATAGTTATAAAGCCTCACATTAATATAAGTATTTTTTAATTCTCTTCAAAGTTTAGTTCCGTTGGATAGCAGGATATTTAATTTCGTGCCTCATTTAATTTCCTTAAAATCGAATTGCAAAACTAAGACATGCAAATGATTCAACGTTTAAAAATACGAAACTGCTTCCTTAATTCATTTATAAATTCGTTAGAAGCGTCGAGAATAGGAGCTTACCACCGATATAAAAATAAAAGAAATTCTAACGCCTCCGTAATTTATTTGATTTCGTTATTATGGCATGTTTTAATGCAGACAAACTAAAATAATTTGCAGAAGGTAAAAATACAATTCACACTTTATCTAAAAATATGCATCTACGTCATCGAAGCTGCTGAAAATTACTGGAATCCAGTTAAATGGTAAAAATGTACCTAAGCTAGGTTTTCCTATTTAAACAAAACGAGATTAAATTTCTTGACCAGGAAAATAAGTTTGAAGCCACAAATAATGGTTGTACAAATGTCTTTATCTTTGAAATATCTTCGAAGGACTTCACTGGGTACTGTGTTTATACCGCAAGTATTGTGTAAAACTTAGGTTTGTTATAATGAAACTCTTTGAGAAACGTAAAAATAAAAAATTGAATGTGAATATTTACAAAATGCGGAATTGATTTAGCCAAAACATTTATTTAAATTAAAAGAAATGCTAATAATTAACAGATTAATATTTAGTTTTTATAAACCTTGCGGGAGATTCTGGGGAAATTTAAAAGCTTCTGCTTAACATGCTTGTAAAAATTGTAGGTCATTAAATTTTTGCAATCTACGCCTTATTTACCTTTTCATAAATGACAACGGTGTGACGTTCAAAAGATTAATCACACAGGTGACTCACGAGCCAAAAAGTTTTCTCTTTTTTGTTTTTGTCTGTTCCAGATTTTCATTTTGGGGTTTTCTTACCCTCATTAAATCTAGTCAAAGAGCTATCACCTTTCCTTCCTTTAAAAATAATCTTTTAGAATAAATTAAAAGAAAAAGGTAAATGAGCAAAGCGCAAGGACGAAGTCAAAAGTAAAAGGAATTTCTGTGCCAAAACTCTGAGGGTTAGATTTTCTCATAATCTGCATAATATTCATACATATAAACCATAAATTTACAAAGTGTGTCAGTAAAGGACCCTTATCAGTTATCAGTATCTTCCTCAACAATACAAACACGGAAAGCGCTATTACTACAAAACAAGATAAAATTAGAATAAGTTGCCAACTCAAAATACACGGTAGCGCCATTCTATAAAAGCAGCTGTTGTTTTTTAGGCTACGGCCTTCCTTGAGTCAATTTGAAAATTAAAATTAGGTAGAGAATTTGTCCAATATTTGTAAAACAATGATCTAACGCAAGCATTTAATTTAAGTAAATTTGTTAAGTTTCTCTCGTTATTTGGATGTTTATTATAAAATCAGACTTGACTAACAAAGTGATTCATAAACTCGCTACTCATAACATTCCTGAACTGCTTATTTCTACATTTTGCCAAACATTTATAAATTTTGGCAACGATATCGGTCGAGAGTGATATTTATATTGTCCGATTATTTCATCTTTGGCTACAGTCAAGACAGGAAATACAGAAAACTGACCAAATTTACGTGGTACAACATTAAGAATGCTCCATACATTTAGCTGGATCAAAAGCAAAAATTTGGCCCGCGTCCTTAAAAGGATGTATTCCCAGGATAATTTTAGACCAATTACGAATCGATCTTAATCAATCGTCTGGATGTAGTCTAAAGTGACGAAAGGGTATTTGTTTTAGTACTGCATTAATTCTCTACTCATAAATTCGTACTGAAGTATAAATAAAATCGCATAGTTCCACAAATATGACTCGTGACTAAGACTGTATCTTAAACTGTTCAAGTTGGCAGCGTCGGTGTTCTAATAACCTCGGAGATATGTGAACTTAGGTGCTTGTGGGACGTACAATGAGGTACCTTAAACTGTTGTTAGTACGAAAAAGCGTCTCTTTACAGTCTTGTTTGGAAAACTTTGCCAAAATACTGTTTTCGAAATAAAACGTTTCAGTATGTGAAGGACGAACAAAATCAAGTTACATTTGTTCCACTTTTTATGTAAAACTGACCTCTCCTGTCAATAAAGCTTATAAAAAGAAAAATAATGAGCTCAACAGCTTTAAATGATAGCCAAGCAGTTACAATTACCATAGCCTTTTTAATTTTATAGTAAATTTTAAGAAATTACGTTTTTAAATTGATTCCTTAAACTGTGTGAACCTAACCTAAAATGCTTATGAATGAAACACTATTTTAAACCCTTCGACATTTCTCATAATTTTGATTATTGATCTTAATAGGGCCGGAATAGCCTAAGGAATAATCTATATGCTTCAACATGTGGTGAGACCAAAATTAAAAATATTCACACCAATCGCCCTGTAAAATGTTACTTTGTTGTTGTTCTTAAATTGCTTAACCTTCACTAATTCTGGGAAAAACTTTCTAACAGACTACTAAGATAGTCACCAAAAGAAACAACTGTAAGCAAATCAGAGTTGGAAAGAATATTATTTATCTTTATTATTTCAAAATAAAGAAGTTTTCCAAGTCCGGAACAAACGTATTTCCATGATTTTCAGTTTTAAATATAGTTTCTTCAGATCTTTGCCAAGAAAAGTGAGGGATTTAATTTTAAAAAGTTCGACAAATAGTGAAACAAATACACAATTTAATTCGCTTCATTTCAAAAACAATCATTAAAAAATTACGTGTACTTGAAGAGATTCCAAGCTATGTTCAGAAAGAGGCTTTAAGAAAGCCTTCGTGATATAACAGTGGTTTTAAATTCAAAAGTATAATAGCTACTCGAGTGTAAATTATTTGGTTGGAAAAATATTTGCCAATTTCGTTACGTAACTTTTGTAAAACAATACATAAACTTTGGCAACAATACTTTTAGAATGCAATTTCACCGGACGTTCATTTAAATTAGTTATTTCAATTAAATAGTTCTCTGAACGGTTGAGTGAATGATGAATTATGAACGTTGGTTAACTACCATTTCGGATTTATGCCAACTAGAACTGGCTCGCCTAGCTGATTGAACAACTAATTGAAATGAAGACGATCCAAATCAGACAAAATTTAGTCCAAATAATTGTAGTTGGCACTGCTAGCTGAAAAGGCGAATGGCAGATGTTTGACTTGATGTTTAAAATATATCGAAGAAACTTTTCAGGAGATTTAGTCTGAACACTAAAATATGATTTCCACTCTAGTTAAATTCATACCAGTGATAGTGATAAATCACTGTTTTCTTCAGTATTTATAATTACTTCTTAAATAAAACCGGAATTACTTCTGAACAATTAACTGTCTTTCAAAGATAATAAAAGGGACACTTAACGAACCATTTTTCAAAAAGGTTCTAAAGTTCGTCCCACACCAACGATAAAAAACATTTTTTAGCGTAGTCCTCATAAAAATGTCATTAGAAATATGTCAAAGTTAATAATAAAATATCACAGTGGCGGACAGTTAAAATCCCGCTAACCCACTTAACGCCATCACTTTCTGGTGCTATTTTTGAGAATAATTTCTTGTTGGTCGTTGGTTAACGCATAAGTTGAAGTAGCAAACCGTAAAACCTTTATTTTTAAAAAAGAGAGCGCGTGTGTATCAACATTTTGCCCTTGACATTTCCAAATAATTCATTGATATATTGATAAATAAATTTCGTATTCTTGGACCGTTTTCCATGAACTACAAAGCTATCTAATTAATAATGAAATGACAATCTCTTTTGTAGATTTGTAATTTTCTTTGAATGTATGAATTTGATGATAACAGAATTATCTCAAATGAAAGTTTTATAAGAAGATAAAGTCCTTTCAGCAGGACGGATGCATGAACTGTTTCTAGAATGTTCCAGAAATTAACAAATGAACGTAAATATAATGTGAAGAATCCAGAAGGTCCGATTCTTGTAAGGATTATAAGCCATTTAAACCTTTTGTAACCTCTGGTAGGTCATACTTTTACTTTTTACGTTAACCCATAATTTAGAAACTTATGGCCATTTTTAATCCTTTTAGTTTGGTTACCTGCCCAATATTTTAGGCTACCTGTTTAGAATCATTTTATTGTTAACATATAAAGGTAAATGCAAAACGAATTTATTAAATTGGGTAAAGTGAACCAAAAAGCATTACGTTTTGCTAATTAGAGTGTTATTTGCCATATTCATTTAAATTCTAATTCGAGTTTGTTGATTTTGGCAACCGATTAATTTGGCGAAACTCTTGCTATGTTTGTTCAATCACCCTACATGACTTTCTAACAACTTATCAAACGTCGTGTAAACCCTATCATACATGGCATAACCTAAGTTTCTGAAGTTAGATTTATAAACAAAGCTATTAAGAGGACATTGCTTATCGGGCATCAAATACAACCTGAATTGTTCATACATCAGATCTAGTTTTGCACACGTAGTTTTAGGACAAATATATATTCTTCACCCTTCTTTTTCTACTTCTTCTAGTCACTTGCAATACATAATTGAATGAAGGCCGCCTTCTTATTTCCACTTCTGTCTGTTCTGATCTTCTCTTTGCCATGCTAGGCCTCCTACTTTCTTGATATCAGTATAGTATCCTCTGTTTCATTTATTTGGCCATAGTCCCCACTGACCACTTACCATGTATCGTGATCTATGCGTGCTATGTGGCCCGCCCAGCTCCACTTCAGTGATGCGATCCTTTTCACCACATGGGTTACTTTAATTATGATACCAATCCAAGTGTTTCTTTTTCTATCAGATAGTGAAATGCCAAGTATTGCTCTCTCCATCTCTCGTTGTGTAACCAATTTCTGCAGATGGTCGTTGGTTAGTGACCAATCTTCTGTTTCATATGTCATAA
This sequence comes from Melanotus villosus, assembly GCA_963082815.1. Lineage (NCBI taxonomy): Eukaryota > Metazoa > Arthropoda > Insecta > Coleoptera > Elateridae > Melanotus > Melanotus villosus. Next base: position 20,437,652 of record OY720424.1, on the reverse strand, counting down.
CCGGCAGGAAATATTGGTCGTTACATTAGTTTATTTTCGGGTGTTGCGCAATAGAACGGGATTTTAAGATGTAACCTAGTTTTCCGAATGCTGCCCCTTGTTTCTTTCTCTCTAGCGTGGCTCTTCCGGTCAATACGAATTGTGCGCCCAAAATATACAATTTTATCTACATTTGCGATTGTTGTACCACCGATGTCAATGGCTCCTCCTGCCGCTAATTCATTTGCCTTGGTTTTATCTATATTTATTTTGAGACCTATCTGTGCTGATCGTTTTTTAAATCATTCAGCATTTCGTCTGAGTCCTAGCGAGTTTCAGCAATGAGCACAACATCATCCGCGTATCTAAGATGATTGAATCTTATTGCATTAATATTGATACCTTTCGCTTGCCATTTAATATCTTTAAAGAGAGCTTCTAGCGTCAATGTAAATAATTTTGGTGACAAACAAATTTCTTGGCGCACTCCTTGGTGTACCGGAAGCATATCCTGATGTAATCTATTATATGTGTTGCTGTAGTTTTTTGATTTATGTTTTGGATTAAATCAATATACCTTTGACCTATCCTTCAGTTTAGCAATGCTCGTACGATCGCCCACATCTCTACTAAATCAAAGGCCTTCTCGTAATTCATAAAGGCTAGACAAATTGGTATATATTATATTCAGTCGTTTTATCGAATAGTAGTCTCTGGTTCCATAGCTTCTCCTATATTCTGCTTGCGTCTCTGACTAATTTAATTTATTACTCAATCGGTGTTATAATCTTCATTAATAATTTGTATAATACTGAGAGCAAGCTTATTGCACGATAATTGCTGAGTTTATTGCCATCTCCCTTTGTATGTAACAGCGCAACTGTAGCATCGCTCCAATCTCTTGGTATCCTTCCCTCTCTTACACATATGTTCAATAGCTCTGTAAGTTTTTGTTTCAATTCCTGACCCTACTCTATTAAAAATGACGGTTGATGCAGAAAATTATTCTGTATGTATTTTTTTTCTTTTATTTATTTTATGGTTTTTAGTTGAACACTTTGGATCTTCCTCACATTTCTTCTAATTTATTCATCATCATCATCATCATTGAGTGTGACGTTATTTTACAGTACGATATTTAATAAAAAGCTATTCTTAGTCTGTAAATTAGTAAAACTAACCAGGCAACAAACGTCTACATCAAGCAGGTATTCCCTCTGGGTAAGAAAAGCCTTACATCGCAAATATATACATATTTTTAAAAATAATAGTAAATAAAAGTTATAAGTTTAGTAGAATTTGAGTGAGATAATTCACATAGAGTGATCGGAACGCACGTTTAGAGGAAATACCTGAAATAACAAGATATGAAGTAAGTTCAGCTTTACGATAAATTAAAAATAAAAAATGTCCAAGAGAGGACAGAATCACTTCCGAAATGTTGAAGAACGCTCATAATATTATCGTATAAGATACTGATAATTCTGTTTAACAAATATCTACAAGAAGGAAAAATATCATCAATGTGGAAGAACGCAGAGGTCGTTCAAAAAAGGAGATACTTCCAAAGTCGAAAATTATGGACCTATTGGTTTATTGTCGCAGTTTTTTTTAACAGCCACCAGAACAATCTGGATTTAGAAAAGGTTTTGGAACAGTAGATCACCTACAGGCCTTGCGCACCTTAATAGAAAATACAACAAAATATAATATTCCTTTGCATCTGGTGTTTGTTGACTATAATAAGGCCTTCGATTAGATAGAAAAATGGGCAGCTTTAAAAGCTTTAGATGATGCTGGAATTGATTTGAGATACTCAGTCATTATTAAGGCCATCTATGATAGAGCGACTATGCAAAGAGGGCACGTTAACTGACAAGGTGAAAATCCAGAAGGGTATAAATCAAGGAGATCCAGTGTTCCCAAGGGTGTTCAGTTTGGCTTTTGAAAGCGTATTCAAGGATATTGATTGATCAAACAAGGGAGTGAATATTGACGGATCTTATCTCAGTCATCTCCGCTGTGCTGACGATATCGTTCTAATAAACAGCGATATCGAGGAAGTAAAGATAATGTTAGTAGAACTGAATCGAGCATCTCAAAAAATAGGCCTAAAAATGAACTTAGGTAAAACTAAGTGAATGTCAGAATGTAATACGCATTTAATTAACAACATCCTAATTGAACACGTTGAGCAATATACTTACCTCGGTCATCAAATTAAATTGGGCAAGGACAACCAAACTGCAGAATTAACTAGAAGAATAGGTCTGTCATTGGCAGCGTTTGGTAATCTCTAATATACATATATTCAAGAATAAGGACATTCCTATCAACCTTAAAAGAAAAGTCTACAATGCTTGCATTCTGCCTGTAATCACCTATGGCCTGGAAACTATGACACTCTGCCAGAAACGCCCAAAGATGCAGGTCCATGGAAAGGGCGATGCTTGCAATAAGCCCCAGAGATCACGTGCGGGATCAGGAAATTAGAACGACAGGCATCACAGACATAATAGAATGCATAACAAAGTCCAAATGGAGCTGCGTTGGCCACATTGCCAGCCAAAGTAATGAGCGATGAACACAGAGACTAATATCCTAGAGACCAAGAATTTCAAAAAAGAAGCAGAGAAAGACCACAGATGCGTTGGTTCGATGGCTTTAAGAAAGTGGTAGGTTGAGACTGGCACCGAAAGGCTCAGGAGCATCAGCTTTTGCAGGGTTTGAGGGAGTAGCATACAAGGAGGTCCAATATAGTCTAAACTTTTAAATTCTAATATTGGAAGACGTCCTCAAAAACGTCGAATGGGGAGACACGGGCATAACTATTAAGATTCGCCGATAAAATTAGTAAGACAGAGTACTGACGAAGTAACAAATAAAGTTAGTTGAAACTGAATTTTAAAACCATCAAATTAATATTGGCTATCCAATAATTGAAAAAGTAGAAAAACATCAGCACATATCTAGGACAAACAATAATAATAGGAATTCACAATTATACTGGGCCATTCAGAGCTACCGTAACGCTTAAATATTTTTTAAACCGTAAAGAATTTTATTGCAAACAATTTGTTAAGCAAAAGACATGGATTCTGACTAAATCCATTTTAAATAAATTTAGAGCCAACCAGAGAACGATAAACAGGAATATACTTAAGGTATCAGAAACTATATGAATGGTTAAGAGCAAAGACCAGAGAGGTGGGAAAATATTAGGGGCAAAGGAGTCGTTGGATAAGATGAGCGGATTTAAAAAGATAGGGAAAACAGGAAAAGCTTTAGCCAGGTTTATATCAGAAGGGTAGAAGGTAGTTAGCGAAAGAAGAGAAGAAGAAGACTAGTTGAAGGAGGTCAAAACAATATTTCCGAATAATTTGATGTTGTGAGGTGTTTTGTACCGCTCTCTTGGGAAATGTGTTATGTATACGTGGTTTCTCATCGTACTGTAAACGTGTGCATCATATGCCATCCACATCGTCGATAAAATCACTAACTGCAACCTCTTAATCAAGTATCGACCTCAGAAAGTGCAGGAGTTTTGTGAAAATGAATCAGAGCTAAATTCAGAATTCAATACCAGTACACTAAGCTTTCTCTAGTACGAGCAATGGCTAAGTAAACGCTATGAAAGTAACACATTGTTGGATGAGATTTCTTTGCTACACCTGCCAATATACATATAATTTTCTTATTTAACTAACACAAGAAACTATAGATTGTTGATAGACTTTTCTTCTTCTTTATTTTGGAGGCAAATGAATTGAAATGAAAATATGACACTCACACAATTGACAAACTTATAAAAAAATATGACAGAAGATAATTATTATATTAAGACATAAATTTAAAAACAACTCATTTCCTTTTGATTTCTTGGCGATCTAGTGTACTGGTAACGAAATTCAGTTGGAAGGTTGTTTCTTCCCTTTCTTTAATAGTCATTTCTGTTTTCTATGAGATTTTGAATGAAAAACCTCGTTTATTCAAAATACACATATAGTATTTTACTTGCGTTTAGGACAGTTTCCTTCCTCGGAAGCTTAAAAAGATATTTAATCATTGCTTTATTTATTTATGTAATTTTAACAAAAAGAGCTATATGGTCCCAAAAGCTCAAATGTTAATAATTGTTAAATAAATATGCATTTGGTAACTGATAGTAAATTATGATAAAGAGAGACTGATTCTGTAATTACAGGAAACAAATGAAATAAATACAGCTACAGACGCTAACTGCTATATTAATAATAAAAAGAACCCAATAGTATAAGAAACATTTTAACTCCTTTACTTGAACTAAAATAAAAGTTCTAAATGTATCTAAGGTTTTACAATGGTTAACTTTTAAGTTCAACCGAACTAGATTTAAAATGAACAAAACACCTTCAATTGTTACAAGGATTCATCGGAAAGTAACGCAACTAATGTGCAAAATATTTTTTCAAATTGGATTATGAAATATTTATTTATTTATTCTTATTACATTTATATTTAGTTGGAGTGGTCGAGTGGTGAAGGCACTCAACTACAGCCCAGACGGTCTCGGGGTCAATCCCAAGCGAACCGAAACACAGTGATGGAGTATGGAAGACGGTTGTCGAAGGCGAGGTGCTCATCACATCACTCCGTACGTATAGCGTGCGAGACAACCGGCTATAAAAGCGACTTAGGAAGCGTGCTGTACATAAGTATTTACATACATATTTACCTTTACACTTAGAGTTGCTTACATGTAGGCTTCATTCTAGTTTTAGATTCTGACAAATTAATTATTAATTAATTGTAGAAAGTGTCAGTGTTGATGTAGAATATTTTTATGCGCAAATGTGCTTACAAACTAATAGGAATAACAGGATACCTGATTCCCAAAAGGTCGATTATCAGATACATATCAAAAGCAGTTGGACACAATAGAATTAGACGTACCGATAAGAATGTGCTTGTATTCTACAGAACCAGTCTAGTTATTTTCAGGTACATCCTCGTATTATAAGTGGTAATACCGACACCTACTTACAAATAACATTTGATTGTGTTTTATTGAATTTAAGTGGAGTTTAACTATGGCTTGGATCAATCATGTTTATGAAACTGGTCCTTAGTGATCAACTGATAATAGGTAAAGTACGTGACACATTAATAAATTGTTTTATACACAGAAGTAATAGGAAAGTCAATATATAAAATAATTTATTAGTTTTGTAAAAATATCTTGAAATGTCTAAATAATATAATAAATAAAAAAGGGCTTTCATTCAACAAATTAGGAATAATATTAATTAATGACTACAACTAATCATTTACATTACTGGCACACTACTGCAATCAACGGAAAGGCTGATTTACCTTCGAAGGAAAAGAAAATAAGCTATTGTTGAACTAATAGGAAGTCGATCGGGCGTTTGTTCACCCGGTTTCACTGAAAGCTCAAGGACTTGTACCTAACCTTACCACAATCGAGCTTTTAAATTTATTTCTAATTTATTTGTTTAATGGCATTTACTATTAAAACTAAAGTATTCTTTTGCAGATATTTTGGAGCCACTACAGTTGAGGTGCATCAATCCCCTTTTCAGATTTTGCAAGACAAGATCGTTCATGGTTTAATAAAAATTTACGGGCCGTGGTGAATGATGCCAAACATTATAAACGAACTGAAAATTAATTAATTTAATGAAATCTCAATTTATTTGTGGTGTTTCGGCGATAAGCCAAGTAAACATTCTGCGCATGGGCAGATGATGCTTCCTAATGCTGAAAAATAAGAATGTGTGAAAATCTCAGAAATGTGCACTTTTTATGGAAACGCGAACCACTTATGTTCTACTATGGATCTGTCACTTTTAATAAACTCAGATAACACCTCGAATGGGGGTTAAAATGTAGGTTAGCAGTTAACGTGACACTAACCTTACCCTAATGACAAAAGGATGCCATTCCTTCCAAGAACACTGACTTAAAAGCCATAAGAAATTGCAAGAAATAACAACCGTGTTATGATGAACATTACTTTTTAGGAAAGAAGTATTTGTTAAAATGAAAATCCAAAAAGTTAGCAGGTGAAAATGGTGCAGATGGAACTTCTTCCTTCCTCAAAAATAAATCTCCGAATGTGAAGCAGTAGGTTAACGGACGCTTACGCTTGTATTTTCGCATCTGTAGCCCTAAAAGAGGCGCCCCTGCCCCTCGGACATGAACCTCAAAAGTATCCCCGTTTGCCTAGTATTTCGGGCCCTTCTCCTGGTCGGTCCCGCTCCTCGTTCCAAAAATGGTAGACCGACCGAGATCTAACGCTGTCCAGGATTGGAAGAGAAAATTGACCAATCTTGAAGCCCGTTAGATTTTCGGATCTGGTTGCGAAGATTTAAATTTCTCGTAACGCGCCTTGCCTCGTTCAGAACGCCTTTCGAACGTAAGTGAATCAAGTGTGCTACGCATCCCATATGTGTGTGTGTGTGCCACCCCCAAGCCGCTAATTACCTAACACACTCAAGGATATATAGACTGTGAAGTGTTAAGTGATTATGTGCAATTATTGTGCAGTTCAACCCTCTCTATTTTGAAGAAATCGACTATTTTATGACACCTCGAGGGTCATACTAGCTTTACTTTAACTTTATACCCAAGTGTCGTGAAAAGGATTTTTACTGCAAAAGAATACAGTGCAAGGTTAATCCATAAAATAAGTTGGGATAGCGTTGTAGTTGCTAGTATGACACTCAGGTGTCATTAAATATGTCGTAATAAGCATGTGTTCGTAATCTGATACCAACTGACAGATGTTGCAATTAATTTTGACCTTTCTTAACAAAAAAATTACACTCAACTTGTTAACTATAGTAAAGCTTTTTTAATTCTAGTATAAAAAAAAAACTAAAAAACAATCAATTCAAAATATATGGTGGTGGTTAATTCAAACTCGCATGTCCCACACACCTCCGGTTATTCAATTGAAAAGTTTTATCAAAGGAAGCAAACTCGTTCCAAGTTTCGGTTTGATTTTACGCCAGAACCATTTACATAGTTTAGTTTTCGCGTTACGTAATGTCAAAATTTCCAATAAGAAATGCAAATTTTTGTTTCTAATAATATCGTGGTTTATTTTTGCGCATGTCCGCCATATTGCTTGCTACACATGACTGTCACACCTTACATGGCGGGACTTCGTAAAAACTAAGTTGGCTGAGGCTATTTTTAATCCAGGGGCGTCGGCATTTCGTTTTTCCAAGATTAACTGTTACCTCTAAATTCTATAATTCAATAAAAGGTAGATCTGTTTCTTATATTAACGGTTTAATAAACAATCGTGGACGATTAATTAGTAGGTAGTAGAAGTTGAATTAAAATTTGGCATTAAATATTATAATCAGATTTTAAGAATGAATATAACTCTCAACTTTTAAATGTTTCATATAATGTTTCATATAAGGGCCTTTTTTGAATACAGTTTATTGAAATTTTCAATTAGTTGATCTAAACAAAAATTGAAAAATGTCCTAACATATAAATTGCATCGATTTATTTTGCAATTTAATTTGGCCAAATCAAAATTGTAGTCATCCAGTGAAATCGAATACGAATTTGAAATGATGATCGGAAAGATTTACTTAAGAAATACCACACAATTAAACGTTAATCACATTTTGTTTAATTTTATACGTTTTTCTCTTCAAAATAACTTAGCAGAAATCGAATGAAAAATTTTAATTTAAAATTGCATTTCCTCAGATTGAACTTCAGAAATCCTACAGGTCCCTATAATTTATAATTAAAACATAAGTTTATTTTATTATAAAATAACTTTTCTAAAACAAAGTTTTTAATTTATTTTCGTAAACTGCATTGTTTTCCTTATTATATAACCATAACCATAAAATCTGCACTTTAATGCCAAACCATTCAACAATGTCCTGTAAATAGCCTGGCAATGTTTCGCTTTACATTCTTGGACCTAATCGCATAACTGGGGGCGCTGAGCTCTCTATATAGATGTGCCACATATTCTGATCTATTTTTAAACACCTTTCAAGGAAATTCACTGAATTGTGGAACCTCTCTTACTATAGTTGTACGAGTAGAAATATGTAACGCAAGAATTATTCAACCGCATACGCGTTTTTTGGATTTGTACGTACAAATCCTCAACCCATTTTTGGAATTTTTAAATGAGTTTCAGTCAGAAATAATTTTTCAGTTTTGTAGATTCTATTCATAATTATTAACATACTGATACTAAATGAAGCAGTGATGAGATATGATTAAAAATATGTGAAAGAATTTTTAATAAAATTAACAGAAAAAAAAACAAATCGTTTTCGGAAAAATTGCAACAGAAGAAGTGAATATTGAATATCAGAAAATAGCATTGAAGCAAATGGCACTGCAAAATATTTCCCAAATGTGGCATGTTTTTTGTCTTCCTTTTATTCTCCGCACTAATGTTTCAAGATTTCAATTTTACATTTACTTATCAGTAAATAATTATTTTATTAGTAATATAACAATTACATTGTGTTTTTAACTGAATATAAAGAATTCGTTCTTGTGTTGAACTGCATTCAGTTGGAATTTAATGATTTTTAATATTAAAACTTTCAGCGGAGTAATCAAAATTGTATATAAAACTGTCAGCGGTGATTTGCACAAAATTAGAATAATAAAAAAAGTTAAAAATAGAATGGACTGCCTGAATTAATCTTTACAATTTCTAAATGATTTCCTGAATTATCCAAAATTACATGTCGATGTACTTTGAGAGCGCATAATGGATTTCCTCCCTGTGCTTTTCCTAGCTACTGTTTTAACACACTTAACAAGTCATTAAGAAATTAGAATAATCATTACAATGTTTTAATTAATTTACAGGAAGGCTCTTAGGGCTGTTCCGCGTGTCTCTGTAGCCCCAGTAAATTTCGAATCTTCAACATGCCGAAGGAAGATAAAACTCAGGAGGACCCCGATCCTACTCCTTACCTGTTCGTATCACTCGAACAGAAACGTATCGATCAAACCAAGCCCTATGATGCCAAAAAAGCTTGCTGGGTGCCAGACGAAAAGGAGGGTTTCCTTCTTGGTGAAATTAAGGGAACCAAGGGCGATCTCGTCAGCGTCGGTATTCCCGGAGGAGAGGTAATCCTTTCGTTTGATTATTCTCTTTACACATTTCCATTAATAAGTATTCTATATTAATTTTATACAAAATAAATATATCGAATTTTGTTAATATCCAGTTCGTGGAGTAGTTTCCAAAATTTGAATTTTCTTTTTCAAAAAGTAGTTACATTTTTTGTCGAGATAATAACTAATCTATGTGAGCAGGAAAAAGCATTTAAGAAGGATCTAGTGAATCAAGTAAACCCTCCAAAATTCGAAAAAGTAGAAGATATGGCGGATTTAACCTTCTTGAACGAAGCAGCTGTTTTACACAACTTGAAACAACGTTACTATTGCCAACTTATCTACGTAAGTTTCACCAAAACTAGTTTTTAACATTTTTTATCTTCCCAATAGGAAAAGAACTTTAAGAAGGAACAAGTAACACAAGTGAATCCTCCAAAATATGAAAAATGCGAAGATATGTCTAACTTGACATACCTCAATGATGCTTCAGTTTTGCATAACTTGAAGCAAAGATATTACAGTCAGCTTATTTATGTAAGTTAAGCTGATCGGTCAAAATTCAGGAATGCTTTTTATGTGCCACTCCTTTACAACCCCTTCGTAAAACTTTTGCGAGATACACCAAAATAAAAATTGGCCCCCTCGCTGTTGTCTATTCTAACTCACCTCAAAACCTCACTAATTTCCTGCTGTTGCCTCTTTGGAAAAAAAGCGGAAATACACCGCCCGATCTGTTCAGAGGATACTCGTCGGAACATCCAAAGTAGGATAACTGTATGATTTTAGCTTATACACTTATCATCTTAAAAGACAGATGAATACACTTTGCTGTTTATAGTTTGCAGTACCTACCTCAAAATACCAATACCTGGAACGTATTTGGTTAACTTTAACGAAACAAGCACTTCTGCTTGATTTCTTAGTTCCATAATTGACTTTGGAACCGCATTTTTTATAGTTATGTTTTTCTATACTTGCTGTGTGCAAATATTTATAATAATGCAAATTATTGTATCCTGAATTAAATACAGTCAGGACGTTTTTAAGCGAAGAATTTAACAAAACCCAAAAGGCTGCTTTATATTACCCGTACCGTACTTTTTAAAAGCCTTCATATGTTGAATTCTTCGTTTTGTTTTTTTTTTTTAATAGTAGTTGGTAGTGTTGTTTTTTCTGGCGGTTTTTGCAATTCTACCATTTGTAATTAAAATATAAAGTCTCAGATATTTGTGTTATGGTTGCAGAAACTGTAATTTGTAGCTATAGAATCTTAATACTGCGAAGTATCTACACACCCAGTAAGACAAGGAGTGTGGAAAGCTTCATTCTAGCAAATTCGGCGATGTAATACGTTAAATTGTATTTTACAGACATATTCCGGTCTGTTCTGCGTCGCCATCAACCCTTACAAACGCTTCCCCGTATACACCAACCGTTGCGCTAAGTTGTACCGTGGTAAAAGGCGAAATGAAGTGCCTCCTCACATTTTCGCCATTTCTGACGGTGCTTACGTCAACATGCTCACCAGTAAGTAATTTCGACATTAAAGTGTAAAAGAAAAAATCTAAACCGCACAATTTCTTATTTCAGATCACGAAAATCAATCTATGTTGATTACGTAAGTTTCAGTTTGTCCACCTGTGTTTCAACAAGCTAAAATGTAATTTTCTTCAACAGCGGTGAGTCTGGTGCCGGAAAGACTGAAAACACGAAGAAGGTAATTGCTTACTTCGCCACTGTTGGTGCCTCGAGCAAGAAGGACGAGGGTCCAAAGAAGGCCAATCTTGAAGATCAGGTCGTACAAACTAACCCTGTACTAGAAGCCTTTGGTAACGCCAAGACCGTCCGTAACGATAACTCCTCTCGTTTCGTAAGTGTTTCTCAATCTTTTCGAAATTGCGAAGTTATTTAACATAATTTTACCTATTCTAGGGTAAATTCATCCGTATTCACTTCGGTCCCACTGGTAAACTGGCCGGTGCCGATATTGAAACTTGTAAGATTCACTAATAATTTGCATGTCACTTCTTTTGTAAAAATCAATTTTATATTTACAGATCTGCTAGAGAAGGCTCGTGTCATCTCCCAACAGCCATTGGAACGATCATACCATATTTTCTACCAAATGATGTCTGGATCCGTCAAAGGACTCAAAGGTAATTTGGCATTACTGAAAAATTATTGGTACTTTCTAAATGTCTAATTTTATTCAAACCTATTTAGCGGTTGAAGTACCCAATTACCAAATAGGTTTTAATGTAATAACGATTAAATTTATTAGCTCTTCGTTGGAACTTAAGGTGTAGCAGATTTGGTAGATTTATTGGTATTAACTTGTTATCTGTACACTTTAGAAAAATGTCTGCTGTCAAATAACATCAGCGATTATTACTACGTCGCACAAGGCAAAACTACTATTCCTAACGTGGATGACGGAGAAGAATGTTCTCTCACCGACGTAAGTGGGAAAGAAGGAGCAGACATTACATTCCTAAGCGCATTTGTTTTGTAAATTTTTATCTTTAGCAGAGCAGCGTCAAAGTGACGGCTAACATTATGATCTTTTAGAATTTTTATCTAACTTTCAGTACGAGCTGATGGACACTACCCGTACTTTTTCTTAATATCTGTAGTTCAACACCGTCAGAGTGGCGGCTGACATACGATCTCTTAGAATTTTTATCTAACTTTCAGTACGAGCAAATGAACATTACCCGTACTTTTTCTTAATATCTGTAGTTTCCTAAGTTAATTACATCCAAATAGTCAGTTAATCTTTGATGAACAAACAGATACTAAACAAAATGACATTTGGATTTTCCGTCTGTAGGTTGATTTGTTTTATGTTAAATTGTCGAAGAGCCATTAGACAAAACGCTCTCGACATATTGTATATTATAAGCTTATCTTTAAAGTCGCTAAAGGACTCGACTTAAAGATTTATGTTAACACGTAGAGAAATGCCTGCTGTCTAACAACATCTCCGATTACTACTTCGTCTCCCAAGGAAAGACTTCCATTCCTGGAGTTAATGATGGGGAAGAATGCGAAATTACTGACGTAAGCTCCGCTTATTTCAGATCTTTCTATCTCTTACTTACTATTAACAGATTTCTTCCAGCAATGTATTTTTACTTATTTGTAGATTTTTGTTTTCTGTTCTTGTTGAAGCTACATAAATATAATTTATTACCGCTAGCAGCTCTGCCTTCTGTGCGATTAAAACAAAAATGGGATGTCCGGCCTTGCCTAGCGTCAAATTCTGATGAACTTATTTGCCACAGATAAGTGTTATTTGAGCGACTGGATATACGACTATCCTAACATTAGTCGCGGTCAAATCCGTGTTCCTGGTATCAGCGATTATCTTGACGGAGAAGACACCGATGTAAGCAAAGTTTTGCTAGAGCTTCCCTGTTATTACAGGGAGCGCGCGGTCTAAATTCCAATCGGCAATTCAGGGAAATTTCAGGAAATTCTGTAATGGTGGGTTCCATCGCAGTGGCAAAGGAAGTTGAACCCTAGGCATCGCTCGCTCCCTGTCTGCATGACCCTTGACGCTCAAACCCCACCGACGTTTTACTTGTACAAACATTTTTCCTAACTCAAGAAGAAAGGGACAAGCGACATCGCCTACCTTTCTAACATGTCTTGTATATAGTTTCTTCCTTTCTAGCTACAGCTAAGCACTGTACAGAAATCATCGCTCTGCATTGTTCTACGCTCATCTCCAACTAATCTCAAAACAGTTAGAAGCTTTATCTTTTATATATGTAAAAAATTAACTTCTACTTTCGCTACTTTAGTACGAAATTTAGTAAAAGAATCTCAAAAAAGTTAATAATCTTAAAATAATGACAAGCAAATAATATTTTAATGTTTTTCGGATATCAACCGCAACATCTTCTTTCAGTATAATCTTCATCCTTTAACCGAATATTTTCATTTATGCTAATGTGATTTATTAACAGCTTATGCTTTTTGACAGAAAAATGTTTTTTAACGGACGAAATCCATGACTACTTCTACGTGTCTCAGGGTAAAACCACAATTCCTAACGTAGATGACGCTGAAGAATGTCGTTTAACAGACGTAAGTAATTCACTACAGTGGTAAACCCTGTACACTCAAATTTAATCTAATCGTCCCTTCTTCTTGTAATTTATGCGTACAAATTTCTGTTGTCCTCTCTGTACTCGTTTCGTAAAACACCATATGAAACTAGAGTATTTAGCCGAACATATTTCACTTTCTAATGATTGACTAAAATGACCAAAACGTCAGACTATATTTTCCTTTTTAATATTACCGCCTTTAAGCATTTAAGCTGGTGAGATTAACAGTGGGTAAGTGTTTCATTTTGGTATTTTATAGTGAAATCTAAATCGCTTTGATGTTTTAGCGTAAATCATATGTAAATAGATTCATTTTTAAAAGGCTGTATATAAATGCTTTGAGCTTAATGTAACGCTTTTGCTATTACACGTATTTTACAAATTTCAGTGAAAAGTAGTATTTTCTGACTTTTTTTTTAAATTACACACAACTCATTTATAAGAAAAAGAAACACTTTCTGATAATATTTTCCTGATAATTTAGGAGGCCTTCGATATTCTGGGTTTCACCCAAGATGAAAAGGACAACGTCTACAGAATTACCGCTGCTGTCATGCACATGGGTGGTATGAAGTTCAAACAAAGAGGTCGTGAAGAACAAGCTGAAGCTGATGGAAAAGAGGTAAATTTTGTTATCCAAACGTTAAATTCTGAATAATTCCTTAATTAAAAATTATAGGAAGGTGACCGTGTTGCTAAACTATTGGGAGTTGACTGCGATGCTTTATACGTTGGTCTCTTGAAGCCCAAGATCAAAGTAGGTAACGAATTCGTAACCCAGGGTCGTAATGTCAGCCAGGTCAACTACTCCGTCGGTGCTATGTCCAAAGCCATGTTCGACAGGGTGTTCAAATGGCTCGTCAAGAAATGTAACGAAACTCTGGACACCAAACAGAAGAGACAGCATTTCATTGGTGTACTGGATATTGCCGGTTTCGAAATTTTCGACGTAAGTTTCCAGTTATACTTCCTAAACAAAATAGGAAGAAAAGGTTGATCTTTATTTAAATACTTCATTAAATAATTGTTTCTCAAAGGCGGTTACTTAAAAATAGCGTAATAAGTACTTATAGTATAAAGCATTATTTAACGGTTTATTAAAAATCAACCTTCCCAGTAGTACCATACTTTTTTTACAGCTATTATGTAGGTCCAATTTCAGAAGTTCCTGCAGAAGGCTACATTATAATTTACTTTAATTTTCAGATATTTTTCTATTTCTTTACATCGTTTGGGAAATTTTTACTTTTGTTCCTTAAGTTGCCATTTAATTAAATTTCTACACGACCTTTATCCTATTCATTTTAATGCGAATATTTTTGCTTTCTTAGTATAACGGCTTTGAGCAGCTTTGCATTAACTTTACCAATGAAAAGCTTCAGCAATTCTTTAATCACCACATGTTTGTGCTTGAGCAAGAAGAATACGCCAGAGAAGGCATAGTCTGGGTTTTTATTGATTTCGGAATGGACCTTTTGGCTTGCATTGAACTTATTGAAAAGGTATATTAACCATTTTATTTTATTATTTAGTTCAGTTATCAGAAAAAGGTAGGCGCTATTTTATTTTGCTAGTTATCTAATACTTCCATTCCCACTAATGCAAACCCTAACAACTAATTATATAGTTTTTTGAAATGTCATACCCTTACGGTTGTTTCATGTATTTTATGGTGTCGATTTATTTAGTATAACGGCTTCGAGCAGCTGTGTATTAACTTTACCAATGAAAAGTTGCAACAATTCTTTAATCATCACATGTTCGTGCTTGAACAAGAAGAATATAAACGAGAAGGCATCAATTGGGTTTTCATTGATTTTGGCATGGATTTACTTGCTTGCATTGAACTTATTGAAAAGGTAATTTATAGGCAGACAAAAGGATTCAGTAGAAGGTACGAGTTCCCCAAGAAAACACCGACGAAACTGTGTTTCTTACACCTCTTGCTTGTTATAACTATTTTGCGGTTTAGCAGAAACACATTGAACTGTGTTACCCCTATTTGTTAATTTTTAATGTTTAGGAACTACGACGGCATGGAGATTGTCGAGTCCCTTTGTTGTTGTTGTTGTTGTATTATAGTGAATCTCTAGCAATACTCTAGAATTTGTCATAGCAGTACTGCCAATGAAATGGCACTGTATGACAGCTTTCATGTGTAATGTTCTTGTTAAATCCAGTTTAACGGTTTCGAACAACTCTGTATCAACTTTACTAACGAAAAATTGCAACAATTCTTTAACCACCACATGTTCGTTCTTGAACAAGAAGAATACAAACGAGAAGGCATCGAATGGACTTTCATTGATTTCGGCATGGATTTGCTTGCTTGCATTGAATTAATTGAAAAGGTAATTTATAGATCCATCGCAGGAGGATTTAGCAGAAGGTACAAATTAACCAACGGCACTGAGGCAATCGAGTGTTTGCACTTTTCTTCTTTAGTTTTATGCATCCCATTTTAACAACATATTTTAGACAGGTACTAATAATTTAGGTTAAAAACCAGTCGCACGGACGGTTTGGTCCCTCGAAACTAGAATTCTAGTTATAATCGCACATTTTTACCTATAGAATAGAATATCTTGTAGTACTTTTAGGTGTCACTTGCCTACAAAAAAGCAGAATGACATAATAGTTTAACCTGTAATGCTTTGTTAAATCCAGTTTAACGGTTTCGAACAACTCTGTATCAACTTCACCAACGAAAAATTGCAACAATTCTTTAACCATCACATGTTCGTACTTGAACAAGAAGAATATAAAACCGAAGGAATCGCATGGACATTTATTGACTTCGGCATGGATTTGCTTGCTTGTATTGAACTTATTGAAAAGGTAATTCGGGGGTAGGTGTTAGGCCATCAACGGCAGGTACAATTTAATGAAAGCACACATGTTACAGTGTTATTGTCTGCGTTACTATCCCGATGTTGTAATAGTTATTTATATGTTGTGCTGTCCCATTAGCAGCACACGAAGCTGTGTTGCTGGTATTTATTTTAACAAAACGGTTGTTAAACAGATCGATGGAAAGTATGGAATACTAATCAACCCACTCCCCCATTGTATTTGTCTGCAATATACCTATCTGCCTTGTTGTGTATGTCTTAAGCTCAGCCTATGACAAGGCAGTCGAGCTGTGTTTATGTTTGTTAATATGTTTGTTAAATCAATCCAGTTTAACGGATTCAAGCAGCTTTGCATCAACTTTACATATGAAAAGTTGCAACAATGCTTTAACCATCATATGTTCGTCCTTGAACAAGAAGAATGTAAATCCGAGGGAATCGAGTGGACGTTCATTGATTTTGGCATAGATTTACTTGCATGTATAGATTCTATTGAGGAGGAAATTGACAGGTTCACGAAAAAACCGGCCCCTCAATAGTTTATTAACAATAACTGTTTTTTTGTTGTATTTCTAGCATATATGTGATTTAGGACAGTTCCACCAGAGAACGTGTGGTTTAACTGTCTTAGATCAAGAAGGTCATTTATAGGTTCACGGAAAAACCAGTCACCTAATTTTTTATTAACCATAACTGTGTTTTTTATGCATTCCTAGCTTATGTGATGTAAAGACAGTTTCACCAGAGAACAGGTGATTTAACTGTCTTAAACCCTTTGTTTATTTAACCTTTTTTCATGTGCCCAGTTTAACGGGTTCGAGCAACTTTGCATCAACTTTACTAATGAAAAGTTGCAACAATTCTTTAACCACCATATGTTCGTTCTTGAACAAGAAGAATATAAACGAGAAGGCATTGAATGGGCCTTTATTGATTTTGGCATGGATTTAGTTGCTTGTATCGATCTTATCGAAAAGGTAATTTGCGACTTGCAAACACTGTTAACTGTTCCAATATAACAGAACATTTATTTAAATCGCTACTACCATACACAGTAATACATAATTCTACGTCTAATGCCGTTGGTTAAATGTTATACATTTTTAAATGTATATACGATTATATGTTTGTCTCTTCCTAGATCCGCTTAATGTTAGTAGTTATTATGTAGATTTTGCTTCTGATGCTTTGCCTCACTAACTTTCAGTTCAACGGATTTAATCAACTGTGCATAAACTATTCCAACGAAAAACTACAACAGTTCTTTAATCATCACATGTTTATTATGGAACAAGAGGAATACGAAAGGGAAAAAATTCCGTGGGTTTTTATTGATTTCGGTATGGATCTTCAATCTACGATAGATCTAATCGAAAAGGTACACGTGCCTGTTGACTTTATTTTTCACATAGAAAACTGCACAAAGGCACAGTAGATCGATCAAGTATTTTGACTAATTTTCAGTAAACTGCACTAGTTTTTTGTGTACTTAGTAGGTATTATGCACAGTTTACGGTAATCTTTACCTATGTTTGCTTACGCGCAAAAAGAACCACAATGCACCTTCACAGAGTAAAAGGTATGTGTCATTTAGTTAAAATTAAGACAACTTTATGGTCACGTTATTTCTGTTGTCATTCAATAATATTCAGTGTCTTTGAATCTTCTTTCTATTTTATTACAAATATTTTTTATAACAGAGTCAACAGATGAAGTTCCAAAATTTTAGGAAAATAGTACGAATAACTTTCAAATTTTCTTCATGAAAAGTCAATAAAACGTGATTACTTTAGTTGTCATTTACACCGAACTATATTTAATCATCTAACTTTCGATTGATTTCAACAGCCTATGGGTATCTTGTCCATTCTGGAAGAAGAGTCTATGTTCCCCAAAGCTACTGATAGGACCTTTGAGGAAAAATTAAACAACAACCACTTGGGCAAATCTCCTAACTTCCAAAAACCAAAACCACCAAAACCAGGTCAACAAGCTGCTCACTTCTCTATTGGCCATTATGCTGGTTGTGTAAGTTAGGGAGATGAACGATCTGCGGGATAAATGTTACAATACCAATTAATTAATGTAGGTACCATACAACGTAACTGGCTGGCTGGAAAAGAACAAGGATCCCTTGAACGACACTGTGGTTGATTTGTACAAGAAGGGTACCAACAAACTGGTCATTGAAATCTTCGCTGATCATCCCGGTCAATCTGGCGGACCTGATGCTGGTGGCGGCAAAGGTATAAACGTTACAATTTATTTCAAGTTAGGAAGTTATGAAAAATAATTATTATAATTATCTTAAATTCAACATACTTAACTAAATTTGACTTGACCTCAATTAGTTAGATTCGTATTTTATATAAATAATTTATTTACAATTTAATAAACACAGGTGCAAAACGTACAAAGGGTTCCGCTTTCCAAACTGTGTCCAGTTTATACAGGGTAAATACCTTTTCTGCTCACTAAGGAGGCTGAGTTCAGAATTTCCATTTTTATCTCTATACTTCTTCCATTAATTTAATTCATAAATTTTTTCCTTTTACTTCCTTGTCCTAAGATTATCTTCCAATTTCCATAAGATTTCCACATCACAACTTTCATTTCGCGATAGTGGCTGTCATTGCTTTGTACATATTGCTTTAGGTCTTTGCTTTATATTTTAATAGGTGGTCGTGGTAAGAAGAGTGGTAGCATGGCAACCGTATCCTCTTCCTACAGGGTAGGTTTGCCCCCAGCGTTACAAAAGTATCCTTAGTATTGTCATCTAATCAAAATTATTAATACTTCCAATGAACGGAAGCTATGTACGTTTTACTTTTACAGAACGTCGGTAGTAGTAGACCCTACACCCAATTTACCGTAACCCAAAATTTTAAACTACTTGTCGTTAATTGAAATATCTTCTGGCTACTTGGAAGACCTATTTAATTTAGATAATTCGTTGGTAACAGTAGAATTTTGCAAAGTAACGTGTTTGTTGTATTAGCATCGTTGTAAATAGCGAAAGATTTTATGGTTTTCACCCTTTTTACCATAACTGAACCACTTTTATTGCAGTCATAGTACTGAAAATGCAATATTTTAACCCTATTTACCAATACACATGCGCTTTATTCGTCATGCTGTTTTTATTAACCCATTGACCCTGCACTCCCATAATTGCAATAATTTAACTATTGAAAAATGTTTTAGGAACAATTGAATAACTTAATGACCACCTTGAGGGCTACCCAACCTCACTTCGTGCGATGCATCATCCCTAATGAATTGAAACAGCCTGGTTAGTAGATATTAAAATAACCGTAATTCTAGAGACTTTAATCTTTATTATATTCTTAGGTATGATCGATTCCCACTTGGTAATGCACCAGTTGACATGTAACGGTGTACTTGAAGGTATCCGTATTTGCCGTAAAGGTTTCCCCAACAGAATGGTCTACCCTGACTTCAAGCTTCGGTAAGAACAAAGGCAATATTTAGCAGTATGGTAATTTTTTTAAAATCTGATAAAGAGATAGGACCTCTATTTTTCCTTAATTTCAAATAAATCATTTACAACTTGGAGATTCATTTAGAGATATATATTATATTAGAATTTCATTCAGGATGACCTTCTAATCTTTTATTTTTGAAATAAGAGATTTAAACACGTATTTTTGCATAGCTACATGATCTTAGCTCCTGCCACAATGGCATCGGAATCTGATCCTAAGGAAGCTGCCAGAAAATGTTTAGAAGAAGTCGCTTTAGATCCTGAAAGCTATCGAATTGGACACACTAAGGCAAGGGTTAATCCACCGACCCACCCTTAGTAGCCTTACCCTTTAATTGTCATTGTCAGTTACATTTTTTTAATAGTTAGTTTGTTACCCTAAAGGTACTCCACGTACACGGCACCTTCTCTGATATGTCACCTTAAGTCTTGATATATGTATTTGATGGTATGCTCCCTTGCACCATTAGTGAGTTAATGCCCTTGGGTATTGGGTATTGGGTTACCCTTACTACCTGAAGCGTTTCTCAACTAAATATTAGAGTAATGTTTTGAACATCCAAATGCATGTTAGTTCTAATAAAACCCCATAATACAGATACAAGATTCTGAACCCCGGTCCTGTAAGCAAGGAAACTGATCCATTGAAGTGCGCTAATTTCATCTTGGAAGCATCCGGTTTAGATAGCGAACTTTATCGTCTGGGTCACACAAAGGCATGTTTCCTTAAGTCTCTTGTTTTAAAATTATTTATTAAGTGCACGTACAGAACAACACGGACACATGGAGTTGTTTACCGTTCTTTATCTTCAAAAAGCATACTATTTCAACCAGTTTATATACATACTGGTCACTTTAACCCCTCCATCCCTCTAAAATTAGAACGTCTTACGACCGACGTTTTATATGTAGTTATGTGTACCATATGGCTTAAACGCCCACTACGGCGCCAGCCTCTTTATGCGTTCGTTTTCGAAACTTACCTATAAATCGATGAAAAGTTTATTTTTTGATCGATTTACAGGAACAGAACTGAATTTACATTTACGAGAACTGCCGCATAAAGTACCTTCTTGTTTATGTCCTATGATTTGTTTATTTGTCCGATTGATTATTTTGCATGTGGTGAACACAGATACAAAATTCTGGTCGCCAAAGATATTAAAGATGATACAGCACCTGAAAAAGCTGCAAAAATTATCCTGGACCATTGTGCTCTCGAATCAGATCTGTTCCGTTTGGGACACACTAAGGTATATGTATACCAATACAAAAAGTTGTTTAAAAGCTGATGCGTTTTTGGCTTACTGGTAATTCATTTGGAAAGGGTCGAAGTTTATTTTTTTAAAAGAGCTTATTTATTAACTTAAATCAAATTATTAGCTAAATCACTGACCTTCTTGGTGATCAAGAAATTTTACTAAATTCTTCGTAAATTCGCTGATATAAAAATTTAATTGGTAATAAAAAAAGCTTTTGTGTAGTGGTAGTGATAGTCCTGGGTAATTGGTGTTTATTAATTGTTTAGTCTTTTGTGATTGCATGTTTGCTGTTTGATAACAACCATATTCGTTTTATATCTCCTTAGCTTTATTCTCTTTCACCGCCTAACTTTTCTTATTCGCCGATTAAAACGCAGTGCGTTGTTTTGATCTTCAAGAAATTGCAAATTTTTTGTTTTGTGTTTGCATTAAAATTGGTTATTGAATTGGCGTTGTTTGAATTTACCAAAAAATATTATTTTGAATTTTCTTTTTGTAAACGATAGTTACAGAGTAAATTTGCAAATTACCGACCGTTTGTCAACTTTCAAATTAATAGCACAATTCTGTAACTGACCAATTCAAAGTTACTGTCGAACATGCCTGTTATTCGCTTGTGTATTACCGGTATGTTCGATAAGTTCCACCGATTACTTTGGAACTAGTCATAACAGAGAATTACTGGGAAATTAGGTATTCTTCCGTGCTGGTGTCTTGGGTCAGATGGAAGAATTGCGTGACGACCGCTTGGGCAAGATCATGACCTGGTTGCAATCTTGGGTCCGTGGTTATCTCTCCAGAAAGGAATTCAAGAGGCTCCAAGAACAAAGACTTGCTCTCCAAGTCGTACAACGCAACTTGCGCAAGTACCTCAAACTTCGTACATGGCCATGGTACAAACTCTGGCAAAAAGTCAAACCCCTCCTCAACGTCACCCGTGTCGAGGATGAAATTAAGGTGCGTTAATCGAAATTAAAAGAAATATCTAGATCTCTTCCGTTTCGCCATTTTTTTTAATGTAAAAAGCAATGTCTAAGCGATGGATATGGTTTAAAAATAGAAGCAATAGTGGCGAAGAACAATATTTACAAAATTTCTATAAACCAAAAGTAAATTTATGAATCTCGGGTAAATACATAAAAGTAGGTTCGACGTGTAAAAATTAGAAATATGATCAAATTTTATGGGCTTAATTTAGAAATCTATTTTTGATGCTCCACCCTAATCCGTCATCATCTTTACTGCACTGCATATTTTTATAATCCTTCATCGAAAACGATCCGCCCAGTCCGCGACGCGTTTTTTTTTTGAAAATTGCAGTGCTGCTGTGCTTCAGTTATTAGTTAAACGGGGTGCGGTGCAGACGAACGTGCCGAGCGAACTGAAGTCTTTGTAGATACTATACATTCACTTCGGTATCTCTTAGACGAACGAGCGATACGAAGGAGTACAACAATTAAAATAATTTAAAAAAATTAATTGGATACTTACGCGATACGAATCAATCAAATTCTCTCTATATTTACCGAACAAACGAAATTTAATTTTAAATTTATAAAAACTTTTGAAAAAATCAAGATGGTGGATATCGATTATACTTGTCCTAATAAAAAAGAAATTTTACAGAAATTGGAAGAGAAGGCAGCAAAGGCTCAAGAAGCCTTCGAACGCGAAGAGAAGGCTAAGAAGGATCTTGAAGCTCTTTACAACAAACTTTTGGCTGAAAAAGCTGAACTTTTGGCTTTGCTCGAATCTGAAAAAGGATCATTGGGTGACATATCAGAAAGAGCCAACAAATTGCAAGCTCAAAAGGCTGACTTGGAATCCCAGCTCTCCGTAAGTATTTATTAGTATTATTATTATTATTATTATTGAAGTACTGTAACATTTGACCAAATCCATAGAGTAAACGTCAGAAATGTTTTTGGAATAACTAAAAATTTTAAAAACTTTCAGACTTAAAACTTTCTTTAACTTATTTGTTGTGCAAAAATTGATGTATAAATGAAACCAAAAAAAGCAAAATTATTAACATTTGCAATAATGAAAAATTTAAGTATGTGGCTAATAAGAAGAAAGATCCTTTTATCTCTAGCTTTCTTTAGTGGTTATCTAAAATTTGTAACTGAAAAATAAATCTTCGTCATATTTTGTTAATGACTAACGAATGTGTCAACGAGAAGTATGAAATGCTCTGTTTACTTTCCGTCAAATATAGGTCACTTAGTCAGTACTATTTTTGTCAAAATATGTCTCCGTGCATCAAAACTCTTGATTCATGCGTTACCACAACTTTGTGATATTTTTAGTAACCCTAGGGTGGAAACAAGCGAGTGAGTTTACCTGAATCTTCTTTGTTGACATATTTATGATGGTCATGAAACACCGTTTATTTTCTTATTCCTGGAACATGGCCTGAAACAAAAACAAATACAGTTTGTTAGTAACAAAAAATTGTTTAAACAGGAAGAATGTTAGAAATATAGGAAATTTATTCTAGAATCAAGTAAATCTCAAGTGTTTATTGACCGAACACGACCTGAATAGATTATGATATAATTAAAAATTCTTACTAATTTTAAAATTAATATTGGACGGCAATGCCAGGAAATATTTTCTATATTAAAACCTCACCTTGCGATTTGGCTGTCTTTCAAATGAGTAAAACGAACATGCTGTTCGATTAATCAAGATTTTACAGATCGAGCGAGGAATTTAATATTTAAAATTATTTTATTGGCTACATTCCAAAAATACCTGTATTTTAATGATGTTTACTTATGTGTTGACAAGTACGAAGTACCTGAAAATATTTTAAGTAACTAATGATAAAATTTAACTTTTATTAAATAGGAAACCCAAGATCGCCTCACACAAGAGGAAGATGCTCGTAACCAACTCTTCCAACAAAAGAAGAAATTAGAGCAAGAAATCTCTGGTTACAAGAAAGATGTTGAAGACCTTGAGCTCTCAGTTCAAAAATCTGAACAAGATAAGGCCTCTAAAGACCATCAAATCAGAAACCTCAACGATGAGATCGCCCACCAAGACGAACTCATCAACAAACTCAACAAAGAAAAGAAATTGCAGGGCGAAAATGGCCAAAAGGTTTCTGAAGAATTACAAGCAGCCGAAGATAAGGTTAACCACCTTAACAAAGTAAAGGCTAAATTGGAGCAAACCTTGGACGAACTCGAAGACTCTTTGGAACGTGAAAAGAAACTTCGCGGTGATGTAGAGAAAGCCAAACGTAAAACTGAAGGTGATCTCAAGCTGACCCAGGAAGCTGTCGCCGATCTCGAACGCAACAAGAAGGAACTCGAACAGACCATTCAACGCAAGGACAAGGAAATCTCTTCTCTCTCCGCTAAACTCGAAGACGAACAATCCGTTGTAGGCAAGGTACAAAAACAAATCAAGGAATTGCAAGCCCGTATTGAAGAACTTGAAGAGGAAGTTGAAGCTGAACGTCAAGCTCGCGCTAAGGCTGAAAAACAACGCGCTGACCTGGCTCGTGAATTGGAAGAACTTGGTGAACGTCTTGAGGAAGCTGGTGGTGCTACATCTGCTCAGATCGAACTCAACAAGAAACGTGAATCCGAACTTGCTAAACTCCGCCGTGACCTCGAAGAAACTAACATTCAACATGAAGGAACACTCGCTGCCCTCCGCAAGAAGCACAACGATGCTGTTTCTGAAATGGGTGAACAAATTGACCAACTGAATAAACTGAAGGCTAAGTAAGTATAACATATTTTTGGATAATGCAATAATATACATACATATAATTATTTAAGAGTACCTACTTAAACCTATTCATATTCAAATAAACATCATTCCTCGTTAGATTTGCTTTTATTCGATGAAACTAGCAAATTAAAATATTTGTTGCTGTAATACACTCAACACTTTTGGTTCACAAACAGGGATTACCGAATATTAAAATTTCTATAAAAATGTCTAAATTGCCTTTAGGGCAGAGAGAGATCGAGGAACCGTTTATAATGAACTACAACAAACTCGAGGTGCAGTGGATCAAATTGGTCGAGAAAAGGTAGTTCAGAGTCCCTTTTACTGTTAGTAAACTGTACCCCTCTGGCATGATCCACCTGCACTTTTCCTTTGTTAGTAAATCTGGTGTTTGTTTTATATGTACTATTTTCTCATAGGGCTGAGAAAGAAAAGGCTCAATACTTCGGTGAATTGAACGACCTGCGCGCTAATGTCGACCACTTGGCTAACGAGAAGGTACATAGTGTGGCGCGCTTTAAAAAGTCTATGCAGTTTTTTTCAGCTTTAGCTACAGTAACAGCTTTCCTTTGACAAAACATGCAGCATTCGCTCGATGCTTCCAGTGGACTCTCATTTTTGTTATTTTGAACAAATCCAGTCACATCTCATAGTGTCGCCCGCTAATTTCTTTATAACCCTCGTGTTGTGCTTAAATGTGCTTAGAAATGACAATATAGATAATATTTTCAAGTTATTCTCAAGAAAATAATATGCACTTTTTCCATTAGGCTGCCCAAGAAAAGATTGCCAAACAATTGAACCAACAACTTAACGATGTCCAAGGCAAACTTGATGAAACCAACCGCACTCTTAATGACTTCGATGCCGCTAAGAAGAAGCTGTCTATTGAAAACTCTGACCTTCTCCGCCAATTAGAAGAAGCCGAATCTCAAGTTTCTCAACTCAGCAAGATTAAGGTATCTTTGACCACTCAATTAGAAGATACCAAGAGATTAGCCGATGAAGAAGCTCGTGAACGTGCAACTCTCCTTGGTAAATTCCGCAACTTGGAACACGATTTGGATAACATCCGCGAACAAATTGAAGAGGAAGCTGAAGCCAAAGCTGACATTCAACGTCAACTTAGCAAGGCCAACGCCGACTCTCAATTGTGGCGCTCCAAATACGAATCTGAGGGTCTCGCCCGCTCCGAAGAACTTGAAGAAGCTAAGAGGAAACTCCAAGCTCGTCTTGCTGAAGCCGAAGAAACCATTGAAGCTCTTAACCAGAAGGTTGTTGCTCTGGAGAAGACCAAACAACGCTTGGCCACTGAAGTCGAAGATCTTCAACTTGAATGTGACCGCGCTACTGCTATTGCTAATGCCGCTGAAAAGAAACAGAAGGCATTCGACAAGATCATTGGCGAATGGAAACTTAAAGTTGATGATCTCGCTGCTGAACTCGACGCTAGCCAGAAGGAATGCCGCAACTATTCCACCGAATTGTTCAGACTTAAGGGAGCTTATGAAGAAGGACAAGAACAATTGGAAGGTGTCCGCCGTGAAAACAAGAACTTGGCCGATGAAGTTAAGGATCTCCTTGACCAAATCGGTGAAGGTGGACGCAACATTCACGAAATCGAAAAGGCCAGGAAACGATTGGAAGCCGAAAAGGATGAACTTCAAGCCGCTCTTGAAGAAGCCGAAGCTGCCCTTGAACAAGAAGAAAATAAGGTACTCCGCAGCCAACTTGAACTTTCTCAAGTTCGTCAAGAAATTGACCGCCGCATTCAGGAGAAGGAAGAAGAATTCGAAAACACCCGCAAGAATCACCAACGTGCACTCGATTCCATGCAAGCTTCCCTCGAAGCTGAAGCCAAGGGTAAGGCTGAGGCCCTTCGCATGAAGAAGAAGTTGGAAGCTGACATTAATGAGCTTGAAATTGCTCTGGACCACGCCAACAAGGTAATATTGTATTAATATCAGCTTAGGGGTTATTTTTTAATTAATTGGGTGATTTATAGGCTAATGCAGAGGCCCAGAAGACCATCAAGCGCTACCAGCAACAACTTAAGGACACACAAACCGCCCTTGAGGAAGAACAACGTGCACGTGACGAAGCCCGTGAACAACTTGGCATTTCTGAACGCCGTGCTAATGCCCTTCAAAACGAGCTCGAGGAATCTCGCACACTTCTGGAACAAGCAGACCGTGCTCGTCGCCAAGCTGAACAAGAACTTGGAGATGCTCACGAACAACTCAACGACCTCTCTGCACAAGCAGCTTCATTATCTGCGTCCAAGAGGAAGTTAGAAGGTGAATTGCAAACATTACACGCTGACCTCGACGAACTTCTCAACGAAGCCAAGAATTCCGAAGAAAAGGCAAAGAAGGCCATGGTAGATGCCGCCCGTTTGGCCGACGAACTCCGTGCAGAACAAGACCATGCACAAACACAGGAGAAACTCCGCAAAGCACTTGAAACACAAATTAAGGACTTACAAGTACGTTTAGATGAAGCAGAGGCCAACGCCCTTAAAGGAGGCAAGAAGGCCATTGCTAAACTTGAACAAAGAGTTAGGGAATTAGAAAATGAATTAGATGGAGAACAGAGGAGACACGCTGATGCCCAAAAGAACTTGAGGAAATCCGAGCGCCGCATTAAGGAGCTCAGCTTCCAGGCCGAAGAGGACCGCAAGAATCACGAACGTATGCAAGATCTTGTAGACAAACTCCAACAAAAGATCAAGACATACAAGAGACAGATCGAAGAAGCAGAAGAAATTGCTGCTCTCAACCTTGCTAAATTCCGCAAAGCCCAACAAGAACTTGAAGAAGCCGAAGAACGAGCTGATATGGCCGAGCAAGCTATTGCTAAGTTCCGTGCGAAGGGTCGTTCCGGATCTGCTGCACGAGGAGGAAGCCCAGCTGTAAGTAATCTTTTTATTTTTCCTATTTAAACCGATATCATCGTTTCATATTCCGCAAATAACTGCAAATACAATTTTTCGTGTGTAATCAAACTTTAATTTTATACAGTATTTATTACCTTTTCTAGTTTCGGTTGTATAATACAAGCAAAGCATTTTTGTGAATATCTTCGTTTGAATTTTCATATATTTTGCAATGAATAATGTTATCACACGGTTATTTTAATTAATCCGAAGTTAACGATTTATTCTACACTTTTTGTTTCTAACACGATTCGTATAAATTTTGGAATAACTATACATTAAAATTTTTGCACTCGTTGATTTTCTTCTTTTTTACTATTAATTTTACTGCAGTCATCTTGGCTTCACATAAATGTTTTCATTATGTTCTTGTAGCCACTACGTAAGGCCTTGGCAGCGGAGTAACAACATCATGATTGTAAGTGAGGGTTTGGATCCCTCTGTTCAAAAACTACCATCCCCTACTGTTTTGTAAAATTTTAGTTGTGATGTCTATTTGGTGTTTTTTTCTTTTTGTGTGTTTGAAAAATTATATGTTACGGTAAACATTTTTCCACAAATGTTTTAAAATACTTAGAGGCGTACTTTGTTAAAATTTAAAAATTGACAAAATGATTTTTCGAGCACAACTTTGACGCACTTCTCAACTCTCCATCAAAATGGAGCAGCAAGAGCATTTGTACACAATTTTATTTAGTTTTTGTTAAGTTTTTGCACCAAATACAGTGGCTACTTTGAAAGCTTTAGAAAAGTTTTTGCCAATCTCGAGCGCGTTTATTTAAGCACTTCACAATTCATTGATGATTCATTAAAAAATCGTTTCCATCTTCAAGAATAAAAGTGCTCGAGATCAAAATTAAAAAACATTCGTACTGTTTATCAAGTTCGATATTGAATGAAATTATTTTCTTTCAGCCAAGACCACAGCGCCCAATACTCGACGGTCTTGATGAATTTTAAACAATAAGCGCTGTGTTATCGACTAAAACTGAACTTTGGAACGTTCAAGAACGCGGACAGAACACAAAATTCTGTCACACTATTACTACTAGACATTTATTATTATTTATTTTGTAATTATTTTTGTTTTCACATATGTACTTATAATAATTCCGTGCCCATTGCGTGAGAGAGTAGGAATTAACAGGGAAGAGACACGTACTGCCATCTACAGCCCTTACCCTCTCGTTCATAGACCACATTATTGTATTTATATAGGTATCATCTTATGTATGTGTGAAATGTATGCTTTAAGGCACCAATAAACACGTCATATCGTTAATTTTTAGATGTGTTCTTTTCACGTTCCCTTTTTGACATCATTCTGTATTTTCTGTATTTATTTTGATGTTTATTGTTAAACATTTATTGTAAAATAAATTACTTATAATATTATATCAGGAATATATTTCTTTAAATCCCTCACAAAACAAAACAAACATAAAATACCAAAAAATATGTATTTGTATAAAAAAATTACAATTGAAAAACCTATACCATCATGTTCGTTTCTAATCACAACGAAATAAGGTGCAGAAGCTAGCTTAACAATACATCCGCTTGTTTTTTAACAGATTTAGGTGGTTTGACGTTCGGTTTAATCTTGGCAAGTTGTCGGAACTGTCCCTTTATAAGTTCTAGTTGAGACGTCATTCTAAAAGCAATACCGAATTCTTCACACGTCTTTTTAAAAGTAGGATAGAGATATTCTAGTATCCCGTGATCTAACGTGGGAAAAAGATGATGAAGAGAATGGTCCCCAAAATTCGTAAGAACCAAGAAGTGCGATCCTGTTATTTCTTTTCTGTCCATAACAGCATCCAATTGATAAACGCCCCAATCCATCTGCTCCTTTGATCTTAAAATTGTGTTACAAAATGGAATTCTTAGAATTAACAAAAATTACCTGGGAGTATCGCCATCGTGGAAAATATCGGGATGATGATGGGCTGAATTTACACTAACAATTCCAAAATGAAGACTAGCCATTGTTATTATCCATAAAAACATTATACCAATCTCGAGCGGTGGATGGCCTGTTAGTAAGTATATTAACAATGGTACTGTAAATGGTAAGAACTGAATCTTGTTAAAACCTTTTTTCCTGAAGATGCAATATAAAATCCTAAAAATTACCTTTGTTTAGCATTTACTTCTGTGTTCATTAACATGATGTTATGCTTTGGACTTTTCCTCTTAATAATAGCACCAAGTCAAACTAATAATAATAAATTAATACTCACTCTTTAGCCCAACTTACGATAAGTATAAAACAGTAAATAATGGGGGAATACAACCAGGCAATACACCGAAAAAGTAAAGGCTTTTCTTCTGGTAAAAAATACAAGAATGGTTCAAAATTAGATATTTCCAAATCTTTAATTGTATTTGTATACATGTGATGACTCATAATGTGGCTTATTCTCCATGACCTAAAAATGCTTGTGTTTACTAATTTTTAACTGCAAAATTAGCTATTTTGCATTTCTTCCTATTTTTTCATGGTTGATCTAAGTAATACGATAAATACGCTACTTAAAAATTACAAACTTGAAATTTTGACCGCCTTAAAGGTAAAACGAAAATGGATAGCACAAGAGCGGGGTACCTAGAATAAACGCTCAAAAGCATTCTAAATGGCGTTTGCTATGAGTAATAACGCATATTTTAATTTACGTGTTCTACCGCCGTTTTTCAGAGGTATAATGAAAAATATCGTTCATTACACGTTCTCTTATGACTCCCCGAGAGAATTGTCACGCTCGCACGGGAAAAGTCTTGTTTCACGCCTCCTAATGAAATATACTATTCCCGACGACTACTATGTAAAATGAATTAATTCGCACGCTTTACTGTTATTGAAAATAACAAATTTCGCATAGCAACACCCTAGACGGCTAGACCACACAAAGCAGTTGACGGGCGACGTCAAAAGTCTTCATTTGTTAAAAAACAAATAATTAAAACGTTAAAGTGTTGCAAGTGTGGTGCTGGTTCCATTTTTTTTTAATGAAAAATTGGTAAAATTGTCGTCGAAAAAGTATAGTCGTATAGTGTAAAACACGTGCTGAAAGGATATTTCACACTCATGTGAAATATACACCTTTCAGCACTAGTTATAGGTTATACAATATACCATTGTTCCCGACTACTCAATAATCTGTCAATTTATATGTTTGGTCAAGGATAATGCTATCTATTATTCACTACCAGAGGGGAATAATCATTATTCACGGTGCCATGGTAACCATCATTGTTTATGGTGTATAATGCCCACTCGCATTAGTTTATAATCCTACCACTTCGTTTAAGATATAGTCCTACCACGTGGTTTTAATAGCGTTGCTATTTAAATTGTAATTAAAAATTCTTAATATTTGTATTCGTGGACAAAGTATAGTACACGACTCGCTATAATAGCTACTATTACCTCGGATAATTGCTAAACTCGCTCGCTCCATTCACTCGTGTTTAAAACATTATCTTCGGTAATAATAGCATTCATTATAGCATCGTGTATAATATACTATTACCATGCCGCCTTTCCAGTATGCGAAGAATGAGAGATAAAAAAAAACAATCGCGATGCTGAAACGGTAAAAATGTCTCAACAAAAGGGAAACTGCATTTATAACAATACCGAAAAAAAGTTAACTTACCTTGAACGCATCAACGAAAAATCAAAATAATACATTCTAAAATTATCCCTTTGGTGAAAGAAATTATGTGCTGCAATTGCGGTACAGCTCAAGAAAACGCCTGCAATAGCACCCAAAACAAAGCTCCGAAGATATGCTGATAACACCGCTAAACTTAAATACCCAAGCAGCAGAAAATCCGTTATTAATTTCGACCTTACTTTAGGCCATGTGGGTACAGTTGGTATTACTTCCCGAACGTTCTTCTTTAATGTTTTATAGAAGTCGTTTTCATTAAAAGTAAATGGAGAATTTCTTGGAATTACGGCTTTACGAATAAAAAATGTTGGTAACATGTCCTCTGCTAATGTACTGAGGTGATGTGATTCGAAAACTTCTGTTATGTCAGTTCCCTAAAAACGTTTATTGTTGTAAATGCAAACAAAAAACAATTAGTTATATTTGATCACTGATTGTAACTACCTTTGTCATTTCCAACCAGTCAGATCCTCCAGGATGATTTTTAACGAAGTTTGTTAAATCATAAAGTCCATCGTGAACCCTCCAGAGACCTTCAGCACCATCGTCTTCTCTTTTACCATCCAACCATATATCACCTGAGTGTAAAGGGTGACTTCTCCATGTTGGATATTTAAATCCTAATGTTGATGGTTTTCGACTTGTTAGAAAATCCATTAATGGAATTGATAATTTTTCTTCATTCAAGGTAAACATTTTCTGCTGAAAAATAGCTTAATTAATTTATAGGGACATTTATAGTTTAGGTTACATTGATATTTTGCAACTGATTGTTTTTGTATATTTATGTGTAAAATTAAAAATCATATCAGAAAATCAAAAGGTCGCAGATTTCAAGATGTAATTTATAATAAAAATTAAATATTGCTTACCTTAATTTTTAGAAAGTTAAACTTGATAGTTACCGGTTGGGGTGTTCAATCAATACTTTTTATCACAAACTGATTCCTTGCTTTTGAGTAACTATAAGAATTTTCTTATTTCTTTATGCAAACTATTTTATCTGCTTTTATTATTTAAAATTGCCTGCGATATAATTTACCTTGAAGATCAATAAGTTCCATATAGGTAGTAATAAATCTGCAATTAACCATTGAGTTTTACAAATTCCTCTCTGATAAATATTATCGCTCCATCGAGTTTGAATAAATTGGAAAAATATATTATCAAACAAAAGAACTAATTTTACAAATATTTCTGGAAACAGTTAATAACGTTTTTCCAATTGTTAAAAAATTAACTTGTTATTAGGCAACTTTAAATATTTCTGCACTTAACGATTAAAACATTATTAATCTTTCGATAAAAATTCAAAATGAAATCTCACCTGTATCTTCGGATACTGTTCTGTATGTTATGATCATCAAATTAAAGTAAATATTTACGGCCAGATTAAAAATACGAGACAGAAAAAAACGTGCGCGATATTAGTTCGTTACTTGTTTATATCAACAACATACGTAATGTATTCAAAGAAGGGAAGGATAGAAGATAACCATGAATTGACGTAATTTGAATTTCCTACTGTAATCGCTTTAATATGTGATGTTCCCAGCTTTCATATTAACGAAAAGTAGAGCTATCAACAATATCAAAGTATATATTTATTGGCAAACTACTTAGTAGAAGATTAGTTCAAATTTTAACACAAACCTATTTTTAGAAAAAACAATATAGAAATAAAATAGCAACAAACAAAACAACAAAAAAAACTAAATTATCGTCGGCATAACCTTCATAGATGAAAATTAAATATTCAACATTCTATTTAAATGTTGTAAATTTAAGTGGTTGGCATTTGAGTTGGACTTTAGCAAAAAAAAAAAAATAGCCGCACCCAGGTCTGACGGTGGTCGGACAGATAGCAGCACTCAAAGTGTTAAATTGCCAGAATATCAAATCGAGCTGAGAAGTCCTTTTAAGCTCAATGCCAAAAATCTTTATTATTCTCATGGAGTTCGCGGCCCTTCTCTTATGTGGTTAAAATCGTATTTGGACGGTAGGACTTAAGTCGTAAAATTGGATAAAGACGGCCGTACTCATCTCTCTGACTCACTATCGACTTCAAATTATCCTGTGAAGCTCATATAAACGAAATGTGTAAAAAGCTTGCTTCTAAAAACTTTGTCTTACTTCAGTTACGAAATAGCATTGGTGTAGAGGTGTAGACTCTCTGAAAAGTTTTTATTATGCATGTATTAATTGCATACTATGTTATGGTTTGCTTTGTTGGGGAAATTGCTCAGAAATTCATCGTGTCTTTGTTGCACAAAAGCAAATTATTAGGACAATGTTTCGTCTTCGCCCTAGTAGTTCCGGTGTTTATTATTTTAACTTTTAAATAAACTGCTTTCGTATGGTGTTACTGGATTGGCTTTGAGATGGATCCGATCGTTCTTAGAGAATCGTTCGCAATACGTTAGTATTGATCACGAGATCAACAATGTCAGACAAAAATTTTCTTCTGACGTAGTTGATATCGATATGGGAGTTCCCCAAGGAACAGTCTTGGGCCCCGTTCTTTTTATTCTTTACATCAATGATATTGACTCTGCATCACGTATTTCCCATTTTACAACTTATGCCGACGATACAACGCTTGTAATTTCAGACCAATGTAATCTAACATTAGGATCTAAATGTAACGATGTTCTTAGTGATTTATTCAAATGGTATAGTGAAAATAGAATCTTTATTAATGCTAACAAAACGTCATACATTAGATTTCACAACAGAAATAATCATTGCAATAAAGTAAACGTACAAATTAATGGTAAAATTATATCTAACAGTCAACATGTTAAATTTTTGGGTCTTTATATTGACGACTGTCTTACTTGGAAATGTCTCTGTGAACATCTAGTCTCTAAATTAAATTCTATTTTCTACATGATTAAAAATTTAAGTACGGTTGTAACTAAGGAGCAATTAATTAAAGTATATCATGCCCATGTTGAGACTAGATTACGATATGGCATATGCTTCTGGGGTACATCTACCCTTTCTTCTGATGTTCTTATTTCACGAAAACGAATTCTAAGGTGTATTGCTAAAGTTTCTAGCACCCACAGTTGTAGACCATTATTTAAAGAATATAATCTGCTCACTCTTTTTTCTCTACTTATATATGAACTTTGCATTTATGTGTTTAAAAATAGAGAATCATTTGAATTAAACAAAGTTTTTTATAATCACAACACTCGTATTAACAATAATTTTCATATGCCTTTTCGTAAATTTGTTATTACTCGAAACTCACCCAAAACACTTGGACTTAAAGTGTTTAATACCTTGCCCGCTACAGTTAAGGAATGTACTGTTTTAGCACAATTTAAAAGTCGCCTGAAGACATTTCTTGTTGATAAATGTTTATATTCTATTAATGAATTTTTAAACTGAATGTACTGAAATTATAATGTATTGACAAACTTCTATATTTATTTTGTTTATGTTGATTTGTTATTTGTTTTTTGTCACTATTTGTATTATTGACTAGTCCTATACAACAACTTTGTCTTTTAAGGATAATAAACATTATTATTATTATTATTATTATCGTAGTGTTCTGAATGTTTACTCCTTATTTATTTTAAATTCAGTTTACTATATGCGAAAAAATTTGAATCTATTCATAACTTGTGGTCAAATTAATAATTACGTTATCCGGTCCGCAAATAAATTATAGGTATATTTCGGCTCATAGACTAACAAAAGTTGCGAAAGGCCCGATGATTACTTCAACTAAAATTTACAATCACCTGCCATTAAAATTTATGAATATCCAAAGCTTCAAACGATTTAAAGCAGAACTAAAGTCATTTTTAATCGATAAACGTTACTACAATTTAGCTGATTTGTTTAACGAAAGGTTTTAATTGGTACCGGTATGTATGTACTAGTTATTTTTATAATCATATTTTATTACTTTCTGTGACAATTTCCAACATTTGTTAAGCAAATTTTACTGGAAATAATTAAAATAAATAAATAAATAAATATTACAACTATTAGATATAAATTATTCAAAATTCCATGATCTAAAGTTGGGAAAAGGTGGTGCAGGCTATGATTTCCATTTCCATGCTTATTGTTAAACATTTATTGTAAAATAAATCACTTATATTATTATATCAGGAATATATTTGTTTAAATCCCTTACAAAACAAAACAAATATAAAATTCCAAGAAAATATCTTTGTATAAAAAATCACAACTGGAAAACCTATACCACCACGTTCTCTTCTAATCACAACGAAATAAGATTCCGAAGCTAGCTTAACACTATATCCGCTTGGTTTTTAACAGATTTAGGTGATTTGATGTTCGGTTGAATCTTGGCAAGTTGTCTGAACTGTCCCTTTATAAGTTCTAGCTGAGAGGTCATTCTAAAAGCAATACCGAATTCTTCACACGTCTTTTTAAAAACAGGATAGAGATATTCTAGTATTCCATGATCTAACGTGGGAAAAAGATGATGAAGAGAATGGTCCCCAAAATTCGTAAGAACCAAGAAGTGCGATCCTGTTATTTCTTTTCTGTCCATAACAGCATCCAGTTGATAAACGCCCCAATCCATCTGCTCCTTTGATCTTAAAATTGTGTTACAAAAAGGAATTCTTAGAATTAAAAAAAATTACCTGGGAGTATCGCCATCGTGGAAAATATCGGGATGATGATGGGCTGCATTTACACCAACAATTCCAAAATGAAGGCTAGCCATTATTATTATCCATAAAAACATTATACCAATCTGGAGCGGCGAATGACCTGTTAGTAAGTACATTAACAGTGGTACTGTAAATGGTAAAAACTGAATCTTGCTGAAACCTTTTTTCCTGAAGATGCAATATAAAATCCTAAAAATTACCTTTGTTTAGCATTTACTTGCGTGTATATTAACATGGTGTTATGCTTTGAACTTTTCATCTTAATAATAATAACACTAAGTCAAACATTAGATACTCACTCTTTAGTCCAACTTATGATAAGTATAAAACAGTAAACAATGGGGGAATACAACCAGGCAATATACCGAAAAAGTAAAGGTTTTTCTTCTGGTAAGTAACAAAAGAATGGTTCAAGACTAGATATTTCCAAATCTTTAATTGTATTTGTATACATGTGATGACTCATAGCGTGGCTTATTCTCCAGGATCTAAAAATGCCTAAGTTAACTGCTTGTATTCACCTTTAACTGATTTTTAACTGCTAAATTAGCTGTTTTGAATATCTTCCTATTTTTTTATAGTTAGTCTAAATATTATGATTAAGTAAGCTAATTAAAAATTGCAAAATTAAACGTTTTAGCAGGATTAAATTCTAAAAGGAAAGTGAAAAGCACAAGAGTGGGGTAGAACAAATGCCTTTGCCATGCTAACCTGTCATTACACGAAAAACGAGGAATAGAGGAACAATCACAGCGCTGAAGAGGTAAACATCTCAAGAAAGGGGAAAATGCAATTTACAACAAAACTTGCCTTGAACGCATCAACGAAAAATCAAAATAATACATTCTGAAATTATCCCTTTGGTGAAAGAAATTATGTGCTGCAATTGCGGTACAGCTCAAGAAAACGCCTGCAATAGCACCCAAAACAAAGCTCCGAAGATATGCTGATAACACTGCTAAACTTAAATAACCAAGCAGCAGCAAATCTGTTATTAATTTCGATCTTACTTTGGGCCATGTGGGTACAGTTGGTATTACTTCGCGAACGTTCTTCTGTAATGTTTTATAAAAGTCGTTTTCATTAAAAGTAAATGGAGAATTTCTCGGAATTGTAGCCTTTCGAATAAAAAAATTTGGTAACATGTTCTCTGCTAATGTACTGAGGTGATGTGATTCGAAAACTTCTGTTATGTCAGTTCCCTAAAAAAGTTTATTGTTGTAAATGCAAACAAAAAACAATTAGTTATATTTGAACACTGATTGTAACTACTTTTGTCATTTCCAGCCATTCAGACCCTCCAGGATGATTTTCAGTGAAGTCTGTTAAATCATAAAGTCCATCGTGAACTCTCCAAAGACCTTCAGCACCATCGTCTTCTCTTTTTCCATCCAACCATATATCACCTGATTGTAAAGGGTGATTTCTCCATGTTGGATATTTAAATCCTAATGTTGATGGTTTTCGACTTGTTAAAAAATCTAGTAAGAAAATTGATACTTTGCCTTCGTTCAAGGTAAACATTTTATGCTGAAAAATAATTTAATTTATTTATAGGAACATCTATTTAAAGAGTTTGGGTTATATTGGTATTGATGATTATTTATATATATTGAGGTGATATTGTTTTAATTGAATTTGGATAAAGTGAATGAACACCTTTAGAAAGTATGAAAATTTAGTGTAAATAAAATTGTAAATAGTTATAAGTTAGAAAATGAATATTGTAAATAAGTAGGATAGAATCTAGATAGTAATTTTGTAAATATGTCATAAAAATAATTTTGTAGAGTGTTAAAATTTAAGAAACTAGGGTAACAAATAAAAAACAAACAGTGGAATATTAATTTTGGTAAACGAAAGTTGGTTTTTTTGAAAATTATCAAAAAACTTCATTAATTACCATAAAATAATATTTTAAAAGCAGATTAAAAATATAATTAGTTAAAATACTGTATGAAGAAAGTTGTTGTTATATGAAAATATAATTTTGGATTTTTAAAAAAATAAAAAAATCTTATGAAATATAATTTATTTCTGAAGAAGCTTTATAAATTTGGATATTGGTGACGAATTAATTTAATAAAAGGGGAAAGCTTGTTGTTGGTTGGAGGATAAGGCAGATTTTGGGTGGAGTTGGAGTCAAAAGGGGAAAGTGTATTGTTTGAAAGAAGTTAGAGCAGCGCTTGGTGAATTGGAAGTCGAGGCAGGAAGTGTTGTTTTGTTCAAGTTGTTTAAGTGAAAAAGGTAATTTATATTTTAAATTTTAGAAAATTGTTTAGTTTGTTATTAGAATTATTTATTGTTATTTCTTTGTAAAAGTTTATCATAATTTGAAAGGTGTTATATTTTTTAAAATTTTATCTTGGTGAATTTTTATAAATTTTGAAATTCGTCAAAGGGAACCCTTTAAAGACCTTGATTTAGGAGATTCTGAAAGAAATTAATTAAATCTTATTATTGAGCTAGCCGGAAGAATACTTAAAAATTGTATGTAATTCTTTTAAGTGGAAGAGCATAACAATAAATGGCGCCCAACGTGGGGCTTTGTCACATCAATTATCTTAATAATAATTGGCACCAGAAACCTGGGGCTTTGAAAAGTGGTTATTCATATAATTAATGAGGCTATTTTAAATTTGACATTTATAAATTAAATAATTTGACAATCCAAAGTAGAACGTCAAATTATTTTAATAATAATTGATGCCAGAAAAGTGAGGTTTAATATTAGTTGTTATTAATAATTTTGAAGGAGTTATAAAACTTGGTAGGGTAAAGATTAGTTAAATAAATTATTAACAGAAAACAGAAGTAATAAAAACTTGGTAGGGCCATTCACAGTTTTGAATAAAAGTTATTTAGTAATTGAAATAATACAGATTTGAATCAATAAAGAAAAGTATAACGAATTTAATTGTAGAAGATATTTCCATAAATATTGAATTGTTTAATAATAAAAGTCAGTTTGAAGTTTATTAAATTTGACAAATTGATAAAATTGACAAACTTGATTGTTCATTGTTTTGTGTGAAATTTTTGCTTAAATATTCAAATAATAAAATTCAATAAAAACGAGATACAGATATTTTGACAAAGTTTTGAGATTGATAATATGAGCGAGGGCAGAAGAAATTTAAGAAGTTCTAGGAAAGATAAAGAACAGGAAATGGAACAACAAGAGGAGGAAAATGAAATGGAGGTAGTTGAAGTCGAAGAAGAACATGAAAATGCAGGTGAACAGTTAGAAGAGGAACCTCAAAGTGTTGGAGATCAAGTTCCAAGAAATGATAATACGAATGAAATGTTACAAATTATAATGCAGCAATTAAACAAACAAAATGAAGAGAATAAGAAACAATTAAGTAAATTAGATGAAATCAAAGAAGATACCAAGAAGCAGTTTACAGAAATGAAAGAAGATACGAAGAATCAGTTAAGTGGATTGGAAAATAAGTTAGATGAAAAATTAAATGAAATTAAGGAAGAATCAAAGAAGCGACATGAAGAGTTGAAAGAAGAAATTCAACAAAATAACAAACAATTTGAAGAATTTAAAGAAGAGAATAGACAACAGAAACAAGAAATTAACAAGCAATTTAATGAATTGAAAGAAGAATTGGCGAAAAATAAACAAGAAGTACGTGAAGAGTTAAGAAAGGAAGTCGTGGAGATTGAAAAGAAGTTTGTTAAGGAAAAAGTCTTGATTGAAAGTCAAGTGAAAAAGGTTAGAGAAGATGTTTTGAAAAATTTAGAACAGGTACAAATTAAAACAACACAAAATACATTAGAAATAAACCAAATTCAAGATAAAATTGAAATTTCTAATAGTGGAATAAAGAAAAATGAAGAGCAAATTTCAATTATTAAAAGAAACATAAATAATTCACCAGGAATATCTTCAGACATATTTTCGTCATGTAAATTTAGTTCTGAAATGTTACCAAAATTTGAAGGATACAGAGGTCAATTTCCAATGACATTCTTGTCAAAATTAGATACCATAATGGAAAATACTCTTGATGAGAAAAGAAAATTAATGATAGCGGGAATGAGTTTAAAAATTCATGCTGAAGTTTGGTTTAATATGATAAAAGAAAATTGCAAAACTTATGAAGAATTTCGTAAGAATTTTATTGAACAATTTTGGAGTGAAACACATCAGATGGAGGTACGGATGAAACTTACCATGGGAAAATATGACAATCGAAAAGAAATGACAAGAGAAAATTATGTAATGAATTTATATAATAAAGCAAGATTTTTGAAGCCCATTATGAGTGAAAAAGAATTAGTAAAACATTTATCAAGACACATGGAAGATGAAGTTAACAGATCAATTGCTCTTCAAAATATGTTAAATTGTATCCAAGCAGAAAATGTAATACAAATCATGTGATTAACAGCATAAAAAAATATTTGGTAGAAATAGGTAAACCAACTCGAATATTAGCAGATAATGCAACATATTTTCACAATGACAGATTTAAACAAAATTTAAATAATTTAGAAATTCGTTACTCATTTTGTAGCATACGTCATCCAAAAGGAAATCCAGCTGAAAGATACATAAAAGAAGTTATCAAATATCTTAGGGTAGTTACTTTTGACAAACATAATGCTTGGGTAAAATACCTTCCTAAAATAGAACAATTTATAAATGAAGTACCAAATACAGTAACGGAAATATCACCTATTACACTAATAAAAGATTTATTACCTAAACGTCCTTGGAGAACAGAACAAATTCTAACAAATATTAATAATTTATTAGAGAAAACTAAAGAGAGAATTCGAAAATCTAATCGAAAATATGAATTGAAACATAATAATTTAATTAAAAAAAGAACCCAATTTAATGTAGGAGATTTAGTTATTGTTAAAAATTTAAAAGTGGCAAATAGAGAATTAAATAAATGTGCAAAATTACAATTACCATTTATAGGACCTTTTCGTATAAATAAAGTCATATTTGAAAATTCATACGAGTTAATTGAAATTAATACACAAAAAATTAGAGGAATTTTTCATATATCAATGTTATATCGATTTGAAAATTAAAAAAATTAAGATAGAAACATTATGTCAAATGTCAAACGTCAAATTTATTAAAAGTCAAAAATGACTAAAATGTAAATAATGATAGATCTAAAGAAAAGTCAAAATTTAACTTAACCTGATTTTATATGTTAAAATGACAAATAGGGTTGTTAACTTAACGAAATTAAAATTGAAAAAATGTGTTTGAAAACAAAAATTTCACAAAAACAAGGTAGGGTTTTGAGGTGATATTGTTTTAATTGAATTTGGATAAAGTGAATGAACACCTTTAGAAAGTATGAAAATTTAGTGTAAATAAAATTGTAAATAGTTATAAGTTAGAAAATGAATATTGTAAATAAGTAGGATAGAATCTAGATAGTAATTTTGTAAATATGTCATAAAAATAATTTTGTAGAGTGTTAAAATTTAAGAAACTAGGGTAACAAATAAAAAACAAACAGTGGAATATTAATTTTGGTAAACGAAAGTTGGTTTTTTTGAAAATTATCAAAAAACTTCATTAATTACCATAAAATAATATTTTAAAAGCAGATTAAAAATATAATTAGTTAAAATACTGTATGAAGAAAGTTGTTGTTATATGAAAATATAATTTTGGATTTTTAAAAAAATAAAAAAATCTTATGAAATATAATTTATTTCTGAAGAAGCTTTATAAATTTGGATATTGGTGACGAATTAATTTAATAAAAGGGGAAAGCTTGTTGTTGGTTGGAGGATAAGGCAGATTTTGGGTGGAGTTGGAGTCAAAAGGGGAAAGTGTATTGTTTGAAAGAAGTTAGAGCAGCGCTTGGTGAATTGGAAGTCGAGGCAGGAAGTGTTGTTTTGTTCAAGTTGTTTAAGTGAAAAAGGTAATTTATATT
This sequence comes from Melanotus villosus, assembly GCA_963082815.1. NCBI lineage: Eukaryota > Metazoa > Arthropoda > Insecta > Coleoptera > Elateridae > Melanotus > Melanotus villosus. The sequence goes on along the minus strand of OY720424.1, from coordinate 20,395,857 downwards.
TTAAATTTTAGAAAATTGTTTAGTTTGTTATTAGAATTATTTATTGTTATTTCTTTGTAAAAGTTTATCATAATTTGAAAGGTGTTATATTTTTTAAAATTTTATCTTGGTGAATTTTTATAAATTTTGAAATTCGTCAAAGGGAACCCTTTAAAGACCTTGATTTAGGAGATTCTGAAAGAAATTAATTAAATCTTATTATTGAGCTAGCCGGAAGAATACTTAAAAATTGTATGTAATTCTTTTAAGTGGAAGAGCATAACAATATTTAAGCACAAAATCATACAAAAAAATTACAAGGCCACGGATTTTAAGGTATAAATTATAAACGAATATATATTAATTACTTAAACCTGTTTTTCGAATTCAGTCAAATAATTTTTTATCACAGATTAATTCGTTACTTCTCAGAAACTATAGGAATATTTTTATTTTTTGCGTAAACCAGTTTATCTGTTATTTATTATTTTTAAATCGTCCGTGATGAAGTTTACCTTGAAGATCAATAAGCTACGTACAGACCGATTGCTGGTTTGACACCTAATATATAAATTAAATAAAAAGCTATTCAAAAGTAATAAGTTGGCGATTAACTTTTCACGTAGTTTGAATTTTACAATTTCTAGCTGATAAATGCTATCCCTCGATCGATTTTGAATGAATTCCAACGATATGAACCAAAAATAAAAGTAATTTGTTAAAATTGTTAATAGCGTTCTTATAATCGTCAAACTTGTTTTCAGAAAACTTAATTATTTCGGTCAAGTGACTGAACGATGGAAACATTATTAATTATCTTGCTATAAAAATTCAAAACAAAATCTCACCTGTATTTTCCGACCACCAAATTAAAGTAAATATTTACGTCCTCACAAGAATAAATAATAAATTAAACTCGTATGAAATATGAGACAGAAAACATGCACGATATTAACATTAGTTGTTTAAATAATTAAAGATACAACATACGTGCAGTACTTAAAGAAGAGAATGATAGAACGAGCGTATCGCTATATCAAAGAACTATGAACTTTGAATTGACGTAGTTTGAATTTCCTATCGCATCGGTTTAATTTTTGATGTCGCCGTATATTAATGAGAAGTGAAACTATAAACAATACTTTTAGTGCCGCGTTTCTATCTTTTTAGCTTTCATCGTTCTTTGTTAAATTAGAAACTTCTTAAAGGGAGCTAATTCAAAATTACAAGTTCGTCTTTAATTTAAAAATCTACCAAACAAATATTCAAATAACAGAACAACAAAACAAATTGTCGTTAGCATAACCTTGAAAAATTATTGATTAATTATGAAATATTCTATTTAAATTTGGTTAATTTAGGTGATTCTAATTTGGGTCGAATTTTAGCAAGTTGTTTAAATTGCCCATATATCAGATCGAACTGAGAAGTCTTTTTAAGTTCAATACCAAAATCTTTGCAAGTATTCTTAACTATTGGATATAAATTTTTCAAAATTCCATGGTCTAAAGTTGGGAAAAGGTGATGAAGGCTATGATTTCCAAAACTCGTGAGCACCAAAACTTGTGATTTATTGAACCCTTTTCTGTCTCGGACAGCATCCAATTGATAAATTCCCCAATCGAGCTCTTCCTTAGGTCTAAAAAATAATACAGGCATTTTTATTAATCGTAAATTCTTGGAGGTGGATTCACAAAACATTCAAAGATGTCCTCGAAGTGAAATTTCCAAAGATTTGTCTAAGAACCAAAAGGCAATAGAATTTAAAGTGCCAAAATATAAATTTTAATTCTGGCCATATTTGTAGAGGCTAATTAAATTAAAATTGTGATTACCTAGGAGTATCTCCATCATGAAAAATATCAGGATGATGATGAGCAGCATTTAGGCCAACAAAACCAAAATGAATACTTGCTGTGATTATAATAAATACATAGATCTGAATTGTGTCGGTTATAGGGTGCCCTGTTATAAAATGCATTAAAATCGGAGCAATAAATGGCAATAGTTGCGATTTGGAAAATCCTTGCCCACTTTGAAAGTTATATGTCAACCTACAAATTTCATATTAACTTCAGAAGATCGACTCTACTTTCACTTAACTCTGTCAACCAACTTCGAATAAATATCCCACCACAAAGTACCGGAAAATACAACCAAGATAAATATTTGGTGAAAATGTTCTTCTTCTGTGGTAAATATTGAAGATATGGCTCGAATGCAGATATTTCAAAATCCCTGATGGTGTTTGGGTACATATGATGACTCATTATGTGACTCACCCGCCAAGATCTGAAATGCAGGCGTAGTTGCCGTTTTCAATTCACTTTCACTTTAAATTATTTTCTTTATATAGACTTTATGCAGGTTTTTCTTTAACTAAACTCACCTGGATGACATCAATGATAAATCGAAATAGTACATCCTGAAGTTATCCCTCTGATGACAAAAATTGTGGGCGCAAATGATTGTACAACTCAAAACAATACCTGCAGCTACTCCAAATACAAAACTATTCAGATACATGGCAAACACCATGAATAAAAGATAAACCAACAGAAAAATATCTGTAATTAGTTGCGATCTAATTAAAGGCCATGTAGGAACGTCCTTTAAACAACCTCGAATGTTTCTCTTCAACGTTCTGTAAAATCCATCGTCTTTAAACGTAAAAGGAGAGTTTCGTTTAGTTGTTGCTTTGCGAACAAAAAATTTATTAAGCATTTTGTCGGGTTCTTCGCTTAAATGATGAGATTCGAATAATTCTGTAATGTCTGTGCCCTGCAAAAGTCACTTACTAACATTTTCAGTATGAATAATATTAGTAAAGTTACTTTAGTTAAAACGAGCCAGTCGGATCCGCCAGGATGGCGATAAATAAATTCGGTTAAATTATAAAGGCTATCGTGAATTCGCCAAAGACCTTCTGCGTCATCTTCAAATTTTTTACTTATCAACCATTGCTCACCAGACTGTAAATGGTGATCCCGAAGAAGGGGGTATTTAAAGCCTAAAGTGGAGGGATAGAAATTGCCTGTATGGTTTTGCGAATTTTGATTTAGATCTGGCATTGTTATAATTGCCTTCTAATGTAAGCAGATCACCTGCTTTCGTAATCCCTTAAAGAATAAGTTGAAATTATGGACAAATTTTATTTTTTTTTAAACTCTACTTACGTTTCTATTTAGGTGTACACAAGAGATATATTGTTAAAGTATAAAGGTCAGAAGAAAACTAAAATCACGCTACACTTAACGTAGGAAGACAAAACGAAATTATAATTTTTATAATAAACTGATACAGCAGTGTTCTCAGAGAAATTAAATCGTCCTACTTATCAGCCTACCGGTGCATTCTGTGAATAATTGCAATCAGTAAGCAGAATGCATTTTAGTTCAATAAAAGAGCAGGTATTTATGTTTGTTTTATTAAAGTTTTTCAATTATGATATTGTATAAAAAAAACAAAAATAATGTTAATTTCTTCAAGGCTAGTTTTTTGAAAGATAGGAAACTTAAAGTAGGCTTAAATTTTTTAAAGTAAAAACTTGTTTTCAAAAAATAATTCGATAATAACCAAACTATAATCTAAGATATAGAATAAATTCGACATATTAATAATATTTTAATTTTGTTATTTAGAACCTGGCGGTTTAGGATTGGGCTGTTCTTTTGCCAACTGCATGAACTGTCCACCGACCATTTCAAGTTGAGAGCGCCTCCTCAAGTCGATGTTAAAGTCTTTCATGGTTTTCTCAAAGATGGGATAAAGATGCGTCAATGCACCATGATCCAAAGTTGGAAACATGTGATGAAGGGCGTGGTCACCAAAATTAGTTAGCACCAAAAATGGGTTTCCTGTTATGTCATAACGTTCTGATACTGCATCTATCTGATGGACACCCCAGTCTACATTTTCTTTTGCTCTATAACATTTGAGTTTGTATGTCTGATATTAATTTTAACATGTCGCGCTTGAAAGTTTTGGTTTTTCGTAACACAATTTTTTTGCTCAGAGCAATCACTGTAGTATTGAAGTAATGACATATTACTCGACAGTTTGATTAAAGCCTACCCACAGTGGTTGATATTCTGATCGTAAATTAAAAAATTTCACAGTTTGCAAACGTAGTGTTTGATGATACGTCATTTATGTGACCTACTTCTGAACTTTCAGAGGCGATATTATACAGGGTGGTCCTGAAAGAAGTTCCGATAAACTTTGATTCAAAAACGCATCCTTAGTACCACCCTGTATATATGAAACATGTACTGTTATAATACATAAGGGAGCGTAGGAAAGCTGGTGGAAAATTAAAAACAAACCTAGGGGCATCTCCTTCGTGGAATATTTCAGGATGGTGATGGGCAGCATTAAATCCAACCATTCCAAACCACAAACTACCTGCTGAAACTATAAAAAGCCACATTCCTATAGTGCAAAGCAATGGCTGTCCTGCTATGAAATACATAGCCGTTGGTAAGGTATATGGGATGACATCGGTCCAATGAAGTTGTCTTTTTTCCTTTAAGTACACATACTGTAGGATTCTGAAAGAGCAATGGAAATATTTATGCAACCTTCCCCGATTTTTTACCAAAGAAACATAAAACCTTTAAAGAAATAATTAAACAGATTACCTTTTCACATAATTAACAGTGAAAAAGCTTAACCAGACGAAAAAGATGTAAATCCAAGACCCATATTTTATTAGCAACGATTTCTTTTTCGGTAAATATTCAATAACAGGTTCCAGAAAGCTAATTTCTACATCAATAATCGTATTGGGGAAGAGATGGTGGCTTAATGCGTGAGTAATCCTCCATTCTCTGCAAAAAGATAAAAGTCTAAAACGTAATCTTTAAACAACATTCAAGCATACCTTAATTGCATCATTGACAAATCAAAATAATACATTCTAAAATTGTCTTTTCTGTGAAAATAATTATGAGCCGCAACGGTCGTGCAAGCTAACAAAACCCCTGATATAGCCCCGCAAGTGTAACTCCACAAAGCGCTTGCTAATATTGCAAATAAAAACGTCCCTGTAAGCAATCCATCGATTATGTGGTTAGAAAGATTGGAGCTTTCCTTAGGGACAGTTTTCAAAATTGGACGGACGTTCCTCTTTAACGTCCGATAAAATCCGTCATCCTTGAAGGTAAACGGGGAGTTTCTTGGGGTTTTTGCTTCTCGCATAAAATGCTTCTTAAGCATTTCTTCTGGCCCTAAAGTTATATGGTGACATTCGAAGGCCTCCGTTATGTCAGTTCCCTACATTGGAATTTTCTGATAAGTAGTGATAAGCAAAATAAAATGTACTCACTTTGGTGAGCTCAAGCCACATTGGTCCACCTGGATGTTTCTTAACAAAATCCGTCAAATCATAAAGACTATCGTGAACTCTCCAAAGACCTTCAGCCCCATCATCGCATCTTTTATCTTCGAGCCAACTATCACCGCTTTTCCACGGGACATCCCTGTTGGTTGGATATTTGAAGTTATAAGATGGTTGGTGGCGATCTGCTTCCGTATGGGGAGGCATTTCTACCGATTTAAAAAAACAACGAAAACATAAACAACACAACTTTAAAGAAGTAAAATACAAAAACGACTTAGTAAAGTTTACCTATGTTGTAGAATTTTCCGTCCGCAGTTCAAGAAAACGTGTCCTCTAATCAGGAGTATTTCAATTAATGTTCAATTATCTGCATAATACGACCAATATTTAGAAAACTAAAGCCTGTTTATATCTTTTAATATTTTAAAAATATTGGTGACCGATGACCTTACAAGTTGATAAATTGGTTTATACACGAATCGACGCAAATAAGCCATGCATTCAGAAACGCTTTCCAGCGGAGATAACAAATATTACATGCGCTTATAATAATTTTATTGTTGTTAACCACGAAATCTTACAAGATAATATTGTTTATACTAGACTAAATGTAGGCATTAATAAATTTAATGATATGTACAAGATTATTAGAACTTTAGAATAATTGCGAAAATATCAGTGTAGTCGAATTGGTAATATAAACACAGACGATTTAATTTTTTTAATAAATACGGATAGATATGGATAACCAAGATATAAGAAATATGACACGATTTTTATAGTAAAGCACGTAAATTATAAATAAAAGTGATGTTTCTATTAAGAACCTCCTTTTATTGCCATTTTTAGAAAATAAGCCAAACATTGTGGGTATCTTTTACACCTTTTATTCATCCAACCAGGTGTCTTTGTATTGGTTAATTATTTGGTCGATTTCCTCCAATTTGGGATTGTTATTTCATAAAATAGTTTACATTTATTCAATAATAATAATAATAATCCCTCTATAAAATTAAATGGCAGAACTTATATTTAAACAGTCAAAGTCAACATGTGTAAAATAAAATATTTTTAAAAAAGGATGCCATTGTTATTTTGAAGATTAACCATGCAGCTTTTTTCTATTTTTGGTAAACGGTGTTTTCGTTACTTCAAGTTTGTTTAAATTCTTACTATGTAAAACTCAATGTAAACAAGTAACACGTGTGAACAATTATTGCATTTCATAGCAAGGATACCTGCATTTACTTGAATCATAATTATTTCGCCGCCTGATTGTAATGGAAAATTCGCAGATATGGCAAGTTACAAAATTACGTAATTCATCACTATCAAGTCGTATTACCATCAAACATATAAAATACAAGTATATGTGTATAAATAAAATAGAAATTTAACCTTATTGACTTAGAAACACGTCTTACGATTTATTAATTATTTAAATATAAATAATTCAAAAAAACAGTTGTTTCAAAAAGCAGCCCTATTTTTATTATTATAAACTAAATTTGTCCCTTTTTTAGATTTTACTAAACTTTCTTAAGGCGCTCGTACTATTTTTATTTTTGTCAATGTGTAACAACGTTTATTAAATAGTAATAAACTGCAAATGTACCATAGTTTGTAGTATTTAACATAGAAAAATAGTTTCCAAAATTTAGTAGCAAAACAAAAAGATGTAAAAAAAGCCCATTCTTCAGCGTTTAAACAAGTTCTCCATCCTAGATTTTAAACTTATGTTTTCATATAATTTAATTTCTTGAAAACATTCCGTGAGTTAATTACAGACAATATTTACAGTAATTAAGTTAGACATTAATAACGTCAAACTATCATTAAACTAAATTGTACGTGACATGCACAAACGCAATTTAAAACAAATTAACATAACAAGTCTGTTAGGCAAATTAAATTAAATATTATATAAATTATCGTGGTGAATAAATATTAATATTATTTTACAATAATTAGATTACTAAACCTTATTTTAATAATACAAATCAACTGCATGCTTTTGAAAGCGGAGGATTGGGATTAGGTTGTTCTTTAGCCATCTGTCTAAAATACCCTTTGAACATATCAATCTGTGTCGTTACACGCATGTCTAAGTTAAATTTCTTCATGGTTTCTTGCGCTACTGGATATAAATGTTTAAGAACACCATGGTCTAGAGTTGGAAACAAATGATGTAAAGCGTGATCACCGAAAGAAACCAAAACTAAGAAATGATTTCCTGTAACTTCACTTCGATCTGCTACGCAATCTAACTGGTTTATTCCCCAATCTCTTTCAGATTCTGCCCTAAAATGTAATAAGGTTTGAGTTAAGTGATACACTTTCGAGTGTTATTCCTCACCTAGGTGTATCTCCATCTATGAAAATCTCAGGGTGGAAATGGCTCCCTGTGAAAGCAATCGCACTGAAGGTGAAGCTACCCACTACTAAAATAAATTGCCACATCCCAAGCGTAGCTAATATCGTTTCTCCACCGAAATAGTACATCACAACTGGAAAGCTAAATGGGAGAAAATCGCCTATGCTTAAGTTTTTAATCCACCAGAAACAGATTATCCTGTATAATCTAAAATCAGACAATGGTTTAATTCTTAGAAAGAAATCAAAAGGGCCTTGTACGTACTTAATAAGTGTCCTGACGAAGTAAGTGGTTGGCCAAATTAAAAAAGGCAAGTAAATCCAGGATAAGTATTTAGCAACGAACGATTTCTTTTGTGGATAAAATATCGCCAAAGGTTCTGCAAGGAATGCCTGCATGTCGGCGATTGTGTTTGTAAATAAGTGATGACTCAAAACGTGGATTATTCTCCATAGTCTTAAATAAATAAACTCGTTTAACTTTGTGTTAAAATAGTGTACAAGATTATTAAAAACCTACCTTGATTCTTCCATACAAATGTCACTGTAATACATCCGGAAGTTATCCCTTCGATGGCTGTAATTATGTGCGGCTATGATTGTACAAGCAAAACAAATCCCTGATAAAACCCCAATTGAATAACTCCAAAAAGCACAAGCAAGAACAGCAAAAATAAATGTAAAAGTTAACAAAGTATCGGCGAAAACATCAGATGGAGATCTTTCGTCCTTTGGGATGGTTTTCAAAACTTCTCTTACATTATTCTTTAGTGTTTTATAAAAACCATCTTCTTTAAATGTAAAAGGAGAGGCTCGGGGTTTGTCTGTTTCACGTACGTAATAATTTTCTAGTAAGTCTTCAGGAATAGTTGAGATGTGGTGAGTTTCGAAAGCTTCCGTTATATCCATCCCCTGAAAATTTTTTTATTGGACAATGCTCTAAAATTGAATTAATCTTCATGGAATAAAAAGTCCGGTCTTAACTTAGAGCAAGCAGTAAAAATTAATTACTTTGTCAACATTTCCAGAACCAAGCTAAAATAGACTTTTAATTCCATGCATCACGAAGGATGATTTTAAACCGGATCACTTGATATAAAATGTTGCAGAACCAACCTGCGTTTCTCGAATCCAGAACTGTCCACCCGGATGCATCCTAATCAATTTAGTAAGATCGTAAAGCCCATTATGTACCCTCCACAAACCTTCTGCACCATCTGTATTTCTTTTATCGTTTAACCATTCATCGGGGTCAGTATGGAAACGTTTTGTTGGTAAGGGGGCTTTTACACCCACTGTTGATTCCGGTGGCATTTTTAATATATTTGCTAAAAATTTAAATTCGAGCTTTTTAAAATTTCTTCGAAATACACCTACGACTGAACATTTTTTATCAGGAATTACTTTTATCTGTATAGCATAACTACCTTTCGAATTTGAACCTTATCATTTTATTTTGTTTCGGTTGCTGATTGTTCTGCCTTTATCTTATCAAAATGTTACAGAGTCCCAGTTGATAATTCTTTAAGTAAGTTTTAATATTGTATAAAAATGATTCAAGTTAATTTTTAATCTGTTATTGTACGAGTGGTGTGTTTTGTAAAGACCTACTTTACAGATTAAATCGACTTCATTTAATAAAATATCTTATTTAATATCCATTCCTAACGTTTTTCGATATGGTTCCGCCACGAATAGATTGTTGTATTTTTTTTTTTTTAGTTTATTTATAACTTACAATTTGTCAAAAGGTGAGATTTAGTAATTGTTTTGACATATTAACTAAATAGCATAGGATATGTAGAATAGGCAATTTAGACTTAAATTTGGCTCAAAACGGAAATAATTATTAGAAAGCCAATTCTTTATGAAATACGTTCTTTAGGTCCCCCTGTACTTCCCCAGAAAAATCCCAAAAAATCCTGCATGAGAAACACACTTAAATTTTAAATAAACGGCCGCCATCTTGAATTTTTCCAAAAAATGCCATAACTCAGCAATGGATAATCATAGAAAGATGCTGTTTTGCGCTAAAATGCATGGTTTGTGTAGTTTAGTGGATTAAAACATGATGTGCTTTCTAAAGTAAGTCCAGTTTACGGTAAAAATTGGTACACCGACCGAAAAAAAGACGCTGTGGAAGAAAAGAAGATGATTATAGACGCGGCTATTAACATCCTCCAAAAAGAGATAAGATTTCAAGTTTATGATTGCTCGACATATTCAACCTACGAAGAAATATCGAAAGGGGAGAAAATCAAGTAGGTGAGATGCTCACTCATCTGCTTTCTGGTTTAATGAAACCAATAAAAGGTCCACGTCCACCTTGCAACCAGAAGGTGTTGAGTGTTGCGCATTCTATCATTTCTTCGGTGCGTCCACGTTCATTTGTGTCAGCTGTGCAGGTTGGAATTTGAGTGTTTCTTCATAGGCGTTTCCTAGTAAGACATCTAATTAACCTTCTGCGTAATTTAGGCTGCTCTGTTTCCTACAGCGAGATCTGTAAGCATGAAACTTCCGTGACAATGAACACTTCAAATGAAGTTCAGGTTAATGGATTTGTGCAGTTTGTCTTCGACAATGCAGATCACAACACTCGAACTGTGGATGGACATGGAACTTTTCATGTGATGGGAGGAGTGCAGTGTGTGGCGCCTTGTTTAGCTGTTCAGACGAGTTCTCGTGTTCCACGATCGAAGATTCTACCAACAGCAACTGTTGTTGGAAAGTTTGGCTTCATCCTAATCGTCACTCACGACCGGCCCAAAAACCATGGATTGAATCGCCTGGTAATGGAAGACGTCCTCTCCCTGAAATTGCAGCCGATGGATGCCGAAATCGGAACCTCATACCACTGGATTTGGATGGCGGGTCCCAAGTCAGCTGAAGAACCTCATACGGGATGGAGTGGTTTCATGGAGATTGCCGCAGGAAGAAGATCTTACGAAAACTCAGCAGTGATATCCTTGCCCTTCGTCAATCTTCAACCTTCTAACCCCACCTCAATTATTACATGTCTTCGTTTCGCGGCTGAAGAATGCAGGAAGCGGCAACAAATGTGTATTGTGACATTTAATCAGCCGCTTTACATTAAAGCCATGGATACAGTTTCTCAGGCGGACGAAACTGATGAGCTGTCCAAGGTAATCGTGAGATTAGGTGGATTTCATCTGCTTATGAGTTACATGGGTGCAGTGGGAAAATCATGGGTGGCCGTGGTATGGAAGAAATGTGGGGTGAGGTATTTGCCAAGAACGCTGTTGTCCACATGGCTAATGGGCATACTTATGCAAGGGCATTACGAGCCCATTTGCTATCTCAGACAGCTATTGCTCATTTGATTTTGGAGTGTTGTGAGGAAGACGGGTTTTTGATCGGTTGTGACGTCCAAACTCTCAGGGGAATTCACAACGAGGTGTTAAACTTGTCCTGCTCCGAAGTATCTTTTCTATCCAAAGTCAAACCTTTACTGAGTGCTGTATCCAGCGCGATTAAGACACTAGAAGAAAGAAGCCGTACAGCTAAATTATGGCTGCAGTATTTCAAGCAAGTTTCTATAATGCATGACTTCATGAGAGCGGAAAAAACAGGCGACTGGAACCTGCATCTCTTCTCCGTCCAACGCATGTTAGTTCATATCCATTACGCTAAATTAACCCACCTCTACATCCAGAATATGTCTAAACTTAACACTACTTTGTCGGATCAAGAGTTTGTACGTTTCGTCAGTCAGGGTTATTTTCAGTTCGGCGATCGAATAAGTTTTAGAGCGACGTTTGGACGAACATGACCATAGAGCAGGTCTGCGATATGTCTGATGGCGTCCTAGCGCGTTGGATTTGCACCATGCCGGGAAGTCTCCAGGTGACGGAAGCAGTGGAAGCTTTCGCCGGAGTGACAGGTGAATCCTCCGACCAGCACATTTCTTTATCAAGATCGTGGCAGACTCGAGATACCACTGATTTGAAGAAATTTATAGTTTGGCTGAATCAACTATTCCCGAAATTGTGAGTGCAAGCGAAGTGGGCTGACATGCACCACTATGTGCAGCGAATGTGCGGGATAGTCCTGCTTCAATCGGAATATTCCGGATTCCGAGGATGAAGACGATATCGATCTAACTGCGATACCTCGGATCATGTCGAAGCCAAACGTACCAGCGTTTCCACCAGAGAAGATTATGCAAAACGAAGACTAGTTTAATGAAAGACACACATTTTCCAGACATATTGAACACTACCTGTTTATGTATACGTGTTCATTTTTCATTTTTAAATGAATTCCATCAAGTTATAAGTTTCCAAACAATTTCTACAATTCTTTAGTGAAAAAATGCTGTTTTCGTATGTTTTTAAACCTGTTTTATGCAATAATATGTTAATAAATTTATATCAGCTCTCTATTTTAGACTTTTTATTGCAGTAATAAGTTCTTCTGTCAAAACCAACAACACCCCCTTATGATTGTCCATTGCTGAGTTATGGCTTTTTTTGAAAAAATTCAAGATGGCGGCCGTTCCTCATGCAGGATTTTCTTTTGATTTTTCTGGGGAAGTACAGGGGTAGCTAAAGAATGTATTTCAGAAGGAATCAATTTTCTAATAATTATTTCCGTCTCCAATCTTATTTTGCCTACACTAATGGTGAAAACATTCCATCGAATATTTTCTAGAATTAACATTGAGTTTGACTTTATCGAGATTTTGACACTATACTTTATGCGAATCGTGTTGGTAAATCAAGTTGCTTGAATCTTTTGAGCCTAGGCTCTTCGCCGTCCTAGTCCAATAGATGCTCCACTCATGCGTTTGAGTGAGCACTAGTCTGTCATGATAACGAATACTACACTTATGTATTTCTTCATTAACAGTTAATAGCCCTAAATCCTGTCAAATTACTTCATTAGGGACAAACCATGGGGCATTTACTAAGGATCGCAGTACTTTTGATTGAAACCGCTTTATAATGTCGACGTTCGATCTACTAGCTGTTCCCCAAAGTTGTATCCCATATGACCATATTGGCCGGATAATTGTCTTATAAACTAGTGTTTTACTCTCTAGTGACAGTTGTGATTTCCGTCCTAGGAGCCAATACATTTTCTGGAATGTTAGATTCAATTGCTTGCATTTTGAGAAGATATGCTTCCTCCATGTTAGGTACCTAAGCATGTGCATTCCCAGGTACTTAACAGTTTCATCTTTTGGTATATGTTTGTCATATACAGTTGGGCAAGTTCCTCTTCTACTTGTAAACGTTACATGAATTGATTTGGATTCATCTATATGAAGGCGCCACTTTTTGAACCATTGTGTCAGGTTATTTAAAGGGGTCTGTAACCTCTCGGATGCTATCTTTGGGTCGACATGTGATGATAATATCGCTGTATCATCGGTCAATGTGGCACTATAGTACTTGGTGAGGCCGGGAGATCAGCAGTAAATATTAGGTACAACAGCGATCCCAAAACACTTCCCTGGGGGACGCCGGCTTTGATAGGACATAACATGTGTGGGTATCTCCGTACCAACTAAAAACTGCCTGTTGGTGAGATATGACTTCAGTATTTCGTAGTAGTCTGGTGGTAATGCCTTTTTGATTTTAAATAACAAGCTGGCGTGCCTGCACGACATCGAGAAACACGGCTGAGTGATATTGTTTCTTCATAATTCTGTCTGCTACTCTATGGACTTGCTCTATTGTAGAATGGTGTTTGCGAAATCCAAACTGGTGATTGGGTATAATATGACTTTCCGTAATTATCGGTGTTACTTTCTGAAGTAGCAGTTTTTCAAAAACATTGAATAGGATTGGTAGCAAGCTGATTGGTCTTTACGATAACAGTTCTCCTTTTGGCTTGCCAGGCTTATGAATCAAAATGATTGTGGCTACTTTCCGCTGCTCTGGTATACATATATCGCAGTCTTAGCACCGCGTTAAAGTTGGGTGATATACTTGAATCCTTTCTCTGGGAACTCTTTGAGAGTTGTACCCGTGATTAGGTCGTAACCCGAGGATTTCCGTGTCAGAAATGTAGTCTTGACTTCGCTAGTTTTAAAGTGCTTGATCGGTGGATGCAGTTGAAATGGTGCTTCAAGGTATTGATAAATTTCCTACTCTACTTCTGCGGTAATTTGAGAGTCAAATGGACTAAAAACCTTCATTAACTGTCTTGCAAAGACACAAGCCTTATCATAGTCATTTCTAGTTGTAAATGAAGTTAAATATTTTAAGATCTTTTTAATGTGATTATGATTTCAAACACTTTAATGTTATCATTTCTATTAATTACGGAGCATTATTCACAATAACCACACATTGTAAATGTTGGTCCGATAACTTAACAAAACGAAAGTATGACTTCCTCTTAACCATAAACATTTGAGACAGTTTATAAATACAGATGGTTTCAAGACTTTAAAAATACTTGATAAACAAAGAAAAGTTTAGTTTTAGCGTACTTAACTTTGATCAGCTGATTAGGTGAGAATTTTAAAGAGAGAACAATACCCCGTGCTAGTGCAAGCATTAAGAGAAAGTTAGCAAACATTCGTTTGAATGAGACTGATAATTACGGATGACAAAATCTCGGATCAGTTCAAAGTTTAATTTCTTAAATCAGTCCAATTAAAGGTTTTGGTGTGGTATAATAACTAAAATTATTACATGAGTTGGTTATTTAACAAAAACTAGTAACTCATTCAAAGGTTATGTTTTATCTCCAGTATTGTTTTGATTCTCACAAACTCAGCAATCACTAAGATGACTTAACAAAAAATTATAAAATATAGGAACAAGTATCAATGTGCACGTTTGGTACTTTAAGAATTGGTTAAAAAAATACTAGTTTTTTTCTCTGGTTTAATAAAATAATTTAAAATATCATATATTCAAACCGTCATTGTCTGATACAACATTTCTAAAAACTTGAATTTTTACAAACAAAATTTTGTTCGGTTACTCCAGTTTTTTATGTAAATCCGGTGGATTAGGATTAGGCACCTCTTTAGCAACCCTTCTTAGATATCCTTTAAACATAGGCACTTGGTACATCATCCTAATTTTAAGATTATATTTTTCCATAACCTTCTCAACAACGGGATAAAGACTCTCCAGCACAGCGTTATCCAAAGTTGGAAAAAGGTGATGTATAGCATGGTCGCCAAAAGCGATCAGCTTTATAAATTCGTTTCCTGTTATTTCGTAACGATCTGCAACTGCGTCGAGTTGTGCAATTCCCCAGTCCATTTCGTTTTTAGGCCTACGATAAACACAATTCAAATTTGTGTGTTGACTAAACAAGAAAAAGTAAAAAAAAACCTTGGTGTATCCCCATCTATGAAAATATCAGGATGGAAATGGCCCATCGTCAATGCTATAACACTAAAGAAAACACTTCCCACGCATATAAGGAACAGCCACATGCCCACTGTCGCCATTACTGATTGATTTGCTGTGAAATACATCACCATGGGTAATATCAGTGGTAAAAGATCAATTTTACATAAAGGCTGGCTATATCTCTCACCCAGCATCGTCTTCAGTAACCTACAATTACCAACTGCAACAATGCTATTTTCCCCCCAAATTTACTGACCTTGCTACTGTTCCTAGAAAAGACAACGGTATCCAAACAATTACTGGTATATATAAAGCCGATGCATATTTAGTAATCCAGGATTTCTTCTGCGGGAAATAAATTAAAATGGGCTCGATAGCATAAGCCTGCAAATCAGCCACTGTGTTTGTATAAATATGATGACTTAATATGTGAACAATTCTGAAACCCCTGCAATTTTAGAATTAAATATCTTGGTATCAATTTTAAAGAATAAAATATCGTAATACCTAGATTGAAACATAAATAAATCCATATAATACATCCTGAAACTATCTCTTTGGTGTGTGTAGTTATGACCGGCCATCACAACGAAACCAGAAAGTGCACCCGCTATGATCGCTAAAATGTAACTCCAGAATAAATTAGCAAAAATGGCAAAAATAAACGTCCCAATTACAAGAAAATCGATCATAATTTTCGTAGTGATGGTGTTCTGCGGAATCGTTTTCAACGCTTCTCTCACTTCCCTTTTCACTGTTTTATAAAAACCGTCTTCTTCCAAAGTATAAGGCGAATTTCGAGCACCTTTCGCTTCTCTTATATAAAAATTTTTCAGCATATTTTCTGGTATTGTTGAGATGTGATGACATTCAAATGCTTCTGTTATATCAGTCCCCTAATATAAAAAAAAGAAATAACTTTGAGTTAGTAGATATAAAATAGAAATAAAAGACTTGCTTTGGTTGCTTGGAGCCAAAATTCTCCTCCAGGGTGATTTTTAATAAAGTCCGTAAAATCGTAAAGCCCATTGTTAATCCTCCACAAATCTTCCGCACCATCCACGGTTCTTTTATCGACTAACCATCTTTCTACGTTCATATCTTTGGCATCTTTGTGCGGATTTTTTACACCTATGGTCGATTGGACGCTGATTTCATCCAGATGTGGAGGCATCTTTTTAAAAATTATATCACATTGTTCAAGCTACGTAAATTTTTTTCGATATTTAAACGGATATTCGTTTTATTACTGTTAAATTCTACATTATTTTTAAAACTGTGAAACAGATTGTACCATCAAATTTGTGCTTACCGAATCTCTGCTCCGTTTGTGGTTGTTGAATAATTAATCAAATTTTGTGGGTTACTATGTCAGCATACTCGTTTGGATTAAAATAATTAAACGTATCAGTAAAAATTTGCTTACCTTGTTGTTTACCTTGACACTTAATGTTCTCTTCTCTATATCTCATCAGTCACACTAAACAAAATAAAGTTCATAACTTATTTTTAATATCAGTTATCGTTGTCGAAAATGCTGGTCATTATTTTAGATTATCCAAATTTCCATTGGATGAGTGTTTATGACAAACACTCTTTATGATAAAAGTATATTTTTAGACCCATCTATGTAATATGTAATCTACTAGATGTACCTTTATAACATGCGTTCAAATAAACAAAAAACATAAACATAAAGGTAAGCCATGGAGAACAATGGTAGTTTGTAATTATTTGGCTAATTTTACCAGTTGCACTTCGCAGTTAGTAAATGCAACCTAAATTATTAGGAGTATTAATTTGTTATTTATGGCCAACCTTTATTCAGTTTTTTAACATATTTATGCTAGTTTCAAATTGTGTCTGAGAATTAAAAGCAGTCTTAACTAATATAGTCATATATTTTTGGTAGGACTTCAGACTTACATTTGAGGTTTTATAATTATCTTGTTACAGATCAAATATTTTTGAACCTGCAATTTTACTAATTATTTGGTTGAAAAATTACAAATGTTCAATGTTCATCCACTCGTTGTAGTAGATCAAAATTTAAAAAAATCCTAGTGTCCGATTTTTTTCTGGTTAAAGTAATTTTAAAGCCGTTTCTTTTTTATTACCAATAGAAACTTTGGCGTATTATGTTGTTAAAATGAAGTACAGCAGATCAGATAACAACGACATATAGTTAAGTGGTGATATTGTTTATCCGAATAACAAGTTTATTCGTAGAATACTCTCAAAAGGACTCGTATTTCTGTAGTATCATCATCATCATCATATGTCAGCTACGACATTCATTGTTGGATATACGCCACTTCAAGCTCTGCGGTCAGTAACTTGTCGGGACCATAGTTTTCCAGCTATTCTTTCTATGTCGTCTTTCAATTGAATTCTAGGTCTGCCTCGATTTCTTCTCCATTGACGCGGTCTCCATTCAGTGACTTTTCTAGTCCACCTGTTATGCTGCGTTCTTGTTAGGTGGCCAGCCCATTGCCAGGTTGTCGATGCGACGTGCTACATCTACTTTGGTTCTGTTTCTTATGTGATCATTTTTTATTCCGTCCTGTAATCACTCTTAACAAGGTTCTTTCCAGTTTCCTTTGGCAACGTTTCATTTTTCCATTATCTTTTTTAAAGTCTATGTTTCAGATGCGTATGTTAATATTGGCAGTATGTACTGATTGTATACTCTTGACTTTGGGTATTGTAGCAGGCTTGTATTAAATACTTGTTTACTGAGCTTTCCAACGTCAGTTTTATTAATTTTATATTCGTCTATGAATCTCCGCTGAATGGGTTTCTTCCGATAGTGGTATTTTTTGGCCCAAGTATTACATGTGGTCTTCTACCACTTCTATACGCTCTGGCCCCGTCTCAATAGGTGTAACATTGTTTGGTTTTTGTTATAATTCTTGTTTTCAGGGGGTTAATTTTCAACCCTATTTTCTCTGTACCAGTTTGTCGGAACATTATTTCTAGGACAGGCATGCTATCTGATAGTAACATAATGTCGTCTGCAAAGTGCAGGTTCGAAATGTATTCGCCATTTACGATTATATCCAGGTCGTGCCATTTTAAGGTCTTAAATGCATCTTCCAAGCTGTTTATAAATAACTTAGGAGAGACAGTATCTCGTTGCCTGATGCCTATGTTAATTGGGATAGGATGAGTGTCTTCCAAAGTCTGAATAACGATTTTCGCGTTTTCGTATTGGTTTCGATACCCTTCTTAGCTCAGTACACCGCACTTTCACATATTTTACATATATCGCAGTCTTAGCACCGCGTTAAAGTTGGGTGATATACTTGAATCCTTTCTCTGGGAACTCTTTGAGAACTTTACCCGTGATTAGGTCGTAACCCGGGGATTTCCGTGTCAGAAATGTAGTCTTGACTTCGCTTGTTTTAAAGTGCTTGATCGGTGGATGCAGTTGAAATGGTGCTTCAAGGTATTGATAAATTTCTTACTCTACTTATGCGGTAATTTGAGAGTCAAATGGACTAAAAACCTTCATTAAATGTCTTGCAAAGACACAAGTCTTATCATAGTCATTTCTAGTTGTAAATGAACTTAAATATTTTACGATCTTTTTAATGTGATTATGATTTCAAACACTTTAATGTTATCATTTCTATTAATTAGGGAGCATTGGAGTCCGGTACCGGCAGCGATGGGGAATGGACGTTTTTGCGAAACGCTGTTAAGTTTTCGTTCGTAAATCTAAACGCGCTTCTATTTAAAACCAGGGCAATAACAGAGCGGCAGTAGTTGTAGTAATAATAATAATAAAACTAGTGAATAAGTAAACTAAAAGTGAGTTTCTGGTAAATAGTGTGTGTAGGTGAACAGGAAGGGTGAAAACAAGACGACGCACGGCACAGACAACATATGTAATTCTACGGCCAGCTCACAGGTGTAATCAAAACATAAATCTGAGCAAAGATAAGTGTAACATTGTAATTAGCATTTTAACAATAGATAGATATGTAGTTCCTTAGTTGTTAGACTAGAATGTAGACTGAATAATAACAGTTGTCACCATTTCGTTGGAACGGATCCGGAGCAGGTAGCTTGCCTACAACCTTTTGCCGATCCCTTCGGTTGAAAGGACAAGAAACCATAGGGCTATAAATTATTTTTACAGGTTTAGGAGAGCAAGCGGGTGTTTACACTGACAGAATCAAACAAAGTCCTCGGAAAATTTGTCAACTAAAGAATTCTCAGAGCGTACATTCTCAAGCAAAAGTAACACCGACACGCAGAAGTCGCGTCAATCTATCAGTCATTGAATTTTGCGTTGGCAGGTTATTTTTGTTCACGTTTCAGTCCATATACCTATTGCACAAACTTTCTAAATACGTGAAATTCTAAATTCACCATTCATAAAACGTTTAAATTTACCGCCAAGATACTTTTTACCCTGAGTGTACTCTTCAAATGTAGAGCCACCAGGACACGCTTCTTCAGGGACTTTGTTTGCTTCTCTGAGCTGTAGGTACAATATTTAAAATTTAGGTATAAATTGTAGTCGAGATGCGTAAATGGGGAAATGAAAGAGCAAATGGGAAAGGAAGGATGCAAAAAGTGGCAGGAACTGTCTATTTACAACATAACGGAACAATTAACAGAAGGTAGAAGAAACAAAGAAAAATTCAAGAAAGAAACCCTGGACTTAAGGAGAAGAAATCGCAAATTGTGTGAGTGAAACCAAGAAGAAATGCAACTGCAGCTGGAAGAAAATGTCAAAGACATATCCCCCAAATATGATCACCGGGATCACAGCTTCGGCCCCGCTATGGAAGCCAACGCCTATATAGAAGATTTGGGAACGAATAATTCGGGGGGGGGGGGGGGAAGCACTGGAACAAGATACAGAGCGAACGGGCATATCGCAACAAACTTAGGAAGAATGGACAAGAAAAATGATAAAGAAGGAAATAAACCGCATATAGGTATTACTCAAGAGAAGAACCAGACAACGAGGAAATAGAAGTAGTGGAAGAAGATACAATTATCGGGGAAAAATGCAGCAGAACGGCGAAGGAACAAATATCACCTGTGGAGTACAATGAAAATAAGAATATAAATAATGATATTAATAATGATAAAAATAATGATTAGGCTAAACTAGCATGTAACATGTAACAGAGCAGGCATGTCTGCGTGAAGGCGTTTCATATCATAGACTTAGGAAATTAGCGGTAGTACTAGAAATACTATCAGTATAAGATGACAAAACATGCTTAACCATCTCAGTCACATGTCCAACTCCCATTGAATATGTGACTTACTAACTACCTTGCACTGTAGAAGCGGTGTCTAGCGGCTAGCGTCATAGGCATGTTAACGTCATACAGTGTTCCCCGTTGGCATGGGGTGGACCTGGCGTAATCCAGGATTGATCCACGAGGATCCGCTCCATGTCGATTGATGATGATGATGATGATGATTTCTATTAATTAGGGAGCATTATTCACAATAACCACACATTGTAAATGTTGGTCCTGTAACTTAATAAAACGAAAGTATGACTTCCTCTTAACCAAAAACATTTGAGACAGTTTATAAACACAGATGGTTTCAAGACTTTAAAAATACTTGATAAACAAAGAAAAGTTTAGTTTTAGCGTACTTAACTTTGATCAGCTGATTAGGTGAGAATTTTAAAGAGAGAACAATACCTCGTGCTTGTGCAAGCATTAAAAGAAAGTTAGCAAACATTCGTTTGAATGAGACTAATAATTACGGATGACAAAATAAACTTACAAAAATTTGACCTCGGATCAGTTCAAAGTTTAATTTCTTAAATCAGTACAATTAAAGGTTTTGATGTGGTATAATAACTAAAATTATTACATGAGTTGCTTATTTAACAAAAACTAGTAATTCATTCAAAGGTTATGTTTTATCTCCAGTATTGTTTTGATTCTCACAAACTCAGCAATCACTAAGATGACTTAACAAAAAATTATAAAATATAGGAACAAGTATCAATGTGCACGTTTGGTACTTTAAGAATTGGTTAAAAAAATACTAGGTTTTTTCTCTGGTTTAATAAAATAATTTAAAATATCATATATTCAAACCGTCATTGTCTGATACAACATTTCTAAAAACTTGAATTTTTACAAGCAAAATTTTGTTCGGCTACTCTAGTTTTTTATGTAAATCCGGTGGATTAGGATTAGGCACCTCTTTAGCAACCCTTCTTAGATATCCTTTAAACATAGGCACTTGGTACATCATCCTAATTTTAAGATTATATTTTTCCATAACCTTCTCAACAACGGGATAAAGACTCTCCAGCACAGCGTTATCCAAAGTTGGAAAAAGGTGATGTATAGCATGGTCGCCAAAAGCGATCAGCTTTATAAATTCGTTTCCTGTTATTTCGTAACGATCTGCAACTGCGTCGAGTTGTGCAATTCCCCAGTCCATTTCGTTTTTAGGCCTACGATAAATACAATTAAAATTTGTGTGTGGCCTAAATAAGAAAAAGTAAAAAAACAACCTTGGTGTATCCCCATCTATGAAAATATCAGGATGGAAATGGCCCATCGTCATTGCTATAAAACTAAAGAAAACACTTCCAACGCATATAAGGAACAGCCACATACCCACTGTCGCCATTACTGATTGATTTGCTGTGAAATACATCACCATGGGTAATATCAGTGGTAAAAGATCAATTTTACATAAAGGCTGGCTATATCTCTCACCCAGCATCGTCTTCAGTAACCTACAATTACCAACTGCAACAATGCTATTTTTCCCCCAAATTTACTGACCTTGCTACTGTTATTCCAAAAGACAACGGTATCCAAACAATTACTGGTATATATAAAGCAGATGCATATTTAGTAATCCAGGATTTCTTCCGCGGGAAATAAATTAAAATGGGCTCGGTAACATAAGCCTGCAAATCAGCCATTGTGTTTGTATAAATATGATGACTTAATATATGAACAATTCTGAAACCCCTGCAATTTTAGCATTAAATATTTTGGTATCAATTTTAAAGAATAAAATATCGTAATACCTAGATTGAAACATAACTAAATCCATATAATACATCCTGAAACTATCTCTTTGGTGTGTGTAGTTATGCCCGGCTATCACAACGAAACCAGAAAGTGCACCCGCTATGATCGCTAAAATGTAACTCCAGAATAAATTAGCAAAAATGGCAAAAATAAACGTCCCAATTACAAGAAAATCGATCATAATTTTCGTAGTGATGGTGTTCTGCGGAATCGTTTTCAACGCTTCTCTCACTTCCCTTTTCACTGTTTTATAAAAACCGTCTTCTTCCAAAGTATAAGGCGAATTTCGAGCACCTTTCGCTTCTCTTATATAAAAATTTTTCAGCATATTTTCTGGTATTGTTGAGATGTGATGACATTCAAATGCTTCTGTTATATCAGTACCCTAATATAAAAAAATTAAATAACTTTGAGTTAGTAGATATAAAATAGAAATAAAAGACTTGCTTTGGTTGCTTGGAGCCAAAATTCTCCTCCAGGGTGATTTTTAATAAAGTCCGTAAAATCGTAAAGCCCATTGTTAATCCTCCACAAATCTTCCGCACCATCCACGGTTCTTTTATCGACTAACCATCTTTCTACATTCTTATCTTTGGCATCTTTGTGCGGATTTTTTACACCTATGGTCGATTGGACGCTGATTTCATCCAGATTTGGAGGCATCTTTTTAAAAATTATATCACATTGTTTAAGCTACGTAAATTTTCTTCGATATTTAAACGGATATTCGTTTTATTACTTTTAAATGCTACATTATTTTTAAAACTGTGAAATAGATTGTACTATCAAATTTGTGCTTACCGAATCTCTGCTCCGTTTGTGGTTGTTGAATAATTAATCAAGTTTTGTGGGTTACTATGTCAGCATACTCGTTTGGATTAAAATAATTAAACGTATCAGTAAAAATTTGCTTACCTTGTTGTTTACCTTGACACTTAATGTTCTCTTCTCTATATCTCATCAGTCACACTAAACAAAATAAATTTCATAACTTATTTTTAATATCAGTTATCGTTGACAAACACTCTTTATGATAAAAGTATATTTTTAGACCCATCTATGTAATATGTAATCTACTAGATGTACCTTTATAACATGCGTTCAAATAAACAAAATACATAAACATAAAGGTAAGCCATGGAGAACAATGGTAGTTTGTAATTATTTGGCTAATTTTACCAGTTGCACTTCGCAGTTAGTAAATGCAACCTAAATTATTAGGAGTATTAATTTGTTACTTATGGCCAACCTTTATGCAGTTTTTTAACATATTTATGCTAGGTTCAAATTGTGACTGAGAATTAAAAGCGGTCTTAACTAATATAGTCATATATTTTTGGTAGGACTTCAGACTTACATTTGAGGTTTTATAATTATCTTGTTACAGATCAAATATTTTTGAACCTGCAATTTTACTAATTATTTGGTTGAAAAATTACAAATGTTCAATGTTCATTGTAGTAGATCAAAATTTACAAAAATCCTAGTGTCCGATTTTTTTTTCTAGTTAAAGTAATTTTAACGCCGATTTTTTTATTACCAATAGAAACTTTTGCGTATTATATTTTTAAATGACGTAGAGCAGATCAGATAAGAACGACATATAGTTAAGTGGTGATATTGTTTATCCGAATAACAAGTTTATTCGTAGAATACTGTCGAAAGGACTCGTATTTCTGTAGTATCATCATCATCATCATCATATGTCAGCTACGACATTCATTGTTGGATATACGCCACCTCAAGCTCTCCGGTCAGTATGTTAATTAGGATAGGATGAGTGTTTCCCAAAGTCTGAATAACGATGTTCGCGTTTTCGTATTGGTTTCGATACCCTTCTTAGCTCAGTACACCGCGCTTTTAGGTAGGTAATGTAAATGTTTTTTGCTGCCCAATTTTGTCATTTCTATTAATATTTCATCTAACTCTGCTGCTTTATTGTTTTTCATACTTTTTATCGCTGCTTTAATTTCGTCTTTGCAAACAGGCGGGATGTCTTCAGTACTATACAGGGTGTCCACAAACTCACTTCACAAAAGAAAACTGCAAATTCTAGAGCTCATTTTATGTCGAGTTGACGTAAATCACCTTATCCAAAAATGCTTGCTAAGGGAGCTAGAGCTCTTTAAAGATGGCGCCCTTACATCGGTTTAATTCAAATGTCTTCAAAACGGTTTCCTTTTAAGTGATAACATTCTGTACATTTATTTCATGGAATATGCTCAATCGTATGACATAAATACGATTTTTTAATTGTAGTCATAAGCGGCTCGTTTGGGACCCCTCCCAATACCCCTATTGGACATTTTTATTCATAACTTTTTTGTCTTTGAAAA